>LR749982.1:989185-1119763 GCA_902729485.2 Mus minutoides | reverse complement strand
TATGCTCACAGTCATCCATAAGAGGGAGCACGGGGCCCACATTGGAGAAGCTAGAGATAGAACCTCAGGAGCTGAAGGGGTCTGCAACCCTAGAAGAGGAACAACAATATGAACTAACCAGAACCCCCAGAACTAGTGTCTCTAGCTCCATATGTAGCAGAAGATGGCCTAGTCAGCCATCATTGGGAGGAGAGGCCCCTTGGTACTGGAATCTTTACATGCCCCAATAAAGGGGAACCCCAGGGCCAAGAAGTGGGAGTGGGTGGGCAGGGAAGCAGGGCGGGGGAAGGGGAGAGGGGACTTTTGGGATAGCATTTAAAATGTAAATTAAGAAAATATCTAATAAAAAAATTGAAAAAAAAAACACAGAAGTCTGATACTAAAGGAAAAAGCATGATAGGTTGAGCATGATTTGAATCAAGAATGAGAACCTTGGCCATCATTGGGAAGAGAGGCCCCTTGGTCATGCAAACTTTATATACCCCAGTATAGGGGAACGCCAGGGCCAAGATGTGGCAGTGGGTGGGTAGGGGAGCAGGGTGGGGGATGGGAAGGGTTTCTGGGACTTTTGGGATAACATTTGAAATGTAAATGAAGAAAATATCTAATAAAAATTGAAAAAAAAAATTAAGCTATTATACAATCAGACTAGAACAAAACAGGGAGCTTTACCAATCAAAGAACCTTTTATTCCATGGGTATTATTGGTATAATTGAATAGGATTACTGTGTGGCTATTAGTTTTTCTCCCATGTAGTGGACACATTGGAACTTGGACATTGGATGTCATTTTGCAGCACATGTTGCTCTCATTTGTTCTAAGGATCACCACAGTTTTTATTGATCCATTTGGTTGTCTTCCAGAAGCATGCTATATGGGGAGGGTGGCTAGAGGTAAGACAGTGCTACAGTGTTCCTGATCAACCCTAAGCACCCCAGGAATCAGCCCTGTTCACATTGAAAACTTCTCTTGAGTATTCCGTTCATTTATACGTTCTGCAAATGTCTACTGTGCATCAACTCTTCGAGAACATATTAGGGAGTATAGGAGTCTAATGTGTTCTAGAAAATCTTTATGTATGCATGGTAGATGAAAACACATATAGTGAATTTACAAGGTAAACTGTATGGTATGTTTACAGGGTGATTCATGCCTTACAAATTCCAGCTGAAGAACAGAATGAGGGATTTTAGAGTGCTGGGTCAGTTGAGAAGTTGCATGATAAAGTTTTCTCATGTATACTTGAATGGAATTTGGCATGTCTATATTGCATATGCCAAGTAACCTCTAAAATATTAAGGTGAACTAACATAATTGTTTTAAGTTTTATAATGGAAAGAACAAAAGTTTATGTAATCTTAAACTACACACTGAGATCTGATCTTATTAAAAGACAAAAAAAAATCAGATTTAATTGTAGCTTTTCTCAGCCTAGAGTCTATCATCACAAGAAAGCCCAAGCTGCAGTAATAAAACTGTGCTCCAAGTTGAAGAAATTAAAAAGGGGTGGCCACATGGAAAATAGTCTAAACTAACATACAATTAAACTGGGGAAAGTTGAATTGCATAACACTGTAATTACTAATAACATAAGTCACAGAGGATGGACAGCAGAGGTTAGACAGAACTGCCCCAAGGCAAGTTAAAATTTTAATAAGAGATTAACTTACTGACTTCATACAATAGGGGTCAACTTCATGCTTAAATTGAAGCAGAGAGATAGTTTTTCTCCAAGCCACATAAAGCTCCACATCCAATGATCCATCTAAAAAGTTGGTTTGGCTTTGAGAAGGCAGAGAGCAATGCAGAGCAGGCCTAGAACTGTGTAGCTGACTTTGACAATCCACTAACTATCAAACTGATGGAATATAATAAAGACAAATGTAAAACAGAAATCTCTCCAAAGGGATGAAATTTCCTTAGCTGGTCCTTAGAACTGGTGTACGTAAATATTAAAACAACTCACTGATGCCCTATTATAAATGTAAAGAGATTGAAGATGAGGATGAAGACGGGGCACTGTTATCATTAAAGATGACAGAGTCACAGAAGAACATATATGGCTGTGAACCACCATGTGGTTGCTGGGAATAGAACTCAGGACCTCTGGAAGAGCAGTCAATGCTCTTAACCTCTGAGCCATCTCTCCAAATTGGAACACAGCTCAAGGGGAAGCCTAGGACCCTGAGACTGTTATTGATGCTATGTGCACTTGCACACAGGAGCCTAGCATGGCTGCCCTCTGAGAAACCTAACAAGCTACTGAAAGAGTCAGGTGCAGATACTAGCAGCCAACCAATGGACGGAAGCTGGGATCCCTGTGGTTGAATTGGGGAAAAGATGGAAGAAGCTGAGAAGGGTGCCCCCATGGGAATACCAGCAGTTTCAACTAACCAGGACCCCCGAGATCTCTCAGACACTGAGCCTTCAAGTAGGCAGCATGCACCAGCTGATATGAGGCCCCGACACATATAAAGCAGAGGACTGCTGGGTCTAGCCTCGGTGAGAGAAGATGCACCTAACCCTCAAGAGACTTGAGGGCCCAGGAAGTGGGGAGGTCTGGTGGGATGGGGATGGGGATGGGGATGGGGGTGGGGACATCCTCTTGGAGACTTGGGGGGGGGGAAGGGGGAGAAGAGGTATGGAATGGGAAGTGGTGGTGGTGGGGCAGACCAGGAGAGGGATGAAGTCTGGACTGTAATAAACAAACAAACAAACAAACAAACAAATAAATATCATGAAAAAAATAAAAGAGCACAGATGGAATGGTTTTCTTGGTGAATACTTTTCTAAGGTTCTTTCAAACTCCTCATGGGATTCTTTTGCTGTTTGTATCATTCCTGGAAAGAAGAGCTGCATTCTCTACACCTCAACTTGATTACACTAAAGTAAGACATCTGTGTCTGGCTAATTTCAATAGCATTTCTGTCTTAAACCTTTTAATTATGTGGCTTAGTTACATTTACTAGATAACAAATTGTGATAGCCAAAAGTTGGTTTATAAGCACTGGAATTATATGCAGCTCAGTGGTAAAATACTTACATTTCATACACATAGTTCTGCTTATGATCTCCATCACCTCAAAAAAATTAAATCATTTTCTTTTACAGTCCTAAAATATGATTGCTAAAGTTCTCGTGCATCTAATTAGTAGAGCAGAGTAAGAGCAGAACTATGTGAAAGGCATTCTGAAATCTCAGGGCAATGTTCAAAACAATTATTATCTCAGTAAATCACTACACAGAGCAAATTAAATGTGAACAAATAATGCAGTTCAAGAGAAACTCAATTTAAATGATCTTTGCTTTCATACTGAATAACAATTCAAAATCTTATACATTATCATCTCAAGGAAAGGTGTCTCCATTTTTGGAATCTAACTGATAACACTTCTGTTACTTGATGCTGACTATAAAGTCATGTTGCTTTTACAGATAGTCTCAGAGTTTAAACCATCTTCTCTTAACAGCGATTACTCCGAAAGCAGAAATCTTCTATTTAGCAATGGACTCATACTATCCTGAGAAATATATCTAGAGCTTCATCTTTGAGGATTCTTTGGGGTTTGCAAAAACAAGAGCTATGTGCTAAGTTTAAAATAAGGAGCAAGATATCCAGAAGTTCCTTTGTTGGGGAAGGCTTAAGGGACAGGAAGAAATATGTTGGCAAGATGCTTTGAAAATTTATAAATGTGAAATAATACTATTAGCTTGCCTTGTCCTCTGGACCATATACTAAAACTGGACTAGCCTTTTTTCAACAGCAGAAGTTATTTCAGCAAGGTTGGAGGGTAATTGCTGTGGTGTTGCTCCTAGCAATTTAATTTTTCCATTCTTGGTCACTTCTATAACAAGGTGTGACATCGCTGTCTGAATTTTGAAAATAAAAATCCACCTGGAGCTCAGGCTAACACACTATAAAATGACTTCATTCCATTAAAAAGCAGATATATTAAAGTTTAAAAATGGTAGTGATGTATTGCTCTTACCACACTCAGATCAAAACTTAAGGATTCATTGTGTACACTGGCTCCGAGTAGCCACTAAATACACTCTACAAGTAAATCATTGTCCCTGCGGTTTAGTTTACAAAAGAAAAATAGGCATAGTTTCCTAGAAGTAATTTTTGCTTTTCCCTCTGGTCTCAACTGGACTATGAACAGATGTTTGAGAGTTTTTGCCTTTTCTGTCTGCTACTTTAATGTCATTCTGGGCATATTGCAAACTTTGCCAGTTGGGTTGTTAAAGTCTCCGTCATTTAAAAGTTCAATCTGTTGTTTGTATTAGAATCTTACATATTCCCAGTCCCTTTCTGTTCACATAGCAGTTGAGGATTGTTTGGGTCTGTTGGATGAAGTCTGTTGATAAGTCCCAAGAGAATGTTCTATAACTATTCTTGCCTTCGTGTGTGAGAGTGTGGGCCCCATAATGCCAAATCTAAGCAATTTGGGACCATCTGATAATGCTTGAGTCTTATGTCCTGTTATAAACAGAGGGTGGACTGTGTGGTGCACATTATTATAGTTAGAAAACTCTTCTGCATTCTTTCCTATATATTTTATGATACAGGTGTATTTTTCCTACATTACCAAAGAGCAATAGGAACACTGCAGTGCTAGTGGGTTACCATGACTGTTGCATCGCGACGTTTCCACAAGTCTGCCATTTTGATCGTAGCATGCCATTGCTTGGTAACGGTATCCTTGGCCACATTCCTTGCTGTCGCCCTGTACCTTCATTCCCAGCAGCATCTCAGCCTTCCCTTCCGGTAAAATACAGTCTGACCAGTTCCCCACTGGCTGTGCGTTATATTTGTCACAGGGACAATACTGGGTCTCGATCAGAGGGTACAAATGAGAGTTTTTACATTTTTCCTTCTTTTTACTTTTTCCTGTGGGAGAGAATTATGTTGGAAAATATGTTATTAATTTCTAGCATCCTTAGGTTTTTCACATTCTTATAATTCCTTTCTTTGCTTTTGATTTTATTCAGTAGTGGCCTATAAATAAGTGATATCTTTTCATTCCTAATTGCTTTCTAAATAAATTTTTTGCTGATATTGGGTGCTTTGTGCCTTGCACAGTAAAACTTTTCTTATTTTCTCATTCAAAAATAGTCCGCTTTGCATAAAGAATTGCAGTTAGTTTTGATACTCTTTGCAATGCTGAACTCCTCATGTTTGTCCTGACTCAGGGGTTTGTGGCAATTGCACTAACCTCTTCTGTTTAATATATGCAAAGATGCAGGATGTAGAGAGATAGATACTTCACTGGATTACATTCTTTTCTGCTGACTGCAGATAGCTGGCAGAGTTTCATGGGATTATAATTCAGAATTGGAGATTTAAGGTTAATTTCTTGGCATATTACTTTGAATCTTGCAAAATTTCTGAACAGCAGTCATTTTGACATACTTGATGACAAATACAGACAATAGCAGTCATACTCAAAAAGATTTGTGTATCAGAATAAAACTTGCAAAAAGTTTTGAATAAAAAGAAATTATCTCTTTAATAAATCCTCATATATAAGTTGCATATCTACTTTAAAGTTATATATTTAATCATTCTAGTAATATCATATGAAATATTCATGATATAATTTTAATTTGTCACATATAATATATTCCTAAATTATATTATAATATTTAATTATATATATAAAATCTCTCTATATGTAAATATAGAGAGATTATAATAATATATATACTCATCAGTATTTAATTTGTTCTTTTGCCCTTGACAGTGTGTTCAATTGCATCCTGCTTTAGTGTATTCTCTTGTCTCCTAAACTGTTAATTAGGTCACTACTTACTGCTTTTTAAATTTTTTTTTATTTTTTATTTTTATTTTTTACTTTTTAAAGCAATTGTGACTTTGTGCTTGAATGCAGGTTTCATACACAGAATTAATGCTGCATTTCTCATTGTAGGAGATAAGTTATGTGCGGAGGCTATGATAGTGAGAACAAGCTGACTTGAAAAGGAGTAGCCTCTACTCTTTGCTCCAGACACTACAAACTTCCCAGGCAAGGCACTAAAGCTGCATGCTTAAAGAGAACAATCTTCTATTATTTGTTGCATAGGGAATAAACTGCTTTTTCTATCTTCTAAAATAATATACTTCTATCACTGTTACCTTCCATTAAAATACACACCTGAATCGACTGAAATACTCAGCATAACTGCAGCAATAATAAAGGCATTCAAATACACTCACAGAATGCTCTTGGTTTGAGTTTTATTGTATTTTTCTGTCGTGATAGGAGTTACATTTAGCATCACAATTATTCTTACCAACAATAGCACGCTTTCTGGTCCTAACTGCACCGCAGTCTCCGTTGCATGAAGAAAACTTGGACCAGCTGGTAAATTGACAGTCATCTTGGCAGGGGATCTGGCAAGCCTGGGTCAGGGCTGGCACAGGGCCTGCATACTGGAGGCACTCCTGGATGCTAGCCTGCCCTCCATCTTGCTTTCGACAAGTAATGGCTAAAAGAAAAGCGTGTGTCTAATTACTCCATAATTTAAAAATTAATAGCATTTTCACAGAGTAAGAAATTCTCTTCTAATTCCCAGTTTACTATACAAATGTGGTTAGAGTACTTCTAAGAATCACAGTAGACACAAGTGTGTTTATGTGTGTGTGTGTCTGAGCACATGCATGAGCGTGTGCTGTGAGTGCACATTTGAAGGTCAGATTCTGACACTGAGTTCTTTCTTCTATCTCTTTCTGCTGTTTGTTTGTTTGTTTGTTTGTTTTCTTTCTGAGACATGGTTTTTCTGTATAGCCCTGGCTATCCTGGAACTCACTCTGTAGACCAGGCTGGCCTTGAACTCAGAAATCCGCCTGCCTCTGCCTCCCACGTGCTGAGATTAAAGGTGTGCGCCACCACTGCCCGGCCTTTTTCTGCTTATTTTTGAGACAGGGTCTATCACAGAAGCTGGAGCTCAACCATTGTCAAGACTGGACAGCATACAAACAGCTAACATCCTCTGGCCCTTTCCCACCTAGCACTGGGATTATAGTCACCCTCTATCGCATCCTACTTTTTATGTGGGTGCTGGGAATCAAACTCAGATTCGTATCCTTGCATAGCAAGCACTTTACTCACTGAGCCATCTCCCAACCTTTATATTTTCTTTGAATAACACATAGCCTTCATTGGCTGCTTTGGCACAGGAAATCTTTCCACCACACATACACGCACGCACGCACGCACGCACGCACGCACACACACACACACACACACACAAACACACACATAGATACACATTTACAACAAACACATAGATACATACACACACAACATACCCATAGACACAGATATATCCCCTACACACATAAAGATACACACAGATGCACAGACACAAACACACAGACACACACACACGCACACACACACACACACACACACACACACACACACACACCAGAACAGAAATATATACATAGATACATATACTTGGTGACATTTCACTAGATTCTATGAATGATTTAAATTTATTTCACGTATGGGTTAGATTTAGAAATTAATTTTAGTAAAGAAATTATTCTAGTTTATGCTGAACATAGAGTATTTGCCATAGTGCTTGAAGCAAATAAGAAGTCTCCAATGTTGTTTTAGGACATAAACCAATCTACATTTTCTGTCTACAGCAGTCTCTATGGATGCCCATTGGTTAGTGAATGGCGGTGGAAGAGCACGTTTATTCAACTTGTGGTACAGCCACAATGGCACAAAAAGCACTATTCTCTTCCACATTGAGAGTGCGCTGGTTTGTCTGACAGGAGATAGTATCAAAGCTGTCAATCCCTTCTGACCCCAAGTTCAGAAATATTGACTCTGGATTTAAAAATAAGATTGGAAACTCTTAACAAGCTTTATTTAGCACATCACTACTAGAATTCTCATGACTACCTCTGGACTCTATTGATGATGAAAGGGTTTTCATTCAAACAGTCGTCCAATTCAACATTGTTCCAGTAGTTTTTTTAAAACAAGAAAGAGTTTTATCATATATAAAACACAGATAGATAATGTCTGTTATGTAAGAGATCTTAAAGACAAGATCACATGTTGCTTGCAGTCTCCCCTCTCCCTCTATCATTTACTCCACAGGACCTAAAAATAATTTGTTCATTTAACAAGGAAGCCAATGAAACATTTAACCTTTGGTCCTGAATTGAAATCTTCATTAAATTACCTTAACCCTCTTTAGACTGGTTTATATGGCCTTTTCACGTTTATGGTGGAGGCTGAAACTACTCCTGCTTACCAGCTTGCTCACAGTTCTATCCTCATGAAATTTAGGGAAGAGACTGATATGTTGGCCTGAATTAGAGCTGGGATACAGGGGTCCCCAGATTAGATTATATACCTGTGAGCTGAAACCCATTGGAACACTGCAGATTGTAGAATGGGCATGCAGCCAGAAGTAGCTGACAGTTGGAGAAAGGGAAAATGTTCATGGCAAGGAGAACACAATGTGGAACCATCCACAGAAGCTCATTTTGTGCTACAAGAGCAGTTCCAAGACTCCTAGGCTTTGAATGGATTCTGATTAATACACTCAAGTTTGGTGGAGCCCAATTGTACAAAAGGAACAGAGAGGTCATTAAGTTGTAAAGCCATAGTCATTGGAAGGGGGTGGGCATTGTTGAAAATAAGGTGAAAAATCAAAGGCCACTCTCACCACATCTCGGGAGGCTGGCATGGCCCTTGTTTATCACAGTAGTCTAAAGTAGTGGTGTGTCAGGATGCAAAGTAGAATAAGCTGGTTGGCTTTTGGAATATACCTTTCTTATTGAACTCTAATGTTCTTATTTCACTGGCTAAAGACAAGGTCCTACACAGCTCTGATGATATCAACTTGCTGGCTGGCTGTAAGCTACTGATCTTTGAGGTAATAGAGTATTTTCTACAGCTGAAGCACCTGGAAGACTGCTCAAAGCCTCCATTCTTGGAATCAGCCATGATGCTTCTGTGCTAGGATCAAGGAATAAGGATTTTTCAAAGCTTCTAGATGTTCAAGGCATAAGAGTTCTGGCTAATGGTACGGCTGTCCCAGGAGAGGCTCTGCCAGAGCCTGACCAACACAGATGCAGATGCTCACAGCCAACCATTGGATTGAGCACGGGGACCCCAATGGAGTAGTTAGGGGAAGGACTGAAGAATCTGAAGGAGTTTGTAACCCCACAGAAAGAATAACAATATCAACCAACCAGACCTTCCCAGAGCTCCCAAGGACTAAACCACCAACCAAAGAATACACATGGAGCCCATGGCTCCAACTGCATATTTAGCAGTGGATTGCCTTATCTGACATCAGTGGGAAGAGAGGCCCTTGGTCCTGTGAAGTTTCGATGCCCCAGTGTAGGGGAATGCTAGGGCCGTGAATGGGGAGTGGATGAGTAGGTTGGGAGCACCCTCATAGAGGCAGGTGGAGGGAGATGGGATAGGGAGTTTGAGGAGGGGAAATTGAGAAGGGGGAGAACATTAGAAATGTAAATAAAGTAGCCAATAAGAAAGAAATAAAAAATAGAATTCTGGCTGAGACTAGTGGATAAGGTGGAAGACTGATACATGGTCACCCTTGCACTATATCAAGCTATGGAAAACACTGGTATGTGGGTTTAAACTCTAAACTTGAATTACTGTTCTGTCAAGAAAGTATTATGGGGACTTTTATGGGATGGATCAAAGTGATCATCCATCTATTTTGAAAGAAAGCCATCTGTAGTACCCCACAGGTGAAATGTTCTGATTGGGGTTCACAGTCCTCTCTATTTTTACACATAGGACCAACCACTTATGCACCAGAAACTGAGTAAGTTCACATATATATAAGGAAGACTTGAGAAATGAAAGTATTAGTCATTTAATTAGCTATGGTGAAAGAACCTCCAAGAATTATTAATTTGGGATGGAAGATGTATGGTCATATTTGAATTCTTAGATAGGAAGATGGGTGTACTGTTTGCAAATAAATTATGAACTAAAAATGTTATCTGTGGGATATTTGAAATGAAATATAATTTGCCCGCTTATTTAATATGTCCCACTGAAGTGGAGACTGAAAATTTAATCTTGTGAGAAAGTTATTAAAGTTTCTTGAGAAAGTTATTAAAGACCCTTGAGTTCTCCATGAAGGCCCCAGCCTTCATCTGTCTTTCTTGTTTGTCTGTCTCTCTGTGTGTCTTTCTTTCTCATCATATTTCAGATTACTTTATGTATCTTCACATTTTTATTTGAGAAAGAAAATTAAAATAACCCTACTACCAACATAATTCTAGAAATAAATTAACCTGGCTGATAAATAACACTACTTATAAAAATCAGAAGGTTCTGTCCCATAGACAGACATTGCATACAAATCTTGTTCTAACTTCAGTAAGTTGAAATGGAAAACAAGTATGTGAAATTCCCTTATCTGTTCTCAGAAATCTGTTCAGCACTCTACTTCCCTTATCTGAGATTTTCAATAGTGTACTTTTGGAATGAATCACACAATATTATCCAAACAAGAGCAAGAACACCGTTTGTACAATATATTGAAAATTTATCATACTTCATAGCTTGTTTGTATTCTATCATAGAGGAAACACAACAATTCAAACACAGAAATGCAATCTAAAATGAACTTCCTGCTACTGGGTGAAGAAAATATAAATGTTTGGAAAGGGAGCCATCTGGTCTCTCAGCTTTGTATACTTTAAAAGTCATTTGTGAGCCACTGAAAACATGGTAGTTTTTAATTTATCATAAATGGATCATACCAAGTATGGTTTCCTGGCGTTTCAGAAAGCTACACATGCTCAAGCAATAGTGACTTCTATTTGCATTTATTCTCCTGTATAATGACTATGCAAGTTCTTCTTTGTGTAGAGGCCTTATTAAAACACAGATTGAAATAGTGCTATCCTATGATGAGTGGATCAAGAGAGCACTTTTGTGAGATTAGCAGCTGTCAAATGGAAATATTACAGTTAACAGTATGATGACAATATATACTTATTTCATTGTGAAATATAAAGATTAGATATCACAGCAAGTTTTATGTGTTATAGGATAAAATATCTCAGGCTGGCTAAAAGCATGAGAGACACAAGTATGATTAACTGTGGACTAAAGATGAGTACCCTTAGGCAAGTTTAGTCCATTATGACTCAGGAAATATTTAAAGGTGAGTAAGGAGTTCAGCTTCTTCAGCAAATAAATGCTCTAAGGAAAACAACTCAAAGAAGGATTAGATCAAAGTAATTCACAAATATATACTAACCAATGACAATCTGTAGACCTTAGGGAAACTGATTTGAAAAGACAGTGTGTAGACATTTTTATGTGTGTATATGATGTGTGTGTGTGTGTGTGTGTGTGTGTGTGTGTGTGTGTTCCTAAGATAATGCCTATATCTATGAATGCAGGGATGTATACGTCACTGTTCATATTTAGAGTTCAGAAAACACCTTCAGGTTGGTCTTTACAGTTAATCTTACTTGAAGCCCAATCAGGCTTATATATTTTTAATGATGTTTGTTTCTGCCTAGCTAGCCCACAAGCTTCCCAAGACTCTCCCGTTTCTGCCTCTCCTCTCAATGTTTAAACATTCAGGTCCTGTGCACGTGTAGAAGTGACTTAGGTACTGAGATATCTCCCCAACCCTGTGAGTGTAGACACTTTTGCTATAATAGGTGAAAACTGGGCATGGCCTAAAGATTAGACATCATTAAATCATGATTAATTACATTTGGTATGACAGTTTCATTTTCATGTTATAAACTGACTGAGTGTCTATGGGAAATAAATATCTTATCTAGGGATTGCTCCAGGAAAATTCTTCGCACTATGAAGGGAGTGACAGATGATCAAGATGGCAATATGTCAAAAACCTTTAATGCTGAATAAATGATAGGCATACTGTGAATACTCATGTCATTCTTCCCATTTTTGAGTGTTTTTTAAGACATGTCCCAAATTTAAACAAACACAAAACCCAAAAACAATATAACAGTCAAAACCCCAAATCAGCTTATGATTTTAACAGATGACAGAGGTTCAAGGAGACAGACCTAGCATTGTTGGGTTAACAGGAGATAGAGATAGATATGTGTGGATACGAGCATTGGTGTGAAGTTAACAACAGAACTTAGAGCCAGTAAATCTAACAACACAAAATGTCACTACTCATCTTCATCTTTTTTTTTTTTTAAGGTAGAAACTTCCCTCCAATTCAGGTTGCAGAAAGTGGGCATGTCAAGTGAGTTTTGGATTACTCTGCAGTGTGTATGGCTACCCTGTCATTCTGTCACACTAATCAGAGTGAAATATATTGCTAGACCTAAAATGTGGGCACAGTTCATTATAGCAAGCAGAATCTATAACTTGGTGTAGTGAAAGCTTTGAATTATGTGTAACAAAGAGTTCAAGGGGCTCTGAGACCTTATTTATTAAATCGAGTGATATGAACATGAGGTATCCTATCTCATCCATTGTGTCTGGTGACACTCGAGACAGAACATGCTTAGCTGGTAAGTTGATTGGATGAGTTATCCTCCTGTAGTTTTATGAGCAAAAGGTAATAGTGAGAATGAGATCATGGAAAAAAAAGAAAAAAGAAAAAGCTTAGCATGTGTAGGAAGCTTGTTACCAAGAGACCTAATTGTGCTTAGATCTAGTCTATAAATAATGCAAGAACACCCCCGTTGTTTTCTAGGTAGATATAATGATCCTGGCCCTTTTTTTGTAGCAAAGAGGTTTTCACTGACACAGTTGCTAAATCACGCATCCTAAGTATAATTTGTGAACACAAACTTGGCAGAATGGAAAGAAACATACTTCTTAAAATTTCTCTTTAATATTTTCTAATGATCCACATGTCATTGGTGCTCATAATACATGTGACATATACACACCTCTTACTAGGAAAAACAATGTCAGCTGCCAGAAGAGTAGCTCAGATAAAGGTCAGCTAGACTGGAATGGAGATGTGTAAAGGTTTAGCTAATTGCTTGGCCACATGTGGAACATCCAGGAGCAACTGTGGACATGGGATGGTGCCACCTGTATTTTATGAATTGCTATTAGAAAAATGGTAAATGTTACCATTCAGTTGATAACAAGGGTGATGGAGGAATATAAGACAGAATCAGAATGTTCAAGTAAACTAGGATGCGGAGATTCATAGAAAATTAGGAAAACGCATTTGAAAACGAATAATACCAGAAGCTTTGATCAACAGTTATGAAACTAAAAACTACAAAATTTAGAAAGCAGTTAATAAATACATCAACCTGAAGAATGTTTTAAAATCTTAACATATAAGTTCCCTTTTGCGTTTAGTTATTTTTTGCTTATATTTTCTTGTTTTAATTGGATTCTGTCTGTAAATGGACAGAATATTATATACTACTAAGATAAACTGACTCAGATATTTGGTCTGATCTGAACTTTAATCATGCCTTAAAGCACAACAGAAAAAAATAAAATAAAATGGACCAGACTCACAGGCAAAAGATAATACCAGAGTATCATTACAGGCTCCACAGATTTAAATTCAAGATGTAAGCCCATTTGTTCATAAAAAACACCATACTGTGAAGTTAAAAATTTCTATATAACAGACCACAAATTATTTAGATTTAATTTTAATTACAGAAAAAAGTATTCTTGACAAGAGATAGCATACAGTTCAACATGGAGATTTAACTAAAATTACTTAGAAATGATTTATATGGAAACTTTACATCTAATGTTTATGAGTTTGTATCATACTTTTAAAATAGTATGTAACAAATAATAAAGCTCAGAATAACATATTCATATCTAAATAGCAGAAGTTACTATTTTTCTTTAGAACAATTATTGAGAAAAATAAGGAAATCATATGAAATATGCCATTACTGGTATTTTTTTTTTATGTGCTTTCACCTTTGCACTTCTGCTGGTTTCCTATTCTCAAGAGAGCACTCTGCTTCTCCTGTCTTAGTCCCTCTGATCTGTGGCTGCACTGACTTACACACTGTACTGTCATCCATGGCCCTACAGGGGTCAACATTTAGACATTTGTATAGAATTGGTGTGGTTTAGGCTGTTATAAAGTCCTCTCAGTGGCAGGTAGTGGTAAGTGGGTTCAGCCTTTGGCTTTCTTTTCATGTCCAGATTCTGGATCCTGTGCACTGTAGTGATCCTGGTCCCTGGTCTGTGTCACCTCTGGCTCCAGGTATGTCGTTACAGCACTGAGATTATTCAACCATAAGGAATATCAACCTTAAATGTCCCTCAGATTTTCCGGTTTCTTAGAATCTATTAATTTACAAGGACTAAGCTCTTTGATGGCTTTGAGGTAATGTTTCCAGTCTGTCTTGAAAATTCACTCTTTTCTAGTATCCAATATCTTTGTTTTCTGCCCACTAATTATTATCTATAGAGCCTTGATACTCTAGTTTGGAGGCATACAGACAATCAACCTTTCTGTTTATTCTCACTTCAGATGTCACCTAATCCTTCCATATTCCCGGCTACCACAACAGCTCTGGTGGCCAGAAGAGAACTTGAAGAACTAGAAGACCAAGCCTTTGGCTCCTGCTTAAACACTAACTACCCACTGGCTAAGAGACAGTGCCTGGATAATCCCATGGAGTTCAGGAATTGGTAATTGGCAGAGAAATCTGAGAGATTGAGATGCTCATGCAGGCAGGTGGAGAAGACATGCGATCTAGACTTGGGTTTGGGCTGCGCCGATTATCATTGTTATGAGCCAGATATTTTATTTCTAATGCAATTCCAGTGCTAACTTTATCCATAAATATGGTTAGGATTCAATAATATATTCACCAGGTAAAGGAATGGCTTGGGTATTCTAAATATCATCTGCACAGTAGACAGGTACACAAAGGACAAAGACAGTGGAGGCTTCAGTTCTGTGACATGTTTATATTCAAATAACCTGAGCCACATGAGGGAAGCTTTTAAAAATCATAAATTCTCTTAATGCTTTTTAAAAAATATCTTTTATTTTTCTGTCCTTTTTTTGTTCTTAGGCCATTAGATATTTTGCTACATTTTCTTCTTCTTCTCTAATTGAAAAAAAAAAAAATCTATTCTTTTGCTCCTGGTATTCCACTCCCTGAGGGATGTCTGCCTGCCTCAAACACATTGAGAGAAGTCCCAAACAAAGCAGCCGATACATTGCCCTTAAGTGTATAGATTTTACATCATTCTCTTTTCCTGTGTTTAAATGAAATTTCTTTTCTCAGTGGGTATACGGCAATGGTCACCTCTGATTTTTTTCTTCTATTTTCCTGCGGTCATTGTGTTTACACAGTAATAATACATGCATTACTCTGCCTTGAAAGGAAGTCAGGTATGCTTCATAATATTTTTCACTACATGAAATTATCTATATATTTTTTTATTTTTTAAATTGTGTATCACATATTTAACAAATATTTTCATATAATCATTAATTATATTGAATAGTAATCAGGAAATGTATCTTGGTCTTAGAGACTGGTGCTACCCTGTTTATACAGCTCTTTGAGAAAGTTTAATATAACAGACATACAGACCTATGAATCAGAATAGGAAGTTTAAGACATTGATGAGATGAACTGAGTCACATTTCTCTAAAATTCATAGGCTGAGGAAATAATCCCAATGTAAGGGAGTCAGGAGATGGAGACTTGGGATCTGAGTTAGATCTGCTCCTAAGAGAGTGGTTTCTTATGATGAGATTGATGTTCTTACAAAATGAGACTGTAAAGAGCTTCCTCTCTGTGTTCACATGTGCCTATCTACATATCTGTCTGTCTATCTATCTATCTATCTATCTATCTATCTATCTATCTATCTATCTATCATCTATCTATCTATATATCTATCTATCTATCTATCTATCTATCATCTGTCTATCTATCTATCTATCTATCTATCTATCTATCTATCTATCTATCTACATATCTATCTATCTCCCACTTAAGTTACAGGGAAAATATGCTCTGATACCAGAAAAAGAAAAGGCTTCACCAGAAATTTAACCACTTAGCACTTTGACCTTGTAGCATATTGTTATAGTAACCATAGCACACAAGTGATTATGTATTTATTTTATAAAGTCTTGTGAGATTTTTTAACAGAATACATATTATTTAAAGGAAATTTCTGTCTCTGGCTGCTAGGGTGTATAGAAGAGGAATTAGTGTTCTACTTTCGTGGTGATGTGGACGCTAAGTCTTCTGAGAAGAACTGAACCATACTAAGACCTTACAAGAGTTGTGCTGAGAGCTGCATATTTATTATGCAAAACAAACCCTTTCATTCCTCTCTATGTAATACATCATAGTAAACCAGAAATTAACATCGAGCTGTGATATGATTTATCATTAGAGAAAGGAATTGCAAAGACCTAGAACAGTTTTTATCTTTTGTCTACCATAATGTCTCTATTTTCAGGTTTTTTCTTTATTTTATTTTATTTTTTTCTTTAAAAAGTTTACTACTAGAGTTAGGGGAGTCACTATTGCATTATGTTATCTCCTACATAATTCTGTGATTTCATTCTTTTTTTTTGTTTTTGTTTTTGTTTTTGTTTTGTTTTTGTTTTTGTTTTTGTTTTTTTCGAGACAGAGTTTCTCTTTTAGCCCTGGCTGTCCTGGAACTCACTCTGTAGACCAGGCTGGCTTCGAACTCAGAGATCCGCTTACCTCTGCCTCCCGAGTGCTGGGATTAAAGGCGTGCACCACCACCGCCCGGCTATGTGATTTCATTCTTAAGGGGGAGATTTTACTACTACAATAGCTTTTAGAGCTAAATCTCTCATAGTGTTAAATAGGTTTCTTCACTAGTGGGCTTAATTTGAAAAATTGAGCTACGGACAAGATAGAACTATGTGATGCTATTGATTGAAGTACTACTAGGAGTTGTGACTATAGCAATGATTATTTATTTCTGAGATTAGATTGGGGCCAGTAATTTATTTCTGTAAAGCTGAGATAGTAAATAATTTTCCCGTTCTGAGACATTATCTCTTGTAGCTACTCAATTTTGCCATACATCTTGAGAGTAGCCACAAGCAATACATAATGAAATAGGTATGGCTGTGTTCTAATACAATGTTAACAAAAAAGAAATAGGCTATGGACTAGATTTGGTTGACAAATGATAGTTTACTAATCTCTGGTATAGGCAAATCATTTGATAAAGGCCACATAATAAATATATCTATTTTTTGAGTCCTAGTATAGTGTTCAAGGGTAATGGCTATATTTTAATTCATATAATGAAATTTCTGATACAAAGAAGGAAATGTTAAAGTTAGTAAATTATAGAAATATTAATTTTAATCTAAATACTTTAGCTTAAAAGAAATAACTAAAAAGCTTAGAATATAAATAGGCTAGAGAAAAAGGAAATATACTAATCAAAGATATTATTACCATCTTTTTATATAAATACATAGAATATCTTGAAGATCTGAGGTTTCCTATAGTACAGCAAATTATGTTATGGAATGTTGGTCAGATAATTATCTACCATTCTATGCCACCTTTACAGTGACATATCTGTTTCAACTTCAGATTAGGCTCCTTGTACTTGGCAACTATACCATGCAAAATTATGCAAACAACTTCTCAAATTTTACCAATGAAACTATTATGAAGCTGAAAATATTGGCTTAAAGAGGCCACAGTTCAGCTTTAACTTGTATTTCTACTATCCATTCTAGTTTTTGCCTCTAAGTCCTACAAATACCTTCACTATTTTTAAGGCAAATATCTATTTATTTCTGTCCATTTTTACAATGGATTTCTCATCAGAGTCTCTGTTTCTTCCACCTTTTATTTTTCTAACAGTATCTTAGCCAGAAGCTGGGCCCAAGTGTCCTATTGTTCTAATTTATTCTGCACATGCCGACAGATAAAGCACTGCTTTCCTTGGGCTTTGCTCTTTTCACATATTGAACACAGACTCAAACACTGATGCTGACATTTATACATCTCCACAAAATCACCCCAAGCTCCAGCTCACATCTCCGTGGCCTCAAGGTACTCACTTTTCTATGAGATTATCAATTGCATTTCTTAGCTCAAATGCTTAGTTTTTAGAATGGATCACATTGTGTGTCCTGGCTGCTTATGTTAGTAAAAGGGTATAAGACAAGAGTAATCCTTCCTTACTCTCTTGGCTTCTAATGATCAAATTTGCAATCAATTGCTTTCAGTCTTTAACTCCAATTTGTTGGGTGGGCTTAAATATTCTCATTTCCCTAAGAAATGCAAGCTCCTTGGTTTCAGTATCACTACCCTTTCAAACACCCATGATTCTTTCTGCCCAGCCTTCTCAATGCAGTTTCAAATGAATGACTAGCTGGATTAGAAAGTCTGATGTACTAAACAACACAGAGGTGCCCATTCTACTGACTTTGCTGGATTAATTTATGCAACGTTACTTCAGCTACTAAAGGAAAGCATTTTATTTATTTATTTATTTATTTATTTATTTATTTATCTATCTATCTATTCTGATTTTGCCTGTGACCATATAGTGTCAAAGATAAAGATGGTAAGACACTAACAAGCTAATTGTGCACAGTTCTGGAATCAATCATGAATAGAATATCAATGTAAGGAAATGTTTCTTTCTTTCCATGAACAAAAGATACTTCTCTCCATCTCATGCCCCATAGGAATACAAGCTGCAAGGAAAAGAAATACCCATAGGCTATTTTATAGAAAAATAAAGAGAAGAAGTCTTTTGCATTGAAGTTGCTATCCTAAAGTTAAACCAGTTGCTATAATGCAACTCTGTCCTCTCCCTGTCTCTCTGTCTCTCTCTCTCTCTCTCACACACACACAGAGAACAAGAGAGAGACAGAGACAGAGAGACAGAGAGCAGTGTCAGACTGTGCCAATTTTAGAAAGCATTGTTTAAAGACCGGGAGAGAGAGACACCAAACAGGAAGCCTGCAATAGAACACCCAAAAGCCAGGAGAAAGTGGCACTGAGAGAGCCAAAGACAACTTTCTATTTTGCAGAGGAAGTGGGTAAGATTGTGAGATATTAAGAAATAAGTACTTTCTAGGACCAGAATAGAACAGTGACTATCAGATTTGGACATGAAAAAGTCAATGACCAATGTAAAAAAAAAATCAGTTTCTATACAGCCAGTATATCCAAACAACAAGAGACCCATGTTCTTCCTGTTGCTTCTGTACCCCTGTGACATTCTATGCAGTTACCAGGGTCATTGACTGCCAGGAAGAAGGAGGAATTATCTCTCCATGAAGACAATGTGAGCCCAGTGCTGCAAGGCTTTTGTGTTTTCAGTCTCAAACGGAGGAAGTGAATCACTCAAGGTCATGCAGCCTTTAATAGTGGAGTTTTGAATTATGAAGGCACTTCACATGTGCGCTTCGCTTTTTGTTTTAGTTAGGGCTACTATTGCTGTGATGAAATACCATGACCAAAAGCAACTTGGGGAGGAACAGCTTTATCTGGGTTATGATTTCTCATCATTTCACCATTGAAGGAATTCAGAACAGGATCTAAAGCAGGGTAGGAGCTGGTGCATGGGTCATGACAGAATGCTACTTACTGACTTGTATTTCAAGGCTTGCTTAGCCTGCTTTTTTATACAACCCAGGACCAACCACCAGTCTAGGAAAGTACGATACACAATGGGCTGGGCTCTCCCCACATCAATCAGTAATTGCAGCCCTCCCCACATCAATCAATAATTAAGAAAATGTTGCACAGGCCTATCTATGAAGGCATTTTCTCAACTGAGTCTCTCTCCTCTCAGATGACTCTAACTGTCAAGTTGACACAAAACTAGGCAGTACAAGCATACCCAGAAGTTTCTCTAGTAGTACTCTATAAAATATCCCTTCCATATTCTGACCATTGATTGCTGAGTACCATTTGTGGATCTTTGTATATTAAAATTGAAAGAATCCTACATTTGAAGCATACTTTTTCTTTTCCACCTACAAGGTTACTAGAGGAGGAAAGCTCGCCTTGTGTTTGTGCAATGATTGAAACTGAAGCTTTTATATCCCCACTTCCGAACCCACCCATGTCCGGTATCATTTGCAATTCCATGTGGACCCTGAATTGTATATGAATTCACACTTGGTTCAAAGGAGGAGTTGTCAGTGAATGATAAGGAATTAATCAATTTCTTTCTTTCTCTTTCTCTTTCTCTTTCTTTCTCTTTCTCTCTCTCTTTCTCTCTCCTTCCTTCCTTTCTTCCTTCCTTCCTTCCTTCCTTCCTTCCTTCCTTCCTTTTTTTTAAAATTTAATTTAATTTAATTTTTTTGTTTTTTTCGAGACAGGGTTTCTCTGTATAGCTCTGGCTGTCTTGGAACTCACTTTGTAGACCAGGCTTGCCTCGAACTCAGAAATCTGCCTGCTTCTGTCTCCCAAGAGCTGGGATTAAAGGCATATGCCACCACGCCCAGCTTCAATTTCTTGAAGAAAGATTTACAATGGGAAAAAAAACCCCACTCAGTTCTATAATAGCACCAGCAAGAGTCATTTATCTAAGTTTTATGATGGATACATGATAGACAGATAGGTCAGACTTATGTGACTGTGAGTAGCTCCAGACACATAAACCAAGAATGGCTATCACTTACATTACACACACACATACACACACACACACACACACACACACACACACACTCACCATACAACATAGCAGCCAAAGAAAGATTCATCCCTTCAGAGAGTTCTGTCCTTTGGTAAATATATGCTCCTGATTCTAAACCTATAGCTTTAAAACTGCATGTTTGCTAGAGTCTATTCCCATCCTGTGGTGGGCATTCTGTGCTTTCACTTTCACTTTTAATAAATCTGTATTTTCACTATTAGTACAAGACTATCATCTTGTCCATTTCACTGTCTAAGACATCAGCTCCTGGCATACCACAGACAATACCCCTTATAGCTGAAGATTCCCAATTAAAGTTATGCAAGTAAAATGGAGTCATAAATATCATCATGCACATAATAAACTACAATTAGTGTTTCAAATTAAGACTTCTTTTAAGAACAATCTAAAAATAGATTATTTCTAAAAAAAGTTTTTCTCAAGATTAAAAAAATTCTTATTTTATTACTGTAAAATCTAGATCTCAATGTAAAGTCTATACAAACTTTTGAATCATCATTAAGAAAATAAATACAAATGAGAGAGCACAAACACATCCTTTATAGGTTAACGAAAGGTAGAAGTATGTTCTATTACATATTGAGCTATATTTTCAATATTCGTATTAACTACTGACAGTTTATATGAACAATAATAATAAAATATCTAAATTCCAAGTATGTTATTTTATCCATGGCTATGAAGACTACTCTCCAAAGCTTGAGATGTGAAATGTGATAGCTTTCTACTACACACTCCTGCAGGATTCCATGATCTGTAGCACTGTGAACAATCCACACCTCACATACTGAAAGCTTTGAGTAAATAAATATTCAACTTAAAATCCAGTATCAATTATGATCAGGGCCTTGGATAGCCTCTGCATTATTAGAAATGTCACCATTGAGAATTTCAAGAAAGCTATTCAGGTACATTGTCTGCATGCACAAATGTAATGCATATAAATAAAAATTTTGAAATATAGCAATTGTTAAAGTATTTACAAATGTGCTATGAATCATCACAAATTATAAACACACAAAAGATTTAGTTATATTATGATCTATGTCATAACTGAACCACGCTTTTGATTTTCTTCCACCTATTAATTAGTGAAGAATGAAACAGTTATGTGTTATTGCCAAAGAACAAAATTTCAAGACCCAAATTTCTGGCTTCTGGTGTTAGGTAAAATAGGTCAAAGCTGTTTCTAGCTGCTGTGCTCTATCCAAGCCTGATAGTAACATAAAGTGTAACAAGGCAGTGGTGAAGATAAAAGACAGAATATTGGAGAAATACAAAGCAAGTCAGCACTACTGTGCTGTCTCCCACCTCTTGCCTGCCGCCCAGGCCCGCAGCCTTCCTGCGCTCCAGGGATATCCTGTTGAACGCTCCAAGGAACTAACTGGCACCTGCGCCATTTGTGTGTCTTCCACCTACAGTAGAAGGACAAAATCTCAGTGAGAGGAAGCAGAGATGGCAGGCAAATCATAGAGATAATGTAGTGTTAACAAAAAGCAGGCGATTTACCCACAGTCAGTTTTACCTGAGTTGAATTTAGCCACTCATTATACCCTTAAAAATACAACATAATACAGAATTCTTTCTATGGTATTAGAGACAAGACTATATTATTAGAAAGTTCTGTAGAAATAGACTCCACAGTGACAGAGGGCATTTGGACTTCTTATTCATACTACCAAGAGATGCCCCAGCTGACACTAGAAGGCTTGCATTCGACTAAGGAAATCCCAGGCCCGCCAGGAGCCCCCTGTATATTGGCCTTTTGATGATCACTGCAGATCTAATGGTAAATCACAATATCCCACAACAAAAACAAATCCCAAAAATCAATGCATTGGACATATCGTCAGTAATGTTCATAATATAGACACATAGTAACAATAATCTGTCATTTCTGAAATAATAATACATGTATTAAGATGGCAAATTTACCCTAATCTCCACTTAAATATCTATGTTGTGATTATACATTCCATTAATTCATGTAACAGTATATGGCATTTCATTGGTTGTAAGCATTGCAATCAATCACTTCAGCAAGGTTCAATAAGGAAATTTTTAGTCATAATACCAAGGAGGCCATATTTCTGCAATACAATTTTGAGATTATGGGTAGCTTCAGTGACTTCAAATTTCCAAGGAGTGAAAACACACAAATAGAAAATAAACATCTCACTAGCATTACAGAGGAACAATGTCACTTCCTGAGCCACAATGCTTACACATAGGAAAAACAAGTATTCTTTGGAGACAAGGAAGACATTCTTGGTTATTCCCGTTCAACAAAGAGAGTGCTCCCTGAAGAATATGACGTGTTTTGTTCTTAAATCCTTTCTGCTTTTTCTTATTTTACAATATATATCCACATAAGGCAGTCTTCCTACCTACTAGCGGTATCTCCACAGTTGGGAAATTGACAAATATGTTTGCCCCATGAGAGGTAACTTGAGAAGTGGAGAAGTTCTAAGAAATACAGGTGCAGAATGGTGGCTCCAGCAGCAGGCATCCTACTGAGTACCAGTCTGAAAGATGTAGCCAGGAATTACCAAATGTCCCACCTTCCTCCTTTCCCTCCCTTACCTGTAGCTGTGACATGTGGGAGGGGCCTCACAGGCCTTCTCTTCATATAGTGGGTCTGAGCATTCCTTGCCGCCATTGGCTGGCAGCTGAATGATGACTCGCTGTCGAGACTGCTTCCTGGCTCCAGAGTCTCCTGCGATGAAGCAACTTTTTAACCTCCATATATTGCACTGATAACAGAATCTCTCAATACCAATTGGTATTGATGAAAATTCTCTGCCTCCAGCAACATGTGCTATGACATAACTGAATGAGAGGCCTTATTTCATCTAATCTTTTACTATTTGTCTCTTAAACCACTTATATTGAAAACCCAACTTACATTTTAAAATGTAAAGAATGAAGAGAAACAGTTCCACAGTCAGCTGGTTCTTCCACTGTGCATTTGCAAAGTAATTGTTCTTTCCTATTACTCTGTCCCCTTGAGAAATAGAACAGATCTGACTAAATCCTTTCTTTTACTGTAAGTTTATCTTATGTCATCTCCTGTAGCGTTGTTTGTCACATAGGACACATACACTTGTCATTAATCNTAAAGAATGAAGAGAAACAGTTCCACAGTCAGCTGGTTCTTCCACTGTGCATTTGCAAAGTAATTGTTCTTTCCTATTACTCTGTCCCCTTGAGAAATAGAACAGATCTGACTAAATCCTTTCTTTTACTGTAAGTTTATCTTATGTCATCTCCTGTAGCGTTGTTTGTCACATAGGACACATACACTTGTCATTAATCCTCCTTAGGAGAATATATCTAATGTTACAGTGCTATTTCTTTGTTATTCTCTTTATTTGAAATACACAGCTTATTCCAGCTATTTATTATTCATGTTAAGCACCTACATTCAGGCCATACTCTTAGCATTGTGCTCTCAGTAGAGGAAACAACAGGAGTTTCCAAAATAAGGCTCGTTTAGGGAACTGTCAAAAATAGCAGTAATTACTGTAAGTAAATAACTCCAGATGATTTCTAAAAATTAGGAGAAGGGTAAGTCTTACCTTCAAGGAAGAAATTGACAGTATGAATGTATTACTGCCTGAATGCTGTTCACATTTGTTTTTTAGATTGTAAGTACAGATAAAGGGTTTATGAGCTTTGATAAACTATATTTCAACTTTCCATGTGCATATCTTTTAAAGGCAAGTAGCACATGCCTTTACATGGCACAATTTCTCTTAGAAAAGAATTATGTAGAGAATTATGTCAGCAGATAATATAATTCTTTCTGCATTTACATGATTTTGTGAGATTGTTAAGTATTACATACACAGACTACAGGAACAGTGGGGCCTTTCTTTTTTATAGTTTACAACCTTTAACAACTGATGTTTAATCAGAAAAGAAACAAAACATTTCAAAAGTCATTGTCGTTATGAGATAAAATGATTTGAAAGTGAAATTTTTCTCATAAGAGTATCCTTTTTCATGAACTCAAGCTGTCCCTTAACACAATGGTAGGCAAATGATGGGAACCATGCTTACAGAGGACTCTTGTGCCAGACTGAAAAGTTGATCAGGTCCCAGTGATCTCCGAATGATTGTGCAGGGGAAATCCTTTAAAAGCACCAACAATAGAGAGCTGAGTCTAAATCCAGAACTACTAAGTTAACATTCTTGATAGCTGAGTTTGGGAGTCTTTTTTTAAAAAAACCTTTCAGAAGCTTGCGATGAACAGTTGGGGAAAGGAAGAATGCAGATGGCTATGTGCACTTTGCCCCAATTTAAGTTTCTGTATTAGTGTAAATTGTGAGCACTATTCCCATTGTGTGTGAATCATGTTTATAATGACAATAATTATGTTAATGAATAATTGGAATACTGTAGTTAATGGAGTAGGGAATTGGGGACTGGATTGCTGGCAACCAGGAATTGAAATATTTGGGAACACTGCTGGGGATATTTAAATGTAACAATATAAATTTGAATACCAGCTCTGTATTTTTATAAATTTAATATGATTTCATAGAAAATCTAAGAAATGTCAGTTGTAATTTCTTGTTACTAACACTTCTCTACTGTATTGCTCAAAGGACTTCCAGTTGCAAGCCCAGGTGATGAGCGCCTCTACCTATTTAGAGACAGGGGCATTTTCATTTCTCTTGATGCTTTTCAGAATCCATTGTGCTTCCGTTTTTTTAAGAAGAGTATGAAAACTAAGTATAATTCTGATTATTTGGTTACCATCTGAGGAAGGATTCTTTATTTTCTTCCTTCTGTCTTTTCCTCCTTCTGTCTCTCTCTTAGTTTATCTTCTACATTTGGAAAAAAGATCACCAACATATGAGTCTTTGTTCCCTTGATAATCAAAATATTTAGAGAAAGTCACTCCTAATATTTTTAATTTGCATAAAGAAATCAAACATAGGATGAAGGCCAAGGGAACAGGCATTGGCAAACACAATGAGTTCAGCATCAATGGCAGCTTATAAACTGAAGTTCTTAAGCATTAACTTTCCAGATGTCACCTGGTAACTAGTTAAGGATGTTCCAATGTACATGTTTCTTTCTTTTTTAACTTGTTTCGACTTTTGAAACATATATGTTATCTAAATACAAGTTTGTAATATTCCTCTGGCATCTTCTTTTTTATTCAGACTATACATATACATGTATGTTACAAATCAAAGCTATGGGTATTTTTCTTCTTTAATTGGTGGTACAATGATATTCTATTTATTCTTATTCAGCATTCAAAATCTATTATCTCATGTAACCATAGGATAAATGTTGTGTCCTGATTAGACTGGAACACTTCAAAGCTGTAGCAGTCAGAGAGAAACTTTAATGGTCTTACACAGGAAATATTATGACATCCATGTTTCTCCTCTTATGATAGCTAAGTACCTTCTTGTACGTTCACTTTAGGACTGAATAAGGATGTAAACCTTCAACTATAGAATCTATAGGGGAAAAGGGAAATTTATTCACAACTCCTTATAGATTAGAGTAACAAGTTATATCCAGATGTGATTTATATTTTAAAGTACTAATTTTTCAAAATTCATGATTAATTTTTGAAAGTTAACAAGCACACACTCATTTGAGGACTACCCGTGAATTATTTCTGATCTTTGTTGACAGTGCTTTTTTTTTTTTCTTCTTCAAGGCATATCATGGAATGAGAAATAAATAAAATTTCAAATGACTTGTTTTTATTCTTCCTTGAAATCTAACCAAGTTTGTTCCATTTTCTGCAATACTACCTTGAAACTTTACCCCTTAAACTGACTTTAGAAGAAGGACTGCTCCAAGTTCTAATAAATACAAAACATATAAAATTAGGCTTTATCTAAAAATTTAAATTCAAAAGAAGTACTCCATTCCAGAATTCGTTATTTTTTGCCATTGCCTCTTAGTGAACACAAAAGAAATTTAAATTATATGCTTGTTAGTACAATTTCAGCATCACTTCAATTAGTGTCATTTTATAACAAAATAGTGAAAAAATTAGTCCCAGGCCCTTGTTCCATTTTTCTCACAACAAAGGGCTAGCCCAGTCATCTATGCTTCCAGTTGCTTGTGTGCAGTTACAGAAGTCAGCGGGGAAGCAGAAAACATTTCTTGAGTAGGACAAAGAATCTTCTACACCTATCTCTCTATCATCACCCAGCTCCTTTTATTTCTTCAATATACATTTTTGGTTATTACCTTTAAATCTAAGAGCCAAGGATTATGGTCTTTGAAAATATTTTCTTCTAGGAGACTTAGCATAAAACTTTCACTGATATCAGATAGAGTTTGCTCTTTGAGTGAGTGAGTGAGCCTTTGCCCAGCCAAGTAGATATCTACCTATAGCATCCATCACCAAATGGAGCCCCTTGTTTCCACTGCATTCTTATATGGAGGGGTCATTGTCACTACAGAAGCTTCAAGAAAGAACTGTCACCTAGTGGCAACTTAAATTATTATCTTAGAATAATTAACTATATATGACCAAGTGATCAATGTAATTAAACCCACCATACCTCATATTATACCAACTGAGCTCCCAAGTGTTCCTTCATTATCATTCAGATCCATAGCACTGTCCACAGGCATAACCTATTACCATTTCTCATTTCTCTCTGCCCTCTGACATTTCTATCCATACATTTATTTGGAATAAGTCTGATTTCTCATCTTCAATTTCTTCATTAAAATTTTCAACACTTTCTTTGACAGATGCTGGTTAGTTACTTTTAGCTATTCCCCTTTCTTTCGCCTTTAAGACAAAAAAGGGCCACCAACAGATTGGGAAAGGATCTTTACCAATCCTAAATCTGATAGGGGACTGATATCCAATATATATATAAAGAACTCAAGAAGGTGGACACCAGAAAATCAAATATCCCCATGAAAAAGTGGGGCACAGAGTTAAACAAAGAATTCTCAACTGAGGAATACCGAATGGTTGAGAAGCACCTGAAAAATGTTCAACATCCTTAATCATCAGGGAAATGCAGATCAAAACAACCCTGAGATTCCACCTCACACCTGTAAGAATGGCTAAGATCAAAAATTCAGGTGACAACAGATGCTGGCGTGGATGTGGAGAAAGGGGAACACTCTTCCACTGTTGGTGGGACTGCAAGCTTGTTCAACCACTCTGGAAATCAGTCTGGTGGTTCCTCAGAAAATTGGACATAGTACTACCGGAAGATCCAGCAATACCTCTACTTGGCATATATCCAGAAGAGTTTCCATCTGGTTATAAGGACACATGTTCCACTATGTTCATAGCAGCCTTATTCATAATAGCCAGAAGCTGGAAAGAACCCAGATGTCCCTCAACAGAGGAATGGATATAAAAAAATTTGGTACACTTACACAATGGAGTACTACTCAGCTATTAGAAACAATGAATATATGAAATTCCTAGGCAAATGGATGGATCTGGAGGGTGTCATCCTGAGTGAGGTAACCCAATCACAAAAGAACTCACATAACATCTACTCACTGATATGTGGATATTAGCCCAGAAGTCTTCTAACTTTATGATTCTCCAACTACCCTAAGCTTCTGACACTAACCTTACCTACCATTGGTCTACCTTATAGCAGCAACATTCAAGATATTTCACAAATTAGTACCTTTGACACAGCCTGCACTACAATCCTTTCTCTTTCTACCTAGGCTCCACTTTCATTTTTTTTGATAGTAACAAGTTCATCCCATTCTAGACACTGTATTGGAAACTACTATGCCTCCACTCACTTCATGGCGTTCTCTGTATCATATCAGTTACTTGGTCTTCTGTTAAGGCAGCATTATAGCCATCTGTACTTCCATATTTTCATGTAGAAATATTTTATATACTGACCATTTTCCAACTTGAAAGTTCACCTAATATTTATGTTAATAAAATACTTCGAGTTCGATGGGGCTGGCATATATTTTTATAGCACTTTATCATGATCTATTGTTGATTTTATGACCTCATTTCCATCTTAACTCAATCAATATCAAAAGTACTCATAGGCATCCTATTTCTTTTCTCTTGCACTGTCTTGAAACTGTCTTGACCCTCCTGAAAGCCAATTATTTTCTTTTAATTTTTTCATATTAAGGTTGCTAAATATGAATTAAGTTACACTGGCATACATGTCAAGGAATTTCTTTTTAAGGGCATGGCTAAATGATAATTGGATACTTGGATACTGCTTAGACATCCTACCATAGATTATTAGCTTGTTTGCTTTGTCATTCTTTAAAGTGAATTTACTTCTCTTTACTTTCTACTTTCTGTGACTTTGCCCCATGCTTAGTGATGATTCTTTCTTTCTACAAATTAAAGAATCAGAAAACTAGTAACCTCACACATCTTGCACCTCCAGGATGTGATCTTATTAACTGCTGAAACCATATATTTGGAAATATTATAGTTCCTTGGAAAACATTACAGAGTGAAAGATGAATGATTGCTTTTAATGACGAGTTGGAACACTGAAAATAATAACTTGATTAAGAAACTCCTAATTATTAATATTCAGTTCAAATTTTCTAAGAGAGTTTTATTCTATTATGATTAAATGCATTTCCTAGCAATTTCTCATAAAGACTGCTTCCAACATACCAAACTAAAGCATTTGCCACATAGTGAGTACATGCAAGGGTACCGTGCCTATGCTACAGAAGTGTGTAACTATTATAGCCTAAGCCAAAACCTGAACCCAAACAAAACAAAACACAAGGTTTTACATGTAATGTGATATGGTGTAATGTGATATATAGCCTTCATCTCTGAGGTAAATGAGCAACACTAATGACACTGGAGTGCACAGACTATATAGTAAAGTAGGTTACTTGATAAGGACCAAACCAACAATACCAGATTTTCTGTGGCTTTTAGGAAAATAAAGAAATAAGATCTTAAAAACTATTTTTAAAAAATCAGAAAATGGCATTGCTTTTTATAAAATCATGTTACTAATATTTTTTCTCCTTTTTACAGTTAAATGAATGTTTATTGAGCCATTACTCTTTTTACAATAGCTAATGTGAATGGGAGTTATAGTTCACATGTCAGAACGGCTAATGGGCTTGACCTTCAACAGCAAACAAACAAAACAAAACAAAACAAAACAAAACAACCAAAAAAAAAAAAAAAAAAAACCCATGTGCAGTGTATCTGTCATTTCAGCAAGACCAGGAACATCACAACTTTAAGATCATCTTCACCCAGTTAGTAAGTTCAAGGCCAACATGGAGTAAGTGACTGTCTCCCAAACAAACAAATACAACAAACAAACAAACAAACACAGCAAACAAACACAACAAAAAACACAACAAACACAGCAAACACAGCAAACACAACAAATTAATGTCACTCACCCTTTCCCTTCCAAAGCTACTAAGAAATATATATATATATATATATTGTCTCCCAAACAAACAAATACAACAAACAAACAAACAAACACAGCAAACAAACACAACAAAAAACACAACAAACACAGCAAACACAACAAATTAATGTCACTCACCCTTTCCCTTCCAAAGCTACTAAGAAATATATATATATATATATATATATATATATATATATATATATTCTTGCGCCATTAGCAGTTTAATTTGATGTAAATTTCAGTATATGCTTTAAAGCACAAAAATAAATTTCCCAGATGTAATGATAGTGATATACACCTCTAATTCCAGACACTGACCCATTAGTCAGGACAATTCCAAGGACTATGCGATCCTGCTCTACAGACTGAGGTCCTATCTCCTGGGCACAAACAAAATACCCCAAACTTATGTCTCAGCTATACATGATGATATTTTGCAAAATAATCAATTATGATATTCAGAATATTAAGCGGTTTAAAATAAAATTCAGCGAGTTAAAAAGGTCATTAAGCTAGAAATTAACTCTTAATTGCAAATCTCCCATGGGAATCAAGATGCACAAACACAGGGAAAGCCGCGAGTCACGGTACATGTTTAGAGAGCACACAGGAAAACAGGAGACAATGTTATCTTTCACACCGAGGGAAAATGTGCTGTTACTGTGTAAGTGGGAGGAGAAGTGTGAAAATTCCTCTCAGTGGGGAAGCCAAAGAACCATGTCCTGAAGGGAAATGAAAGATTTATCATGGGTTCTTCCATGATAATAAAAAGTCTTTGTACATCACAAAAGCAAAAAACCAAAACCTGGCAGCGAAGAAAGAGTCTTGGAAATGCCTCATGGCACATTAAGTGTTGGCAGGGAGACAGCCTGGCCATTTTTCTCTTTGCTTTATTCCCATCCCTGGGCCACATAATTGAATCTTTAGCAAACTTGGTCTCAGGCTATTTCTTGCCTGTAAGTAGTTTAAAAGCCATGTGTGCTGGTGGGCACTGGAAACTCTTAAAACTTCAGAAGACCAATATATATTTTTTCAAGATTTATGAAAGATAAGATTTATTAATACGATCTAGAATCATTTCAATCTGAGGCATATAATGAAACTTCAAGGGAGTTTTTTTGGCTAAGTACTGCCTGTCAGGTAGTCTAACATAGTATTACTTCTAGGGAGAAATCTGAATGATTTGACATTCATGAAAAGCCAGGACAACAAGGTTCTGTGTAAGAATCACAAACAATGATCATCCAGAAGTCAGACATCCTGCTGAATATGGGTTCTGGGTGAAGAACTTCCATAATCAGTACTCCGTACCTTCTCTGCATGAAGAGGGACATGGAGTCCAGTCACTGTATGGGGTCACAATACAGTCCTTCCTACAAGGAAGCAAGCAGGGTCTCACTGTTTCAGGCCGAAGGCTTTCAGGACACCTGGAACAAGCAAAGAAAGTATTCAGCCTTTAACAAGCTGCAAAACCAAGTATCTTAATGACCTTCCAATTTTCGTCGCTATATGAATCACAGTCAGCTCATGAGGTTCTGTTACTCAAGCTTTTAAGGCTGCTTTTATGAGGTGCCACTCAACTAACTTAATTCTCTCCAACGATACCTGCATGAGAGTACTCATGCAAATATGTAGACTTAATGACATCGATGCTATCTAGAAGAAATATAATGTCCTTATCTTTCCCTTTAGGATAATTTCTCTACTAGTAAATCTGTAGTTTCTAATATACATAATAAAAAATTTGTGGGATTTCAAATTATCCATGTTAGGATTTAATTCCTGTATCTGTAGCTAAATATTTCATAACAGGACAAAAGTGATCATGACAAATATTTTTTAATAATTATGAATAGTAGTATTACAAACCTGTGTATATATGCATGTGTGTGTATAGAATGTATGTAGGTGTGGGCATGGACATATGACAGTGGTTAATTGGTAGTTCTGGAATTGAACATAGCCCATCAAGATTGTTTGCTTGGGTGCTGCCCTTTCCCTCTCCCTCACCCCTCCACAGCCCTCCCCTCCCCCTCCCCTCCCCCTCTCTCCAGCTTCTTTGTGTGTGTGTGTGTGTGTGTGTGTGTGTGTGTGTGTGTGGCAGGATCCTTCAATGCTGGCCTGAAACTCACTATGAACTAGGCTGGTCTCAAACTCAAGAGATCCACCTGCCTCTGCTTCCTAAGTCCCTGGATTACAGGTGTCTGCCATCAGACTCAGTTGCATATCAGTCACCTTTAAAGAACTAAATTGTGAGTGAGTAAAACAGTTAACACCATTTGTTTCAAAAATTTTTTATAGCATTTACTGACACTTCTTTTTCAACATATTCTGTAATTAGTTGCCTACATGTCCTTTCTAACACACAAGTAAGATGCTCATTTCTATTGTAAAAATGTGAGTCTTTAAAACATTGGGCAGGAAAAACATTTAAGTATGAATGACAGAAATTGATGTGATTTTACAATTTAGAATTTTATAAGACTGGACTTATAATTTAATTGAAAAACATTCAAAGAATTCTTTTGGGATCATGAAGCTACTGGTCAGTAATTATTATTGAAAACATTTTTTTTGATTTTTTTTATTAGATATGTTCTTAATTTACATTTCAAATACTATCCCAAAAGTTCCCTATACCCTCCCCCCACCCTGCTCCCCTACCCACCCACTCCCATTTCTTGGCCCTGGTGAGACATTTTATAACTTTAACAAGGGAAGGCCATTACTCAACTGCCGGCTCTTCAAATATGTAGCCCAAAATAAATCAGTGGAATTTACAGTGTTGTCATTGACCCTCCACAGATTCTTTTAGTTTGGAAATAGCCACAGCAAGATACTTGGCTAACTGTGGAGAGCAAAATTACCAACAACAAAGTCACTAAATGAACACACGAAGATAAATTATACAGCCTAGACTGCATCCAATAAAATGCATTCTGACTTCCTTTGGTGAGGCAATTGTTTCAGTCAACATGCTGCTGTTCCCAGGAACTGTTTGTATTTAGCATGTGTGGTTTAAATCAAAGAATTGATTCCTTCCCCCTCCCAATCTTACTCAAGGTCAAATTAAACAGATGCGATGGGAGTTGAAGTTTGTTACATGGGAGGATAGATAAGATCAATAACATTGATTTTGCCATCTCCCAGTAATCTATTTTATTAAGAAGAGTTTAAAACAAGGTTCCTATTTGCATTTTTGTTTCAAATGGCTTTCATTGGAAAGCATTCACTGAATTTAACCTAGGGCTTAAGGAGAAGGGCAATAACATTCTCTTTTGAACTTAAATACGTTTGATTGAATTTCCTACCGTTTTAAGGGCAAAGGAAACGGACCCGATTTAACAAATCTATGGGTGCATCTAGATCATTGAAAAACAGCTGTAGCCACATAGTAAGTTTTTGCTGGATTACTCTGGTGGTCTGATATGAAGCATCAGGACACACTTCTTATTGAAATGACCTCATGAGACTGGATCCCTCAGATCTTTTACACAGAGGTCCTTGGTCACATATACACCCTTCACCCCGGAACAGTATTTTATTTTGTAGTAGCTCTAAGTTGCAACTTTGGAAAGGCCATTAGCCTGCCAACAGATAGAGGAAGACTTCATGAATTGGTATAACATTGCTAATCCTGGTCTAGTGAGCAGCACTTCTATCTCTGTACTAATCTCAGCAAGATCCAGGCTCCTCCAGACATGGAACTTTTACCCCTGCTGCTGTTAGCACCATTGCGTTTTAATATATTGCAAATTAATTTCCTGAGTCAAATTAATAACAACCTGAGTGTAATTTCCATTAACATATTGGTTTGGGGGTTACCAGATGAAGTGTGAAGAATGGTCTCTTTGGTATCCATTTTCTAATATATTCTGAGACATCAAATGATATAAATAACTACACCATGAAGCTAAACATCTCTAATATCTGGAATGCTAGCCAGATAAAAGTGCTTAATGGGTCCCTTGTTTATGCCCCTGGGGTTTTCCATATGTCAGAAAAATTATTCTCATCCCCTTGGAAAATTTCCTAAAACAGAACTTAAAATCATGTGTCTGGAAAAGTCCAGATAGGGAGAAGGGTATGTAATGGAATTGTGGACTTGCTAAAAGAGGATAAGAAGAAGAAGACAGAGTGACCTGGATACTTTATATGCATCCACAACATTGGCAAAGAGTTAAAGTCACTGAAGAATATAGCAAAGGAAGCATTTTTCACTCTTAAACAGCATTTCCCGAAGTGTATTGAGTGACTACATCAGAGTATTTTTCATTATATAACCTTTTCAGTTGACTTTGAAAATCAAAGCTAATAATTTGGGAAACACAAGGCCACAGTTAGAACTATGCCAAACATGTTGGTTCTACTATGTTGCATATGGCTAAGGACATTTGAATTACTAGGAAAGTTATGGTGTTTCAAAAATTAAATAGCATGTCCCCCTGAAACCAGTATTTTTTTTTAGAAAATGTCTTAATTTTTCTATAAGAATTGATTATCATCCTCTTTATACCATTACTCGGTTTTTTGCTTATCACTATCATAGGCACTCTTAACACCTCAAGTCTGTTTTTTTTTTTTTCTCCTTGTTACCATCTTCTTAACCCCTAAGAAACTGATGAATTTTCTACTAATTATAACAGCTATCTTGTCCCAAGTTTCTCTGTTGAAAGTAAACAGTTACTGGTTTTACCACAGAAAAATATGTTTGGCCTTACTACCAGTGCTATAGTATTGTGTGGGCAAATGGAAGTCAGATCATACATGGCTTTTACTAAGTTAAATAGATTGTCATCCTCCAAAACCTAGGGATATACAGTAGGTCACAGATGACCTCCACAGCTAGGACTTTGTATCCTGTCATTATTAGTCAGACAAGCCTAGAGCAAGCACCTCTTTCTCTACCTCAATAGCTTAATAAAAGCAAACTGTGCTACGAGAGAATTGGAAGTAGTGACCAGATAGAAAGGTTTCTACAGAATTTATGGATCCTAGGTACAAGACTCAGAAGTAGTTACAGCTTTATCAGCAACTAACACTGAAAGCGTACAAATCTTATGAGGACAAGGATGACAAGCATCTCAAGACTCTATTTAATGAAGCAAGCAGAGCCCCACCAGCCCTCTGTGTGGCTAACCAATGGATTTACCACTGCCATTCTCAAGTCCTTACTTCTTGGGTCCCACTTGGCCCACGTTGACTCGCACACAGATGACTTTCCGTGTCTGCATGCCCACAGAACATGAGGCCTCTCCATTCCATGTTGTGGTCGTATTGAAGGATGACACCGATGTGTCCTCTATGCACTGACCCCAGGGACCAGTTTGCCAGTGGTAGACAGTGCAAGGATGCTCATTGCAGCTGCGCACCTCTTGCAAAGCACTGCTGTTAGGGCAGCGAATTCCACCTACAAAAATGGACAATGACAACAGATTAGATGGAAAGCCAACAGGAACTTCACCATTCTCTGTTCCCAGGAATTTGCTGGGCTGATAACAATGATGATTAGCACTTAGTAGGCCCATAGCATGGAACCAGCACACTACTTCAAAAAGGCAAATTACTCTTTTGCTGGCTCTAGCTTAAAATACAAAGCATACAGTATATATTAGCCAGTGAAGAAAATCCAGGACCTTAGGGAGAAGTCATTGTTCTTGAGAGAAACTCAATATCAGGCACTAGGAAACCCACAGTATTGTTAAGCACAAGCAACAAACAGCTTCATGCCATGGATAAGAATGTCTAAATGAGTTTGCAAGTGTCATCTTCGAAACTGAAAGTCTTAGTCCAAGGTTTTAAATACTGCTTGCTTGAATGTATTAGCATTTAGGGTGATAGCAAGTGAGTCTATTAAAGCTGGGGAAGAGCTGAGGATCTTCTGGAGTATTAATGAAAAAATGATAAGGGAGTAATACTTGTTCAAATTTATGATGTTATTGGCTGTGCAGTTCACCTTCACTTTATATATGAAAAAGAAAAAGAAATGGTTTAAAATTAAACCAGCAAACAATACTTTCTGCTTAACGCTAATTTTGGATACTTATTTAAAGAGCTTTCTATGACTTAAGTGCATGTTTGTTTATTTTGTATTATGCTTTTGCAAACTATACGAGAAAAGATAGTTTTAAACTTCTCTATTCAGAGTTAAGATTACGTCAGTCAGTTCAAACTCATTCACCTTAAAATTTGAATTCTTTATAGTATCATTTATAGTGTCCTCTATAAATAGTGACACCAAAGATATTGGCCGTAGCAGATAGTTTTAATCAAAACTATTACATTTATCTGTGTGTGTACATGTATGAGTATATTGGGTAGGGCATGCACATGCCATGGCACCTGGGCAGGTCAAAGGCAACATCAGAGCAGTCAATCCTCCTTTTCACCATATGGGTCCCAGATTGAACTCAGGTCATCAGACTTGGGGGCAGGTGCCTTACCCACTTAGCCATCTTATACATCTAACGTAAGTATTTTATAAAGATTTATCCAAGGACCTGGAGAGATATTTCAGCCATTAAGAGCATATATTGAGATCCAAATTTGGTTCTCAGTCCCTATATCAAGTAGCTCACACCTGCCTAGAACTCCAGCTCCAGGGAATCTAGTGCCTTAGGACAGCACTCAAATGTAAACCACCTGCCCCAGCTCATACATATAACAAATCAAAAAGTTGTCCATTGTAATTGACAGAATTCTCTTCTAGGATAATAATACCTGCCTGCAGATTTTGATGCTGTTATGTTCTTTTCCTGTCAGTCCTCCGGGAAGGAATCCATGACCTTCTTCACATGCTAGGCAAGGCTTCTATCATGGAGACAGATCCCCAGTCCTATTGGATTCTTTTGTTTGTTGGTTGGTTTTGTTTGTTTGTTTGTTTGTTTGTTTGTTATTTCAAAACAGGGTTTCTCTGTGTAGCCCTGGCTGTCCTGGAACTCACTCTGTAGACCAGGTTGGCCTTGAACTCAGAAATCCACCTGCCTCTGCCTCCCAAGTGAAGGGATTAAAGGCATGCACCACCACTGCCTGGCTTCCTATTGGATTATTTTTTTTTTTCCCAATTTTTTTTCTATTGGATTCTTAACTGCACCACAGGATGTATTAAAAGCCTTAATCAAATAACTAGAATTTCCTTTTTCCTCAAGTGTTATTTAGCTGGTGTTGATTGCATCCCTTTGGCATATCTGAGACTGTTATTTACAGCCAGAACAACAATGCTCACTATCACTGTAAGTGGTGGCAAGTATGTCATAATTTTTGCTTTGCTGCCGTGTTTCAAGAATGCATTCAAGGTACAAAGAAATAATGCTGAAGCTGTTAAAGGTATGATAGACACATCTTTAATTAGTGGACTGTAGTGTGAAGGTTAACATTCTGAACTTATTTATGTGCCAGCCCTATGGTATGAACTCGAGAGGTGGAGTCTTAATCTGAATTTACAACTGCCACGTGAATAAAAATTATTGGGAATGTAAATGCAAGCATTTGAAATAATGTGGCCACTGTATTAATAAGGAATTTAGGAAGATCATACATTCTTTTAATGTATTGTTAAAGGTGGGGCTTAGTGAATTTCATTACTCATTTCATTGATGATTTGATTCTAGTGGCAACACCAGAGATGCTCTCCAGGGATGACAAAGCTATATTTGCAAACTTCCTTCTGATCAGAAATTTAATCAATTGGCAGTTTGTTAATAACAATTTAGAATCATTTATGCACTGTTGAATGGGGGTTCAACAACAGACTTGCCTGTTCTGAACATTACTGTCCCTTCTTCATGAAGGTGAAGACATCTGTCACATGTTATATGCTGTTTGCTATCATACAGCTGAGTGACCTTGGCAGCCCAGGGAAGGAAGGTTAGGAGTTGAATACACTGAATTCTAAACCATACTAATTGGATTGGGGAGAAATAAGTGAGATGCCTAGAAAGCCTTCCTCTGGTTGCTGGATGTATTCAACATTAACAAATGCACCTAATCATATATATATATTATCATATGCTATATAATAATGCAATGATTATATACAATTATTTAATAGTTCCTTCATATGTAATCGTAAAATTTCTGATCAAACATTAAATTTCTGTACCTATACTGTTTTCATTGTAAGAATAAGTATCCTGTTGAAACTGATTTTAAAGTTCTAAACTGCTTTTGACACTTGAATTGACTGGTTTGCTTTGGAGGAAAAATGATAAGAGAAAAAAAAAAAACTTCTACACCATCAGCATATGTCAAGAAACTGCAAGATAGCTGTTAAGTTTATAGACATAAAGGCTATTTATTTTCTCGCCCTAATCCACATTAAAGCCACATCAGCAGTTTGAATCTGATGTAGGATCCTCAGTGTGGTCTTAATTATTACAATATTGCAAGTTTGAAAGTCTAGTTTGGAGAAGCAGTCATTATAGCATCACTGCATTGGTTGGGGAACAATTTTATGTTAGAAAAACTGATAAATACAATTTTGAAAATATCTATTAATTGTGGGGAGATATAATATTCTATTTGGGAGCATTTCCACAGTCATGTAAAGTTATAAAATGTGAACTATGACAAAATTAGCAATAAGTATGAAAATGTCCTCTTATGTGTAAAATGCTCTACACTCAAACTGCTGCTTAGATCTTCTATCATTGTAGCAACAGGAGAGACGTTACTGGACATGAAAGAAATTCCATTCCATAAATAAACTTTTAGAGAGGAGGTGGGAGGAGCTGCGAGAGATAAAGGTTGAGAAAAATCTATTTTCAATAAAAGGGAAGAAAAACTTTTGTGTACATATAAATGTGCCAGCTCTAGATAGATAAAACTACTATATTAAATCTAGATGCATTGGGCTAGGGAGATGACTCAAAAGATATTGTATTGCTGTTAATGTGAGGGCTTGAATTCAAATTACAGAATTGATATAAAATACTGTGATTGGCTGCATGATTCAGCAACTTCAGTACTGTGAGGCAAGAAACCGAGACAAGAGTGTGGCTAGGGCTGCCAGGCCACTAGTGCAGACCCAGATTTATCAAAAGACCATCTCAAGCCTATAAAAATAGTGATAATGCAGAGACCTGGCATTCTCTTTAGGTTTCCATGTGCATGCACAGCCTCACACATACACACAAAAAACCCACACACATATCTATCTGCTTTATATACCCAGAAAAAAAATCAAGTTATATGCAAATACCTTTGTACATATAACACACACATATGATCTATATACACAGAAAACAGTCAGACTATATCAAATAAAACATAACTATTCTTACCCACAGAAGTCTTGCAAAAGCTTACTTATCACGCACATTGTCAGAGTCATAGAATTGCTGTTTTTGGTATTGATGTATTTACAACTGTTTGGAAAATTTTAAAACCAGCCCTATACAATATGGTAAGTGGATACCTATATGTGGAGTATAATGTACAACATTCAAGTGTGGTGTTCTATGGGACATCAGAGGGATTAGAAGTAGTTCACTCCAGTCAAGAATTTTGTGATTGGTGAGGAAAAGAAGTAGCAGGGGTAGAGTGAGTGAGACAAACATACACGAGAGGAACATTCTATAAGGAATGTCAGAATTATATTAAGATGTAATATGATAAAGATTGAAAGAAGTAAGATTCATTGTGAGACTTAAAAGGTCTGGAAGAAGGAGGCATTTAGAGGAACTAAAAAGAGCTAGAAAAAGACAAGTTTCTGAGATGAGAAGGCAGAGATCATTTTATCTAAGCAAAAGTCAAAATAAATACAAAAGAGTTCACCGAGGCATGACCTTGGGAAGGTCATGTTGACATGTCAGTCAGAGTATACTATTCATGTGAGTAAGTAAATGGGTGCAATATAAGGAAGGGGATGGGGTGTGCGTTAGGAACAAGTGACCTCTGTGCTTCTACTGTCACCTTCTGTTGCAGCTTAGGCCCTCTCTTGGCCAACCACTGCTGGCATCAAGATGTGTAGGTCTGGACACACCTTAAGGGAACTGAATCCTAAAGCTCATTAGCAGAAATAGGAAGGAGAGCTCTTACTGTGCAGCTTTCACACATCCTCTGAAGCAAGGGATGAGAACGTGCTACCATCTACTTAGACACCAAGTGATGTTCACATCCACACATATCCTGGATCTGTGGGTTTTTTGAATTCTCTAAGAAACACAGCTGCTCTGTGGCTCTAATAATCAAAATCACTAAACTGTAAAACATGAAAATATTACAGTTCAGAAAATAGAACTATTACTTCTTCCATGTTTTTCACTGTAAAGTATGATTTCAGAAGGCATCTAATTATTTGAGAAAATTGGCCTAATTCTGTTTCAATCTGCATCTATTCTCCGCACATGACAGATATAAAGGCGCACTGACATTTAGCTAAGGAAGTTATATCAGGTCACTTTGAACTTTGCAAACAAATATTTTCTCACTTCTCACTAGTGAGGATACATGCACATCATTGTTAGTTTCACAAATGAAGTTTGTTGAAATTTTATGTAAGTAGAAAACAAGAAGTAAAAATCTGATGCCTGGATGGTCTCATGTCCCTTCTCATGTGTCTGTTTCTCTGTATGTCTGTCTGTCTTCTTCCAGAGCAGTCTACCTCATGTTTGTGACAACCTTTCACTGAGACTAATGCTCAATGCTTAGGATTCTGGCCATCTAGTAGGCCACAAACATCTATCTGTCTCTGCTGCCCTATCTCTGGGAATACTGGCTCACTCCACAACACCTAGATTCTTTTTCATGAGTGTTGGGGATGGCCCTCATCTTTGCAGGGCAAACACTTCCCCACAGAGCTCTCTTCAGCAACCTCTTCCTTTACCTGGTTTAAGTTAAAGAATTCTAGTGAACTTTTTTTCATGTTCATGTCAAGATGTTTCCACTTGTGAGTAGGTTTCCTAATGATATTTCAATATGAATTGCTTTACAGATGTTTTTTGTGTATTTCTGATACTATGCTGTATAATGTTATCTAATATTATATGGAAAGAAAATATAAACAAACTATTTTCATTCTTTTATTTTCTTTTAAATTCTTTTGAGTTAACTTCATAATTGTAGCACAGAATTATTTTCCTCAGCCATTTGTAAGAAAGTGATGAATGAGATTCAGTACTCTGGACAATTTGGTGTACACTTCCTATAAGTAAGACATCCCCCTATACATAAATACATCTAGTACCCTCAGACCCATCCAAACTTCCAACTATTCCCAAATAGGATTTACTTCAGAGTCAAGTATAATATTTAGGTGAATCTTGTTAATTGTTTGTCTCCTTTAATTGGAAATGTTTCTTCTCTACTTTCCTAATTTTTATAGGCAATTCTGGAGATTTCATGTTCACTTTATTTAATTATGCAACGATTTTCAGATGCTTTGTAAGATTCTATGCATACAATTCTGACAAGGTATCCCAGAAGTGATGCCATGCGGTTATTGCAGAACACGGAGGAGATGACATTTGGAGTTGCTCAATTACTTACAATTACTTGCATCACTAGATTCAGCAAGATGTCTTTCTTTTAAAGACTTTTTTCTTTTAAATTTATATGTGTGTACCTGTGTGTGTGTGTGCATATATCATCATGTGTTGGTGCCCGGGGGGGGGGGGGCAAGGGGAAGTTTTAGTTTCTCTTGAGGTAGAGTTACAGGTAGTTATGAACTGTCCAATGTGGATGCCGGGAACGCTGGTCCTCTGGAAGAGCAGTATGTGCTCTTAACTGCCGAACTATCTCTCCAGCTCCCCTTACTAGAGTGTGATTCCTTCTATATGGGACACATAGAGATAGGACTGCCTCTCCCTAACTGGAAGCAATTACTCCAGGACAGAGAGTGGCCTACCACATAAATAAAAGCAGTCATCTCTGGATGTTGATGGTGGTGGGGCTTCACAAAATATGGACTTGTTTAGGATCTTACCAGAGCAGACTGGGATCATTATAAACCAGATTGATGTCTTGTCAAGGGTTTAACTATGTGTACCTCTTAACTAGCCACAACTCTTGCCCCATTTAGCCCTCATTTATGTTAATGACCAGAAAAATTGGCTAAAGGTTAGTCTCTTATCTTCTTGGTGTAGCTACATTTAATATGTTTCCTACATAATCTTTCCACTTTTTCAGTGTAATCTATTGAAGTTATAGATTACTGTTTGACAAGTCACAAAATACAATTTCCCTTTTGAAGGATTCTGTTTTGTTGTGTTGTTAAGATTCCTTGAAGATAAGGCCACCTTCTGGCCTAGAATTTCAGTAAGTTATGGTTATTATAAAATATAATTAGAAGCCAAGACCTGCGACTGGGAACATAGGTCACAGGCAGAGCACAAAGCTCTTTTCAGTTCCTAGCACACATGCTTGAATTTTTGCTGCATTACAAGGATTGCCACACCCATGCACTTGCCCTGTGCATGGATGGTTTTAGAAAATGATATAATTTCATCCCCAAATACTATGTATCAATTTTACTTGGAGTTTCTCTATACAATTTTCACAGCGTTTTCCATTAAAAAAAAAATCTGTGATACATTCCAAGCTGAAATGTTGGTAGACTAATAAAATACCTACTTGTGTGAAATGTCATTGATAAGAAAACACAATTTAAGACTTCTATAAATGTAGGTTTTCTCAGAAAGGAAATAGAAACCACGTTGAAAACTTTAGTATTGTAGCAATTTCATTCCCCATAAAATAAAATGTTATTTTCATCTCCTGCAAATAACAGGTACTACAGTCATTTAATTTGCAGATGAGATCTTCCTTAAGTGTCTCACAGTCATGCTGATTTTTGTAAACATCACTGACAGAGACCAAGAGTAAGATGTTTACTTACAGAAATTCCAGTCTGCTTTCTACTCATTTAGGTCCATGCACTCACAGTATACTACCTAAACATCTACAGCTTGCCAGGGTGACTCGCTTATGATGCAGCTACTAGACTTCATTAAAAATTATTGAAGTCCCACCCTTTGAAATTAAGTGGGTGATATGCATCAAATACTAACCATGAATTTCTGCCTTTAAAACATTCCAGACCTTTCCGTGTGAACTGTCCCATCGACAGACATAATGATCTGTTGCAATTTTACAGACTCAGCAAAATCCTTGCTATGTGGCTCACGGAGGGGTGAAAAGTCACTCATTACTAGTCATGGAGCAAATGTCTGCAGAGTGTAATGGGTTTACAGGAAGCAGGGTGACCACAGATCTAATTTTAATGAAACCCAAGATGTAACCTGAGCTGATGGAGTTTGAAGTCTGAAGGTACTCTATTCAAGATGGGATTGTTCTTGTAAACACAGAAAAGTAATTTTTTTCTCTAAAGTTTCTATTTTTTTAAAAAGGTTTTTTATTTTCCTTGTTGTTATATTTGTAGTGGGAAATACTTGAGGACACTATAAAAATTAAGAATTTTCCCAAAGAGTTACTTACTATATGTTACATATTGTACTTGTGTATTAAAGCCAAGGTAACTACATAATATTCATAGTTATTATGTAAACTAATAGCAAGTATGATTAAATAAGATTGGGAGTTATTATCAGCAAATCACTTGAAAATAACAACAAAAGGACGCAGAAATAACATAATAAGATCCAATTCATTTCAGGGATTCATAGGTGTGTATGCTTACTGTAAAGAGAAATTGTGATCCCTCTGTCCTAAATGTGAATAAAGGTCATTTAGTGTGGGATGCTGCAGTGCCGTAATCTCATTGCTGAAAGAAAGTGGGCCTTCCTGGGAAAGAATTTGGCTCCTGTGTTCTTCCCCCTGCTCTCCTTTTTTGCAGAAAGACAGGAGTGTGACATTGTCTTCCCCAGTCACACAGAGGACACATTAGCATTTGCAGAGGAGCTCAGAGGAGACTAGTGTCTGTTTCTTGGAAATAAAGTTTGCAGGTGAGATGTGATCTGTGACAAACATGCCTTATTCACCCTTAGGATGAATCCAAGCTGCAGTCCTGTGGATCTCAGAGCCTGTGCCCAAGAAGACGAATGCCAGGGTGGGGAGGCATGAGCAGGTGGGTGGGGGAACACCCTTATAGAAGCAGGGTGGGGATAGGGAGTTTCTGAGGGGGAAACTGGGAAAGGAGGTAACATTTGAAAGGTAAAAAAGAAAATATCGAATAAAAATAAGTAAATAAAAACATTTTTATCATACATATATGATAATTTTATGAGATATTACAGTGCCAAAGGATAAAATCAACTACTGAAATAGAAGAAAAACGATGAAATTCTTGGATTTTTAAAAAATCCATTTCTTGATGTATTGTTTTTTGTTTCATTGTTTTTCCTTTGTACACTTTGGAGTAGAAAGAACTTAAATTATTAGGTGAATAGGGGGAAAAATCAAATGCTTTTTAAAAACCTCTTTGTTTAAACCCTCTTTTAAAGATCCATTTTCAAGATTAATTATTAAGAAGAGAATCAAACCACACAGGGAGATATTAAATATCATTCACTGCTGGATTTCTGTCAACTCAGTTTCATAAAATGTCATCTTAAACAGGCTAAACAATGTAAATAGTTATCAATTTCTAGAAAGCGGTCACATCTGAGGATGGAGACCTTACCTTCTTCACCTGCATAGGCTAGAATTGACCGAGCTCGTATCTGTTTCCCTTCTGTGGTTTTCCCAGAGCAGGTATGTGAACAGGAGGACCACGAAGACCACGCACTGAGCACACAGTCCTTCGGGCATGGAGCATCACAGGCCACAGGGATAGGAAAGATTGCATCTCTGCAGAGCTGTCTGTCCACTTCTTCTCCTGGCAAACACATGACCACCAATGGTTTATTTTTATTAAGTCCATTTCAATGAGTGATTTTAAAACAGGCAGGTGTCCATTAAAATCAGACTATTTTTTAATAACTCTTAATTAAAAATGAAAAAAAGAAAGACACGGTAAAATTTGAAAAGTATAGAAAAATATAAACCCATAAACAAACACAAAAATCTTCAAATAAACTATTTTTTTTTAATTTTCAGAAGCAAAAGCATAAAAATCAAGATCATTATTGAAAGTACAGTGTCTTTATAAATATGTTAGTTTTATAATTATAATATTAATGTACAATGAAGAACATCATGAAATTATGTTGACCTTCTGATTTCTTGTTCAATTCTGAAATGATTTACAAACAGTGGTAGAGCATGGGTCAATGTTTTCATGAACCAACTCACAGATATGTCAACACATGCTTTTGAGTCAGCCAGAGAAGTTGTTTATATACAGCAATCCACATTTCTCTGCTTTGGAAATTATCTTTTCCATTGGAAATAGCAAGGAAATATAAATGATAGAATAGAATCACCGCGCCTTGCTGAAAATGGCCACATGGGGGGAAAGGGAAGAATAAAGAGAAGACAGAGCATGTGTAGAAGTAAGAAGGTGCATTAATCCGCTTCAAAGACAGCAGCAGTCTCTGTGAGACTCCAGCTAAAAAGCTGCTTGCTTTACAGTATAAAAACACTCTCTTTTTGCCCCCAGACTGTAGATGTTATTAAAATACTAACATTTGCCACTTGAATAGGAAATGCTTCCTCACAGGCTTATGACTGAATGATTAGTCCCCAGCAGGGGGCGCTACATTAGGAGATGGTATCTGGATTTAGAAACTGTGTGACCTGGGGGAAAGTCATGTCTTTGGGACTGAAAGCTATCTGCAGTTCTTTTCTGCTTCCTGTCCACTCTAAAGTGAACAGTCCCTTTCTCCTTGTGATGTGGTCTTCAGCCTCATAATCAGCCCTGAACAGTAGAATAAAGGAGCGTGGATTTAAATCCCTAAAACTGTGAGCCCAAAGAATTAATTCTGTCCTTCAAGTTGTTTTGTGATGTGTTTTGTACCCAGTGTTAAGACAAGTTACCAACAAAACATTTAATTAACATTTTATGAATGAGATAAACCAAAGGCCAGAGAAAGGGAAAGTATTACTGTTAATAAAGAACAAAGAGAAGCAAGGAAACTGTGAGAAAATGAGGTAGAAGGAGAAGGGTGATACAAGTTTAGACTTTGACTTTATTACAAACTGTGTTCCCTAGTTACAAATGTTTGTGTTCTTTGCCATAGAATCTATTGACTATCCTCATCAATTTATAAAAATCGTAAGTGTTGCACTGGACATTGAGGGAAGGAAGGTTACTGACCAGGCCACTCTTTACAACCATTACACAAACAAACCCGAGCTAATTTTCTCTAGCTGAAAGTAAGGAGAGTCGTTATACTGCACACTCTTTCAGTCACATATTTGAAAAATGAGACAGAAAATCAGAAGTCAATTGAAAATGTGCTAACGTTTTAATAGCTACTACTTCAAAATGCATTTCTGTGCTGATAGCCGCTAGTATGTACCGTCTTAAATCATTGGACTGCTTTACTGGTGGGAGAGGTTTCTTAGAATCACCTCCGAGGCAACAGGGCTCATTCTATTTTTATGACTTTGATTTCTGAAATTCTACCATTAATAGCTATGGAGTTTGACATACATCCCACTAGACAATATGATTGATAGATAGATATGTTGGTGGTAAGTAGGGTAGAATATCATTATTTTGAGTAAGGCCGTTAATATTTTATAATTTATGTAATAATAATGACTCCCCCTTTTTTTCCTGTTAAACTGAGTCTTTCTTAGATTGAGAGGGTAATTTTTATTACACTGTCTCTCTGTCTGCTTCCCTCTCTATTATTTTCTAGTGTCCTGTGGAATGACAGCAAACTTTGAAACTGAAGCTGATAGTTAGCAAGTATCCCAATCCCAATTCTATATCTTATCTGTTAGTTTCCAGTCCTTCTCACTTAGAAAAATATAGCTTTGCAGCAGCTGAGAACCATCCTCCCTAAATGTTACAATGGTGCCCTGGTCTCCCACCTAATAGAGGTGGGAGGATATCTAACTGCCTTATGAGATGGTATGCAAATACAGATGGCCCATAGAGCAGAGCACTGAAACTCAGAAACAGCTCATTCTGAGAGTCAAATTCCATTGATCAAATCTCTCTGCAGCGCTCTCTGACACTTTCCCATTATCCCACCCTCATGCTTAAAGCATTCTTAGTCTTTTGTTTCTGCCAGTTTGACTTTAGTCTTTAGTCTCTCCCCAATGTAACTGTATAAAATACAGTTCTTTTTTCCTTTAGTTATTCTTCTCTTGTATATTACATCTCCATTGCAATTTCCCCTCTCTCTCTCTCCCTCCCTCCCTCCTTCTCTCCTTCTTTCCCTCCCTTCCTCTCCTTCACCTCTCCTTTCATCCAGATCTACCCACTTTAACCTCCCCTCAGATAAGAGCAGGCCTCCCAGGGACATCAACCAAATAAAGTGTAACAAGCTAGAAGAAGACCAGGCACATTCTTATGTCAAGGCTGGAGGCAGCCCTATAGGCAGGTGAAAGAGTCAGAGACAGCCCCAGTTTCCACTCTTAGGAATCCCACAAGAACACCACGGTACAGAACATATATACAAGACATATATGCAAAGAACCTAGGTCAGATCCAGACAGGCTCTATGACACCTGTGACCCACTTGAGTCCCTGTCAGTTGATTTGGCGGGACATGTTTTTGTGATGTCCTTGTTCTCTCTGGAACCTCCAGATCTTCCCCCTTGTCCTCTGTAAGATTCCAAACCTCTGCCTAATATTTGGCTGGGGGACTCTGTATCTGCTCTCATTATTGATGCAATTTTTACTTGACAACTTCTTTATGTAATTCATGATATGAAAAGTATCTCTGGCTTCCTTTTTAATGCAGTTATATATTTACCTGTTGACATTTAAATATCACTAACCAACATAGGTTCTTTCAATATTAAGTGATTTTTCTCTCATCTTTGCTTTCTGCCCTGAGTTTCTCACAATGATATCCTCTCTGTCACCTTTCTCAATTTTGTTATTATTTCAAATCCCTGACAGAACCACCAGAAAAGGGGTCAAGTGTCTTTGAATTCAATGGGCCCACCCCTCTGTTGTCTTCAGATTTTTAATCCAGGCTTTAATGTGATCATTATGACCTTTATTGGCTTTTTTAAAAGTTAGAATCTATCCTAACAAAGTGTAGTAAATACATGACTTATGAATAAATGGTGAATGCTGAGGACTAAATGGAATTTTAACTGAATTCCCTTGTTTGAATTTCAGGTCCTATGATATCATTTGGTCCCTTAGTAAGCAAGATATAACAATCATTGCTGACCTGGCTAAGAACTCTTGTGTTAAGAAGGAAAAAAGGCATGCTTGAGATCTGCAAGTTTCAACATGATGGTCTGTTGACTTTTGCTACTATTTAATGTCAACTGCTTTGCTAGATTTTTTTGTGTATGCTTTTTATATACATTATTTGATGTGAAGACTGAAATCCCATGTCTTTTTAAAAGAAAGGAGTGGAAAGTATTTTCTTCATATCTATCAACTGAAGTTAGTACTTGATTTTTGCCTCTTCATGCTGTGTTTGTGTCTTTCTGAATGTCACAGACCCTTTTACTTTGTTTATTTTAAGCGGTTAAAGTCTCCCTCTCTCGGTATTCCCTAGTTGCCTGTAATTCTTTATTTAATACTGTGGCCTCATGAGCTATCCTGATTCCAAGTTAGCATGCTGTTTCCTTTGTTCAGGTCATACTTAGGCAGCCATGATGATGAGACCTCATGAGCGTTGTTTCTGACATTCATAGGAGACAAAAATCTTGCAAGCAAACTTCCTGTTCCTTTTACTCTTGCAATCATCACACCTCTTCTTCCACAATAACCTCTGAGCTTTAGGTGTGGGAGATATGTTATAGATACATTGTTTGTAACCTAACAGGAATCCACAAATTTGCATTTCAATTGATTGTAGTTTCCTGCAATAGTTTTCATATGTTGGCAAGAAAATGTTCCATGCTGAGGGGTGAGGACTATATTTATTTGCAAGTATAAAAAAAATGAATGACTTGTCAGAATGAATTTAAAGCTAGATTAGTAAAGTAGAGATAGTAGGCTCTCCAGGTTCCATTATTTAACTAACCATGAGTAGTTGGATAGTTTTACTGTACCAAGAACAATCTTCCTCCTTTTGAACATGCATACAGGAGGTCTACTCACTTTCTTTGAGTTAATTTTGTATTCAGACACCGTTGAAGGTATTTATGAGCTGTAGGAGTACTCTGGTAGAAATTTTAGGGGTTGCTTATGTATACTAGCATATCATCCACAAATTGTTATTCTTTGACTTCTTCTTTTCCAATTTGTATCCCTTGATCTCCTTTAGTTGTCTTATTTGAATATTCTCTTTGCCTTTAGCTAGTTGGCTGCTAACCGAGAACCATAAAGACATATATGGTAAGTGCTCACTTATAAGTGTACATTAGCCATAAAGTACAGGCTAACCATTCTACAATTCACAGGCACGAAGAAAGTAGGTAATAAGGAGGTCCCAAGGGACGATGTGTGAATTTTCTCAGAAGGGGAAACTAAATATTCATCTGAGGTAGATAGAGAGAGGGAACTAGGTAGGAAAGGAAGAGGGAACCAGGGCAGGTGATTAGGTGTGGAAAGAAATGGATTGAGAGAGGTCTTGGAGTGAGAATTGAAATTTGGGTGGGGAGGCATCTCTGGTGACAAGTTAGAGGCCTGGGATAAGAGAGGATAGGGGGAGTCTATAGGAATGACCTTATCTCAGATTCTGATAAGAGGGGGATATCCAGACTGAAATGGCCTCTTTTTGGAGTCAGGCAGGATTTCCAGGGGGCATCAATCCATGCACAAAACCTTTAACCCAAAATCTGTCTTGCCTATAAGATGCTTAGGGATAAAGATGGAGCAGAGACTGAGAGAATGATTGCTCCAACTTAAGAAAGCTAACTCCCATGGGAGAAAGCTAACTCCTGATATCATACTCTAACTCCTGATATCATACTCTGCCATGCTTGCAGACAGGAACCTAGCATTTCTGTCTCTGCAGAGGCTTCATCCACCAGATTCAGAGTCCCCAGGCCCAGGGTGTCTTGTGGAAGAGTGGGGGACAGAGTGAGCAAGTTGGAACGGTCAAGGATACCAGAAGAAGACCCATATAGTCAACTAGCTTGGAACCACAGGGGCTCACAGATCCTGAGCCACCAACCAGAGAGCATACAGGAGCTGGACTTAGACCCCCTACATATTTGTAGCAAACATGCAGCTTGTTGTTCATGTGGTTCCTCTAACAAATTGAATAAGAGCTGTCTTGGTCTCAGTTCCTGAATACCTTTCCCCCAGCTTGGAGAACCTGGTTGGGAAAAGATGTGCCTAGACCTGCTAGGACTAGATGCTCCAGGGTGGGCTGGTACCCAAGGGGGTTACCCAGTCCTCTGAGGATAAAAAGGAGGAAGCAATGGGGAGATTTGTAGGGGTAGGACTGGGAAGAGAGGAGGGAGAGAGGCTGTGATTGGGATGTAAAGTGAATTAAAAAATAAATTAAAAAAAGAGAAAAACATTTTATTTTTTCAACATAGTAGCTAGCATAATGTCTGCCACACAGTTGGAAAACCTTGTTTGATGTAATAATACTGTGACTACTTTCATCATCCGTCCAAAGAGGGGATGGCATCCCTCCCACACCACTGTGGGGATGGATAAGACCCATTCTTAGATCCACTGTGCTCTAATTAACTAGGACTTGCATGCTAAACATATTTATATAATTCTACTTACAAACAGACTTGTACAAAAGTACTTTACTGGGAAATACCATTGTACTAGACTCATAGCATAAGTTGATTTTCTATCATTAGTTTTGCAAAGAAAATAAAATGGTAAGTAAATGAAGAAAATGCTAATTTGTCACACATTATTAAGTGGCATGGCCATTTTTTAGAACAACTTAGATTTGTGGCATAATAATATTGTGGATTTATTTATTTATTTATTTATTTATTTATTTATTTATCGTGTTGACGGCATAACCACTAAGCCTCTGAGCTCCCGCTTTACCAGCCCTTCACTGGTTGAAAGGGATACCATAAGTTAGGATAATTCACTCACAGTGATCAAAAGAAGCATGAAGACACTGGCTAACTATAATGGTCCATAGTATATTATTTATGGACCAGATAATTAACTTGGAAATTTAGAAGCTGTATGAGGTGAAATAGCTGTGCAGAACTACAGTCAATTATTGTACTCTCTGGGGCATCTTCAAGATAAGAAAGTCAGTACATCTTTGACTTGCTCCAATACTGCTGCACTGAACTGATCAACAAGAATTATAGCCTCAAATAAGAGAAGTAATATATTATGGACTTCTTTAAGAGCAATCAATACAATTACCCAAATCAGTCACATTTATTATAATCTATCGGTTTAATAAAGCTATCTTAAAAACAAACAAACAAACAAACAAACAAAAAAACCGAAACTTGTGCTCAGAAGTAGCTTCATCATAGAACTTAATTTCCTTGTGATGACACACAAATTCCTGGTTTTTCTCTATCACCCCTCCTTGTATCACACTAAAACATATGGAAGGTGCTAGATCAGTTAGTGCCTCAAAGAACCAAGAAGGATCCTTTGTGGATGAGAGATTATGGGGTGGCTATTTTTCCCTCTTATCAAAAATAGATTCTTTTCTCATAACTATATCCTCTTTATTCCTCCGGATTCCTCCCTACTTCCTCTTGAGCCTAAATACAGGGTAGTTACTTTTTAAAGGTTTTAGTTACCATGATTGGTTGTTGTTTAAAATTCTTACAGTTTTCATGTTCCCTGAACATGATAACCAGTCTTCCCATCACATTACTGTGACTACATCATACCCAGTCATGGCTCTCTGTCCTTCTCCTGATCAAGTGTGTATTCATATCTGCTATATTCTAAAGAATTCCACCATACGCTCCCCTTGGTACAACCTTCCTAGAGAATATTTTCTTATTTATATATTTTTAGAGAACAAGGCTTAGTAGGTTTACACAGCTTAAAAAAAATTCCATTATAATCATGTATGGTTAAGTTCTCAAGATCAAACACTTAAATAATCATTACCTTCTTATTTTCTACATATCTTTTGGATACATTTTTCATGGCTACAAAAATAATACATGTATGAATTATATATATATATATATATATATATATATATATATATATATATACAAATATATATAAATATATAAAAATATATAAATATATGTGGTACAAAATGATATACTATACCTACATACATTCATATACACATATGCATATATAAATACATATATATGTTTTTGAAACAGGATTTCTGGAACTTACTTTGTAGACCAGGCTGAACTCAAACCAGGATTAAAGATGTGTGTTATTTTATCAGATCAGGCACTATAGAGATTGTTTTTTAAAACTTACAATGCATGAAAAAATCTATGGTTTTAACAGGCAGGTAAGTTATGTGAAAAATATAGAACTATGCTTGACATTGTGATCTTGCCAAAAATCATAAGAAAAGTGACTTAGATTATACATATCATGTAAATGCATACTGAGTAAGAGTATCGAGAATTTGGACCAGCTGATTAATACACATCTTGTATTAATGGAGTCTGACTTGCCATGGATGATGGGAACACAGTGAAGTCTGAGCTGTATTGTATGGTAAGATACTCTTCATGAATGAAAATGAGAAAGAGTCCCATATAAATGCAGGAGACTGATCTTCCTGAAAAGTCTTGCAAGCAGAATTCAAAGAATTAACCACCTCTGATAAACATTTCTAAAGCTGTCTTCTCTACCTTTTGAGAGAGACATCATGTGAAAGATTGAAAAGTTGAAACCTAAAGATGAGGCTAAGTACCATAGCCAAGCCGCTGAAATACATCTCTTCAATCCGTAGAGCTATAGTGCAATGGTTGCTAGTTAATCTTGGTATTTTACTGATTTGTCTCTGTGCCATTTCTTCATTGCTGTGGCAATTACATGAGAGAAGTCATGTTAAGGGAAGAATGATTTATTTTGTCTCATGGATTCAGAAATTTAGTTCCGTGGTTCCTTGGAATCATTACTTTCTGTGGTGAGCTAGTCATAATGGCACGTGGTGAGCAAAGCACTCGTTCATGGTAGAGAAAAGACCAACAGCAATACAGGGTCTGAAACTGCCTAAATGCATGCTGGGTTATTCCCTTCATGTTAGTTTCTACCACCTTCCAAAACAGTGCCATAGGGGCTATATCTTTAGCACATGAGCTATTATTCGGGGATATTTCAGATTAAAAACCACAACTTTCTGAAAGCTGTTGTCTTCCACATTATAAACAACAAATGTGTTTTTAAAAACCTCAGTTCATCTAACTAATAGTTAATATTTATAAGGATCTTTTTCTGATATATTAAAATGTATGTAGGTTATACCAAATACTCATAAGCCGTTTGGCAATTTAGATAGAAAGCTACATCAAACCAAACCATGGTTACTGAGTATTCTCAGAAACAAAGTGGAGTCTTCTAGGAATACTTTCATATACCTATAAAGAAAAACCTGACTAGCCTGTCCAAATTGGAATATACAACTCAACACATATCAAAGTTAAAGGATAATGAGAACAAATATTCTAGATATTGAAGAAAAATTTGCAGCTCACATATTTAAAATCTGTTAAGGAATTCTTAGCTCTTCCTATCTTCTGGATCCAACAGAAAACTACACAATCGATGAAGAGTTTTGGATATTTATTTATTTATTTATTTATTTTTAGCTGTGCAGGCTTGAATGGTGTGTGTGTGTGTGTGTGTGTGTGTGTGTGTGTGTGTGTGTGTGTCCATTATTTGAGCGCTGCTATTGGGTGCTGTGAGGTGACCTCACACAAGCTCCAAAGTTGAGATTTGCCTTTTAAAAATGTTTCCCCTTCCGGTTTCCATCTGCACCCAGAGTTGACCCTGTGACACAGCTCTCCATATCCAAATTCCTTCTGGAGAGAACTGGTCTGCTGGGAGTGCTGACAAACCTGAGAGCACAGGTGAGAACACCAATTCTGCTCAAATTCCTGGCCCAAGAGGGACCAGCCCAGAGCCATCAGAACACAGGAACTACGGAACAGCCAGGGACAGGATCTTTCCAGTTTCTGTCTGTGCCTTGGAGCTGCCCCTGTGCCACGGCTATCCATACCTAAATCCCTCCCAGAGAGAACTGGTCTCACAGGAGTGCTGACACACAGGCTTGCAAGAGGGATAGGCTACAGTAAGAGTTAGCAAGACTAACACCAGAGATAACCAGATGGTGAAAGGCAAGAGCAAGAACCTTATCAACAGAAACCAAAGCTACTTGGCATCATCAGAACCCAGTTCTCCCATCACAGCAAGCCCTAGAAACTCCAATATACCAGAAAATCAAGATTCTGATTTAAAATCACATCTCGTGTTGATGATATAGAACTTTAAGAAGGACATAAATAACTTCCTTAAAGAAATACAGAAGAATACACGTAAACAGGTAGAAGCCCTTAAAGAGGAAACACAAAAATCCCTTAAAGAATTAGAGGAAAATACAACCAAACAAGTGAAAGAATTGAACAAAACCATCAGGATCTAAAAATAGAAATAGAAATGATAAAGAAATCACAAAGGGAGACAATCCTGGAGATAGAAAAACTAGGAAAGAGTTCAGGAGTCATAGATGCAAACATCACCAACAGAATACAAGAAATAGAAGAATCTCAGGTGCAGAAGATACCATAGAAAACATTGATACAACAGCCAAAGAAAATGCAAAATTCAAAAAGCTCCTAACTCAAAACATCTAGGAAATCCAGGATACAATGTGAAGACCAAACCTAAAAATAATAGGTATAGAAGGGAGCAAAGATTCCCAATTTAAAGGGCCAGTAAATATCTTCAACAAAATTATAGAAGAAAACTTCTCTAACCTAAAGAAAGAGATGCCCCCAAACATACAAGAAGCCTACAGAACTCCAAATAGATTGGACCAGAAAAGAAATTCCTCCTGTCACATAATAGTCAAAACATCAAATCCACAAAACAACAACAACAGAAAAGAATATTAAAAGCAGTAAGGAAAAAAGGTCAATATTAAGTATCATATATAAAAGTATCATATTAAGGCAGAACTATCAGAATTACACCAGAGTTCTCCTCAGAGATTATGAAAGCCAGAAGACCCTGGGCAGATGTTATACAGACCCTAAGAAAACACAAATGCCAGCCCATGCTACCATATCCAACAAAACTCTCAATTAACATAGATAGAGAAAATAAGATATTCCATGACAAAACCAAATTTACACAATATCTTTCCAAAAATTCAGCCATACAAAGGATAACAGATGGAAAACTCGATCACAAGGAGGGAAACTGCGCCCTAGACAAAGGGAGAAAGTAAACTTCCAACAAACCCAAAAGAAGATGGACAGACAAACATAATGCCACCTCTAACAACAGAAATAACAGGAAGCCACAATCACTACCCCTTAATATCCATTAACACCAATGGACTCAGTTCCCCAATAAAACAACATAGGCTCACAGACTGGATATGTAAACAGGACCCAGGATTTTGCTGCATACAGGAAATACACCTCAGGGAAAAATACAAACACTACCTCAGAGTAAAGGGCTGGAAAACAATTTTCCAAGCAAATGGTCCCAAGAAACAAGCTGGAGTAGCCATTCTGATATCAAATAAAATCAATTTTCAACCAAAAGTTATCAAAAGAGAAAAGGAAGGAGATCCATAAATGATTTTGACACACTGAGGGATGGAATGTACTTTTCTGTTCACTACTACTACACACATGCATACATACTTACCAGTATGTATAAAGTAACTGTTGCTATTCCAAACCAAATTCTTTTGATCATTTTTATAATTGGAATACTTACACATAAACATTAATTGAAAGAAGATTTTTCTGACTCAGGTTTCCATTTTAACTTATTTCAGATAATGATTTTATAAATCTTTTCCACTGTTGATCTTAAGCCTCGAGGTGAAGAGACACTCAATAGAGACATTAGGAAAATATTCTAGGCTCTTATTATTTCTTGTCCTATAAATAGAAACTATATTGAGGTTTAAAAACAATGACATCATAATAGAGACATTTGGGAGAAATATCTATATTACAAAGTACTTTAGTAGGTGTTAGGAAAATTATTTAGTCATGAATCACTAAAGTATGTATGATAACCTCTGGGCACACACACACACTTTTGATTTAAAATTTTTTCTAAATATAGTTTCACTCCAAATCTGAAAAAAAATAAGATATGTCTTAGAGGAAGAATTTGCTCTTACAGAAGATAGTAAATTCTTTGTAAGTTTTAGATATGGTGGTTTAAAATACTAAAACATTTAATGATATATTTATGGGAATCCTAATTTCTTCTGTGTGTTCACTTATACAGATAAAGAAGATTGTTACTTTTAAAAATAAACTAGTATTTTTTTTAATTTCACTTGAATGTCCAGAGCTGTTCTCTCTTCAAAACTATGGATAAAACTGGGTATAATTATTATCTTTAAGGTGATGGATATTATTTAAAAATTAATAGGGTTATTGATTTTTCTGGAGTCCATCTTCTTGAGTTCTTTATATATATATTGGATAACCATATAAAATGGGGTACAGAGCTAAACAAGGAATTCTCAACTGAGGAATATTGAATGGCTGAGAAGCACCTGAAAAAATGTTCAACATCTTTAATCATCAGGGAAATGCAAATCAAAGCAACCCTAAGATTCCACCTCACACCAGTCAGAATGGCTAAGATAAAAATTTCAGGTGAAAGCAGATGCTGGCAAGGATGTGGAGAAAGAGGGACACTCCTCCATTGTTGGTGGGATTGTAAGCTGGAACAAGAACACTAGAAATCATTCTGGTGGTTCCTCAGAAAATTGGACATAGTACTACCAGAGAATCAAGCAATACCTCTCCTGGGCATATACCCAGAAGATGTTCCAACTTGTAATAAGGACACATGCTCCACTATGTTTATAGCAGCCTTATTTATAATAGCCAGAAGCTGGAAAGAACCCAGATGTCCCTCAACAGAGGAATGGATACAGAAAATGTGGTAGATTTACACAATGGAGTACTACTCAGCTATTAAAAACAATGAATTCAAGCTGGGCCGTGGTGGCGCATGCCTTTAATCCCAGCACTCAGGAGGTAGAGGCAAGAGGATCTCTGAGTTCAAGGCCAGCCTGGTCTACAAAGTGAGTTCCAGGACAGCCAGAGCTACACAGAGAAACCCTGTCTCGAAAAAATGAAAAACAAACAAACAAACAAACAAACAAACAAACAAAAAACAATGAATTCTTAGGCAAATGGAATACATCTGGAAGATATCATCCTGTACTGGCTAGTTTTGTGTCAACTTGACACAAGCTGGAGTTATTACAGAATAAGGAGCTTCAGTTGGGGAAGTGCCTCCATGAGATCCAGCTGCAAGGCATTTTCTCAATTAGTGACCAAGGGGGAAAGGCCCCTTGTGGGTGGGACCATCTCTGGGCTGGTAGTCTTGGGTCCTATAAAAGAGCAGGCTGAGCAAGGCAGGGGAAGCAAGCCAGTAAGAAACATCACTCCCTGTCCTCTGCATCAGCTCCTGCTTCCTGACCTGCTTGAGTTCCAGTCCTGATTTCCTTCATGATGAATAGCAGTATGTAAAGTGTAAGCTGAATAAACTCTTTCCTCCCCAACTTGCTTCTTGGTCATGATGTTTTGCCCAGGAATAGAAACCCTGACTAAGACACATCCTGAGTGAGATACCCCAATCACAAAAGAACTCACATGGTATGCACTCACTGATAAGCAAATATTAGCCCCAAAAACTAAGAAGATCCTAAATACAATTTGCAAAACACATGAAACTCAAGAAGAAGGAAGACCAAAGTGTGGATACTTCGTTCATTCGTTCGTTCTTAGAATGGGGAACAAAGTACCCATGGAAGGAAGCAGTTACAGAGACAAAGTTCAGAGCTAAATGCAAGGAAAGACCATCCAGAGACTGCCTCACTTGGGGATACATCCTATATACAACCACTAAACCCAGACACTATTGCATATGCCAGTAAGATTTTGCTGACAGGACCCTGACATAGCTCTCTTGTGTGAGTCTATGCCAATGCCTGGCAAATACAGAAGTAGATGCCCACAGTCATCTATTGGAGGGGTCACAGACCCCCTAATGAAGGAGCTAGAGAAAGTACCCAAGGAGCTAAAGGGGTCTACAACCCGATATGAGGAACAATGATATGAACTAAACAGTACCCCCCAGATCTGTGTCTCTAGTTGCATATATAGCAGAAGATGGCCTAGTTGGCCATCAGTGGAAGGAGAGGCCCTTGATCATATGCCCCAGTACAGGGGAACGCTAGGGCCAGGAAGCGGGAGTGGGTGGGTTGGGGAGCAGGGCAGAGGGAGGGTATAGGGGGCTTTGGGGATAGCATTTGAAATGTAAATGAAAATATCTAATAAAAACTTAATCATCATAAAAGAAATAGTATTATTGTTTTAAGGTCTAATTTTCTTTACTCACTAGTTATTCTTATAATGACAAAAGAAAACAAATAAACATACACAAAAAACTAGGAAAATAATCCATTTTCCTACTCTCAATCTTCATAAAAATGAAAGTCTAAGCACTAACCCAGAATGATCTATTACCATGTCACATGTCAGTTCTAAGTCTACTGGGTATATATAATGGTGTTTATTTGTGGTTTTTACTCCTGCCCTCTTAATGGTCTTCCTAGTGTATGTTCTCTCCACTCATAACATGATAATCTCTAGGCATGACCATTTAGTAGGTCTTGAGCAAAGTTGGGAAAAATAAATATATTTAACTAAAAACTTTATACTAGATCATTTTCCAAAATAATTTTTTCTTTCAGTGCATTGCTTACTTTCAAAATGAATCAGTTCAATGTGGCATAATGCAATTTGGAAATCATCAATACTATGACTTTGGGAAATGAGATTACCACAGAGAGACAACTTTTTACAAATGGATATTTAATTTCTTTAGGAGTTTACTCTTCTGTGGAAAGTAATTAATCTTGACATTTCAGTAATGCTTTCAGGAGCAATTTGACCTTTGATACAGTTCTTTTTGCAAACTTACAGCTTGACAAATTGACAGAAATACTGCATTTATGTTAAAAGTTAAAAGCCAAACAAAAACCTGACCAACAAACCATGGCTAAGTCAGATGATATCTCCTCCTTTAATTTAATCTTTCATTTTATTTTTAGCTCCTGGAATATATGTGATGGCTTGCTTCAGACTTTTCATAACCACAGGTTCAGAGCAAAGGCAATCACAAGGTAAATAAACTCTAGCAAGGCTCTGAGCCATTTGTGCATAAGAAGATAAATGTTAATAGTCATAACTAAATATGCAAAAAAAAAAGAAAAATAGAATTCTCATGTGAATAGTCTTGGTAAAAAATAGATAGAATGTTGAAATTTTCTATCACATTCACTTTCAAACTAATAGCACGTCCATCTCCAATTGTCAAAAAAAATCAATGAAAATAACTTCAAATCAATTTAAACATATTCAGCTGTAAAGCTATATTTTCCGGCACTGTATGCCATGATATTGCTCTTCAAAACCACTCTGACCCAGAGAAATCTTAAGAGTTGTTTGGCTTATGTGCACCTGAAATTGATGGACTAGAGGCTACAGGAAGCTTATGTGATCAAATGACGGGAGAATATGTAGGCAGAGTGAGCTCCAGAGATAATATGTTAATACTTTTGAAGTCTTTATCCTGAGGGTAGGAATAATAAGATAACTGCATTTGGATTTGGATGGACTTGGAAATCCAGTAGGGGGATGAAAGGAGATAAAAATGCACAGAATGAAAATAATAGGGTTTGGAAAGTTTAGAATTTTAGGCAAATTAAGTTATTGGTGAGTCAAAGGTAAGAATGATAGATTCCTAAAAATGAGACCACTAGTATGTAGTCCTATAATAGCCTGTTTAACTTTCAATTCTTAGAGTTCAAAGTATAAAGAAACAACATGTTCATTTATAATAACCACAATTTCATTATTTCCATTCTAGAGGAGATTAATGTAAAATCATAATATGGCACTAATAATTGCTGACATATTTTATTTACTGCTGTGTGCATGGCACTATGTGTTTTGTCACTTTCAGCTGATATAATTTTCCAATAACCCTATGAGGCAGATACAGTTATATTCACCTACACTGACACAATGCTGCCTTTCTTAACACACAAAACTTGTTAGACTTATGTGACTACTGTGTGACTCTCAGGCAGAATATTTTAGTATAGAGGAAAGAAGAAAGCAAAGAGTCAAAAGATTTTTACCCTATGGATGAAAATATGAAGACTGTAACAACAAAAGGGAAACAGTCTTGCCACACCCAGCTGACTTCATGGCATCATTAAGTGAGCATATGGACCCAGTAGTAACACTTCTCACTTAGAAAATGATCGTCCTATGGATCACTATCACGGTGCATTGTATTGTACTGTACCAATGAGGTAACATGCCATGGAACTCAGAGATGCAGGTATGTCTCTGAGATCAATGTCAAATTCAATGTGCCGAACACAGTCTCATCCAAGTCGATGGCTGTTAAATAACTTTAATTGGTTTATCCTAGCTTAGGAGGAATTTATTAAGCTTTAGAAGCTGATAAAAAATACACACATAGAAGAAGTAGAATTGTATATTCTGAATATCAGAGAATTAAATTATTTGATAAAATGAGATAATAATGAATATATTATGACTCATTTATTATTTATCAGTTATTCTATTTATTCTCTTTAACCATTTTATAAGTTAGGGTTTACTAAGTCCATTTCCAACATTTGTCATGAGAATCTAATGTCCTTTCCCCCATTTCAACTTAAAAGTAATATATTTAATATACTTTGAAAACCTCATTTACAATTTATGTCTCTCAAAATTAGCATTTCATTACAAGGGCACATTTATTTTTAGCTCAAAAGAGTTGAATGGCATTCTTAAAAGATACAGATGGTTCTTATATTTGAATTAAGCATAAAAGGATTTTCAAAAAATAGAAACACTTAAGTTAAAAATGTTCTTTTATATATGCATTTAAAAATAAGTGATTAAATACATTAATATAATTATATAACATAAAGGTTACATAGGTTTAGAAGAATAATCTTTTCAGTAGAGTCCATTCAGTGAAAAGTTACAGAGAATTGCATATGCTTAAATGTGAGGTGAGGATTCAAAATAATTAGGCAATGAGTCTTGTGGGGTGAAGTGAGCAGGGTGTAAGTGAAGAAGTAAAAAACTGAATTAAATAAAAATAATAATTGTCATTGATGCCATTATTACATTTCAAGGGCAAGTACTTTGACTTGATTTATATACCTTGGGGCTTAGTATCTAGCTTTTTTCTTGCTGGCATGATAAGAGATTGGACTGATAAGATGGAGAACCTACAAGCACTTCACTATGACTAAAGAACTTTTGAAGCAAACAGAAACTGTATGGGAAAACATAATGGAAAGGGAGCAATAGTCCCCAGCAGGGACTAAGAATTGTATTGTTCTCAGTTTTGGAATTTTTCTGTTAATTAAATGCTTTTTTATGGAGAATGTGGTTTCATACTAATTAGAAACTCATGTTACTTCAATGTGGCTATTATTAATATTTGGCTGAATCTTCTACTTCTCAGCCAAGCAATAATTTTAGAGGTAATTTCTGTTGTTTAATTCTTTACTCTAACTGTCCATCAATCCTCATGTAATATGAAATATTTCCCCAGTACTAAAAGGCTCTCTTTGATCTGCATCTTAGTCACCTCTATAGTTCTGTTCTGAGCACAAAGTCTTTTATATTGATAAACATCATGACCAAAAGCAACATGGGGAAAGAAAGATGAGCTACACCTTACATCCATCATTTAAAGCAGTCAAAGAAAGACCTTGAGGAAGGAAATGAATCAGATGATGGAGGAACACTATTGACTTGATCCTGGTGGCTCACTCAGCCTGCCTTCTAATACAACCTATGATTGCCTGTCCAGGCATGGCACTACCCATGGTACCAAGATCAATCATTAATCAAGAAAAACGGCTCAGAGGAATGACCACAGGCCAATCTGATGGAAGAGAGGAATGACTACAGGCCAATTTGATGGAAGAAAGGTGTGACCACAGGCCAATCTGATGGAAGAAATGCCTTAATAGACGTTCTTCATTTCAAGGCTACTCATTTTGTTACAAGTTGGCAAAAACTAAGCAATACACCTGACATGGTAAGATTTGACCATTGTTGCAACAGCAGCATAGATGTTATGCAGGTAAAGAGTCCCATTATGATTAGACCTAAGGTGTGTTTTTCAGGACAAAGTACATACTTGGTACTAGAAAACAGGCCAAGAACTCCTGGATAGCTCACAGGCCTCAGGGGTGAAAGTAATCTTATTTTGATAAATTAACATCATATTAAATTGGCCTCAAAGTTTATATATCTGTACCCAGAGATTAGTGTGGGTCTCATATATTATTTTCTAATAGCTCGTAACTGAACTGGTCAAAGGATAAAGAATAAATTCTTTGTAGTTCTCAGCCACAAGAGATATCTACAACATAAAAATCACACACACACACACACACACACACACACACACACACACAGGCTGTACTCTATGGTTCAAAGATGATTGTCGAAAAGGGGGTAGAAAGATCCTAAGGTGTAGGTTAGGCAGTGCTGGAGGGAAACAGTATCTCTGGACACAACAGGACCATTGCACCCATGAACTCATGGCAGATATGGTTGTCTGTACAAGATCAAACTGGTCAATGTTGAGCCATGGAGAGGGATGTTATTTACAAGCCTCCCCAACAACTGAGAAGCTATGGAGAGTTGATGACTTATTGAGAAGGAAGGTGTGATGGTTTGTATATTCTTGGACCAGGGAATGGCACCATTTGGAGGTGTGGCCTTGTTGGAATAGGTGTGACCTGGTTGGAGTAGGTGTGTCACTGTGAGTGTGGGCTTAAGATCCTCACTCTAGTTGTCTGGAAGTCAGTCATCCACTAGCAGCCTTTGGATGAAGACGTAGAACTTTCAGCTCTGCTTGCACCATGCCTACCTAGATGCTGCCATGCTCCTACCTTCATGATAATGGACTAAACTTCTGAAACTGTAAGCCAGCCCCAATTAAATATTTTTATAAGACTTGCCTTGGTCATGGTGTCTGCTCAGAGCAGTAAAATCCTAACTAAGATGGAAGGTAAGTATTCTTTGTGAGTGTGACCAGTGATAGGTGGACCACTCTTCAATATGCCCAAGATTATATGAACTTGATAAGTTATAAAATATTAAAATGTGGACAGGAAGTTCAGGGATAATAGGAAGGAGGTGAATCTGGATTATGTTGGTTAATATGACCAAGATATATTTTATGAATTACTCAAAAATCAATAAAATCTTAATATCAAATATTTAAATATTATGATAGCTCCTATTTTTCCATTCACATATATAGTGAGACTCAGGTCTTTGGTAATTCACAGAGTAAAGATATAGAAGTTAATTTGCCATCTAATAACTCAAAATAGTGGTTACCTGCAGAGACTATACAGGACTAACCATGGCAACAAGTAATGGAAGGGGGTGGCTGTGAGGTCACATGAAGCCTTAATCTTCACTAGTGAACTGTTGGCTATTATATTCTGACAGAGGGACAATCACCGTCTTCAGAAGTCTACGTAATGCTGAGTGCACAGGGCTCCAATGAATAGCTCCATACTGGAACATTTGTTGATTTGCTACTAATATACTAGGGATGACTATGAAAATAGTTAAGATTCCAGATGCTATCTCTGCCAAATGATAAATTTGTCCTGTGGACTTTGCTGTTGTGATCATAGGCTCCAATACTATATCCCATAAAAGAGGCTGACTAGTTGACTATACCTGATTGTAGAAATAACTTCACTCAAATGTCAAAGACAATATATTGTTATAGTGTGAAATCCTGAAAGGAATAATTTAATTTTTAAATTCTCATCTTCAAAAACAGGCTATTTACTGATAGTTTACTAAATCTCTATAAACTTCTTCTACAGGTAAGTTGAATTTAAATTATAATCTTGACAAAATTAAATATAAAAATTTAATTAAAAAACAGGATGTATTTAATGATTCCTTGAGTAATTTCATGTGTGTTTATTAATAAATTTAAAATTGAAAATATAGTATAATCATTCTGTCATGTCAGCTCCACACTTTGTATAAAAGGACAAGTCCATTCTATTTATGCTACTATCTTGTACCAAAATTATAGTTCTGACCGTGTAGATAAGTCACTTGTAAATGATGAAAGTGAGCAGAACCAACTATTATAACATTTTCTCACTGAAGTCATTATTCTGAGAGGCAGACTGTACTGTTTAACTCATCCATGGGTCAACAACTTAAGCAACAGAAGATAAAAATGCTTTTATTTCATTATTTAAAAAATGTAAACTATGTTTTAAAATCTCTTGTATAATAAAAGTTGAAACCATCCCAACCATTTTTCCCAAAAATGTAAACTATGTTTTAAAATCTCTTGTATAATAAAAGTTGAAACCATCTTCCCCAAGGAGAAATGTCCCCCAAGGGCGCATGTATTTGAACATGAGGTTATGGCACTTTTGAGACATGGAACAGGAGGAAGTAAGTAACTGGGAGAGGTTTGTGGGAGTTTATAGCTTGCCCAGCTCTTGATTCCTTCATTTTGCCATGTGTGTGTCTGAGGTTGAAGATGTGATCTCTCAGCTTCCTGTCCTAGCTGCTTTCTCCCATGCTTTCTATGCTATGATACTGCTTCCTTGGTACCATTAGCCAAAGTAAATCATTTTTTGCAATTGTTTTTGGCCATGGTATTTTACCACAACAACTAATAAACAATACATCTCTCAAAATACTCCTTTAAGAAGTAAAAGCTCCATATTTAATGGCAATCTGTAAAGAAATTAAGCACAGAAAATCATGTAAGAAAAGCTGATAATCTTTACATATTCTGATTTCTCCTTTTAGAAGTCACTTTATTTTAAGCCTCTCTTTGTTCTTCTTTGGATTTCAGTTGTCAGTAGGCAACTATATTAGTTTAAACACAACTTCATAAACATCTAACATAACATTTTATAGATGTATACACTGCCTTCCAGTCTATGTTCTCTCCGATAATTAAGTAATCATCAAGGAATTTAGACATTTATAATGAAGGAACTAGCAAAGTTTTTCAAATGATAAAATTTTGTTTCGTAGATGGTACAGGATGCTGTGCAGTTCATGGACAGAAATTACAGACACAGTATGTCCATGGAAGCGATATGGAGGAAGACATCAGAGGCAGAAGTGTCTCACAGGTACCAGGAGCTAGATCTACCACTCTGGTCACATTGTCTAAGTCCTTATTTTAAAACTGTTGATACCTACTTTTAAACTTTCTTTTTACCTATAATATTCACTTGTATAGCTCAAGTTAGAAATACAGACAGAGACCAAGAAAATACAGTATGTGGAAGGTTTAATATATGCTGTGATAGAAATGCAAGAGAACAGGTGCTGAGATACAATGGGGAGAAGGCACTAGGCTCTGACTGTGGAGGGATTCATGGAGGAGATGGTGTTCAATGTGCCTCTTGGAGCACGAAATTTCACAGAGATATAAAGAGGAGAACATATAAGTCGACAGAGGACCAGGTCTGCAGATTATGTGATGAGGGACCCATGAGCTTTACCTAGGTATTTACAGGATGTTGTACATATATTGGGTTCATCATAGAGCATAGAAGACTGGAATGCCTCCTTTAAAATTAAAGCAGCTATTATCCTAGTAGAATCAAGAAAGACAAGCAGAAAAATATAAAAGTATGTATATGTCTTCCTGAAATTCAATCACAAACTCAGATGTCCTTCAACAGAGGAATGGATACAGAAAATGTGGTACATTTACACATTGAGTACTACTCAGCTATATATATAAAAAAAAAAAAAAACAATGAATTCATTAAATTCTTAGGCAAATGGAAGGGACTAGAAAATATACTGAGTGACGTAACCCAATCACAAAAGAACATACATGGTATGCACTCACTGATAAGTGGATTTTAGCCCAAAAGCTCAGAATACCCAAGATTTAATTCACAGACCACATGAAGCTCAAGAAGAAAAAAGACCAAAGTGTAGATGCTTCAGTGCTTCTTAAAAGGGGGAAAAATAGTCAAGGTATGAAATATGTAGCAAAAGTGTGGAACAGAGACTGAAGGAAAGGCCATCCAGAGTCTGCCCCACCAGGGATCCATCCCATATACAGTCACTAAACCCATACACTATTGTGGATGCTAACAAGTACTTGCTGACAGGAGCCTGATATAGCTGTCTCCTGAAAGGCTCTACCAGTGTCTGACAATTACAGAAGTGGATGCTTGCAGCCAACCATTTTCTGAACACAGGGTCCCCAAAGGAGGAATTAGAGAAAGGACTGAAGGACCTGAAGGGGTTTGCGACCCCATAACAACAACAATATCAACCAGACCTCCCAGAGCTCCCAGGGACTAAATCACCAACCAAAGAGTACACATGGAGAGACCCAAGGCTCCAGCTGCATATGCAGCAGAGCATGCCCTTGCTGCACATCAATGGGAAGAGAGGACCTTGGTCTTGAGAAGACTGGATGTCCCAGTGTAGGCGAATGCCAGGGCGGGAGGGAAGAATAGGTATGCAGGTGAGTACCATCTTAGAAGCAGGGAGAGGGAGGATAGGATAGGGAGTTTCCAGAGGGGAAACCGTGAAAGTGGATAACATTTGAAATATATATTAAAAAATCCAATAAAAACAGACATGTTTTCTATTCATGTGTTGTATACCCAGAACTTGATGTCCTTTGGAAAATTAACACTTAATTGAACATGCCCACCAGTTTCCAGAAATTTATAATCCAGTGGATAAGAAATGATGTCAAAGTAGGTTTTCAGATTTGTACCTCTGGATATAAATAAAATGAAACACTGGGAAGTGGCTAGGGAATGCTTTTACTCACAGGCTTTTTCTAACTCTTCTGCTTTCCTCACTCATTAGTTACTTTTCTGTCGCTATGATTAAAACACCATGACCAAAGACTACTTATAGGAATGAGTATATTTGGCCTATGTGTCTGGACATAGACATGTTGGGGTGGTTAATGCTTCTAGTGGCAGGTGCAACATTGTAACAGATAACTAAAGCAGAAAGCTGAGGAGTAATCACCCTACATAGAAAGTAGAGAGAGAAAAGGGAAGTTGGGGAAAGTTATAAACTCTCAATGTTTCTGCTAGAGATGGGCTTCCTCTTGTATGCCTTCACAATCTGAATGTGCCAAGGCCTCTCCAGACAGTGCCACCAACCAGGAACCATGGGTAGCAACTTATGTATTTAATTTTGGGCACTTTGAATGATATAATGAATGCTTTTAACAGGCTTTGCATGGTTTTAATGCAATACAGCTTTCTATTTTATTATGCACATAGAAGTAGGGTCCCTATGTCATCAGTCTTTAGAATGTTGATTTTGTTAGACAATAGCAACCTTATTTTTATCCAGTAGTTTTGAAGAGTCCAGTTGCTCCAAACCCTCACCAACACTTGCTTTTTCTAATGATTCAATTTTAATTGTCCTAGTGAATATACATTGGGATTTTTGGTTTAGTTGGTATATTTCAGTTATTAATAAATATATATTTTAATGCATTTATTTTAAAATATGTCTTTGTAATATCCTAACTTTTCTACTGTAATAACTGTTTCTGTTGATTAGTAGCACTATTTATAATCTTTTTGTGCATGTATGGGCAAGTATGCAATCATGTGTATATTGAGGCCAGAGGACAACTTCAGGTGGTATAAGTACCATCTAACTTGTTATTGTTATTGTTTTGTTATGTTTTGAGATGGAGTTTCTCAGCGGCTGGGAATTTTCCAAATGGGTAATGGAAATTCCAGGGATCCTCTTGTTATCGTGGGCTTTCCAGCATGCTTTCCCAAATACCCATCACCTTCTTAACTCTTCAGCTTGTCCATCCATTTTATAAATACTTTGCAAGTTTTTCAATTTTTCTGAGAAGTAGCATTGGTCCTAATTATTATTATTTCCATCATTATCTTTATTAGGAGACTTGTTGTGTATGACATTCCTAAGATATTTAACCTCTGAACTCTTAATATATTTTTCTTTAAAAACAGAATTAATTTATCACCTTTAAGTTTTTCCAAGCAATAAAAGGTAGAACCAAAGCTCTTCAAATTTATCAACAAACTACATTCAATGAAACTTTCAGAAGAAATTGGATGTCTAGTTATATTCCATTTTTCAGAATTGAAAGATGTCACATTTCTTTGCCATTTCAAGCTATTTTGTGTCTTTGTACCTTCTATTAACTTTTAAATGTATTATATTTTTATAATGTATTATACTTTAGTATAATGTATTATACTTTTTAATTTACTATATTCTTTAAATGATTGAACCCATTGAACCAGTATGGACCATAATGTCAAATATTCCTGACCACCATACTTGAAAGGGATTGTTAACTCTGAACATGAGTAACATTTACTGTGTGGTGACTGAGAATCCACAGGGAAGAGAAAATGGATCTGAGCTTTGGATTTTTTCTAGCTATACAATGTTTATGTTTGTTAACTTCATGAATCTGCTTCTTTACATAATAGAATTAAATCCTCTGGTGATCTGTTTTAAGGTTTACATATGATTGACATAATAGCTGAACATAGCACAGAAAACTTACAAACTATGATCATTTGCTACTTGTAGTATGACTCATTTAAGGTTGATTAAGTATGTTTTATTTTCAGACAACTTCATTCCATATAGTTTGTATGTTTTACTCATTGTCATTTTTGCCCATTAATGTTGTAAGTCCTTTATCATCACAGCAAATCACACAAAGGTATTTGTATAAACTACAATATACTGCTAACAATAAGTGTTTGTAAATTTTTTTATTAAATCACATTGATATATGAATATGTAATATTTTTGAAGTAGACAGTAGATATTAAGTTTAGTAAAAGGTGACATTTTTATCATAAATCTAGCAATATCTGCTTTCCAACTTTCATTCATAAATGTGGCTCCATGTGAGGTCTGTAAAATCAGTGACCATAAGCATATCGATCATCCTTCCCCACAGAAGACTTCTTCTGTACATAATACAATCAAATGTCATGTTGGCATAAAAGAAAAAGTAAGACTGATGACAGATAAAGGTCTCAGTAGGGCAGAGGATCAATTTTAGTCATGGAAACAGCAGGAATCAATATGCAGACCATCAGTCAACAAATACACTGAAAGATTTTATAGGGAACAAGAATGCTGACTGTGCTATTTAGAAAATGGCAACTGACAGATATTGCTCTTCAAATGTCATAATTTAATATCTCTGTTATTCTACTACAGAATTATCAAAACATAACCAATGGGCCTGGTATAGAAAACACAAGAAGTTACTATATGTTTAGATTTTTCATACTGCTGAATGTATCTAACCACAAGCATAATCAAAGACTATTGGAGAAGAGTCCTCAGCCCGAGCTGGCCTTTCTGACTTCCTATAAATAATCCTTCAAGTCATCTTCAATTCTCTTAGACCCTCTAAGAATTACACATGGCTGTAACATCCACACAGCCTCATGTTCTCAAAGAATCATATGTAAACACAAACGTTTTAAAAGTTCATACTAGACAGCAGGACTTCTAAGACAGAAATTTCTAGAGACACCGAGTCCAAAAGTTTAAGACATGTGCATAAAGGTATTTTGCTTTCATTCTGATTTTGAATGTTTGTTTAATAGGATAATGTTCCCATTATGACTTTTACTTCAACTCAAAATGCATTAGGCAGATACATATATGGGAGTATTTACTGCATTCATTAATTCACAGGTTATCTGGTTTCTCAAAAATATATATTAATATGACTTAATATATGCATTAGCTGGTAGTAATTAAAAAGAGGCAAGCGATGAATCTATGTTGTGAAAGTAGAGACAGAGGGATTATTTGTTTAAATGGAATCTTGAGGCTTTCATTGGGTTGGTTGCGAGCACTTCAAAAACTTTAACTCTCAGCTTTTTAGTAGTCAATACAAAGGGAGATTAATTGCAGAATTCGTCATAGTTATTTTCAAGAAAGGTAAAACTGTTCTTGAGTATAAAACACTACCAAGTTTATTGCCAAAATTCTATTATAGAGAAATTCTATAATGTAATAAATAAATGTTATCAATCATAATTTTCAATGGACTTTCTGTGATAGTGGCTTCAGAACAGACACAACTAAGAAAAACACTATTCAGTGTGAAGATGGTTGTTTATAAGAATTCAGAATATATTTTCATTAGAAAGCTTTCTAATGAAAATATGTCTGATCTTTATATTCATAGAAATCTTCCCTGATAAAGGTTTGAATGACATTTCTAATATGATATGTTAGTATTTCTAAATATTTTAGGAGCCAAATCCAATCAAACATATCTAAAATTAAGGAAGGTAGAATTAACCTGGGAAGCATCTTTGTAAAAGAGCCTTCTATGATAAGGAGTGAAAACTCAGTGCGAGGACAGAGCCACTCACCAGATGAGCTCATTCACAACACTAATCCTCCAACTCTCAGACAAAATTCTCAGAAGCCCATAAATCATAGCCTGCTTTCCATTCTTTCCTTAGAAAGTATGTATTTCCTCACAGGCTACTGGGCACGCACCCAGCAGAAGTAGGTCACTCTTGCCTAATAACTAACTAGCAGAGATCAATATATCTTAAAATATTCATGACTAAATATTCACTGCATTGATTTATACAACATTCTATATAATCTCATGTCTATAGATAAAATTTAATAAGAACACACTGTTTTCCAATATTTTGTTCATGCATCTATAAGCTTTTGTATTCCTTGCCATGTTTCTTAGTTTTTTCTGCTATTAAACAGTTGTGAGTTCAAAATTGACTTATTTTTTTATTAAGGTTCTTCCTGTTACAAATTTTAAATATACTGTAAAATAAGTATGTGTTTACAGTTTAAGCACTGAAGATGATAATGAAATCATATCAAAGTTGTCCAAATAAGAATTTAAAAAAAAGCATTCTTTAAAATCCTATCATCTCATTGACTTAGGTTTTCTTTGTCATGATTTTGTTTAATTTGTTTCCATCATAATATGAAATAGTTAAAAATGAAGGTATCATTTTTCTTAATAGCTAAATAATAAAATAATATTCTATTGTACAAAAAAAGTAGATTTTCACTATCTGTTCTTCAGTTGACAGACATCTAGGCTGTTTCCATTTCCAGTAACTGTGGATAGAACAGGGTAAGCAGGAATCTCTATCACAGAATATAAAGCTCTATGGACACAGGCCCAAGAGTGGTACAGTTGAAGCATATGTTACATCTATTTTTTGGCATTTTGAAGAAGCTTTACATTGATGTTCAGAGTGACTGCACGTGTGTGCATCCCACTAGCAGTAAATGAGCATTCCCCTTTCTCAATATTCACCGCAACATTTGTCGTCATTTATCTAGTTATTGATTGATATTTTCTTAACCATTCTAAGTTGGGTAAGATGAAATTTCATGATAGTTTTAGTTTTCATTTCCAATAAAGCTAAGGATGTTGCCCATTTTTAAGTGTTTTTCAGTCATTTGTCTTTGTACTTCACCTTTCAAACATTTTCTGTTGAGTTCCATGACACATTTTTAAAATTGCATTATTTGATTTTAAAGTTTGTTGTCTATTCTAGATTAATCTTTTGTCTAGTGTATAGCTAGGGTGGAAGTTTGAATAAGAATGATCTCAGAGATTTATGTATATATTTCAATGCTTAGGGAATGACATTAGGAGGTGTGGCCTTGTTGGAATAGGTGAGGTTTTGTCAGAGAAAGTATGTCAGTGAGGGTGAGCTTTAGAATTTCAGGTATTCAATCCAGGCCCTGTGTGTGCGTGTGTGTGTGTGTGTGTGTGTGTGTGTGTGTGTGTGTTGTGTTCTCTCTCTCTCTCTCTTTCTCTCTCTCTCTCTCTCTCGCCCTCACTCTCTCTCTTCCTCCTCTCGCCTGCCTGATTGCCAAAATATGTCCTTCTGGATGATAATGGATTATACTTCTGAAATTTAAGCCAGCACGAATTGAATGTTTTTCTTTATAAAAGTTGCTGTGATCATGGTGTCTCTTCACAATAGAGCATTGACTAAGACAGCTGGTAAAAATGTTTTCATTTTGTAGGGATGCCACATTGCTCTATAGAACCTCTGTAGTTTCATGAGATCCCATTTATTATTTATTGATCTTAAAGCCCGTGCTATTTGGATTCTGTTCCAAAAGCCTTTTTGAAATATAAATTTATACAATCTGCAGGTAAATGAATGGAGCTAAAAAAAATCATTCTGAGTAAACAAGACCCAGAAAGATAAATCCTACATGTTTTCTCTCATTTGTGGATGTGAGCTTTAAATCTTTAGATATATGTGCTTCATTTGGAATGACCATAGATGTTTGGAAATTGTGAAGGGACCATTGGGAGAGGGATTCTTGGGAGGGGAGATAAAAAGCACTGTTACAAAGAATTAATGGGAACAACGGAACAGGAAAGGATGAATTGGGATAAGGGTGCAAGAGCTGGGTAGAGGAGGGACTATGGAGAGGGATAGGGAATATTAAATATATTTTGAAAAAAATGTCATATGAAAACTACTTTAAAAGCTCCCTAAAATATGCATAACATACATAAAAAGAGTTGAAATGGAGCTGAATAATAGTGGGGAATGATGCCCCTACAAGACACCAGAGACTGAGAAATAAAAAGCCCAGTGTAAGGAATGGGGTGTTTCTTTAGGTGTTGATGGTCAGTGACCATCTTATAGACCCCCAAACATTCCAAAATACTTATTGCCTGTACTTTTGCTTACCTAAAACCTTGGGTGAAGACAACACAGGCTTAAGTCACAGAATAGGGAAAAATTAAGCTCATACCGCTCTGGATGCTTCATCTTTGCTGACTTGGTTTGACAAAGCTAGATCATTCTATGGATGCTATCGAGGGAGAAAAGACATGAACAATCTTTCTCACCTTTGAACCCTGAAAGCCACAATAATGACCAGCCTGGCAAAATATGTCCATTGCTGTAATAGTGGTACAAATGGCCGATACTAATCACCTCATTATCAGGGCAGAAATTCAGAGCTCAAAAGGGCACAGGCTCTGAGGGCTAACCTACTACTATTATTATACTTAATGGGCATAGTATTAAAAAAACTCCTAATGACTTATCAATATACCCATAGATTAATGTATCACTTAGCATTCATGAAAGTAGAGTCTGTTTGCAGAAAATGGTGTTTAACATAGAGATGCACAACTGAACAAGGGGAACAGAATTAAAGGTTATAACATGATCAAATGTAAATGGAACATTTACACCAAATACCTTCATCGCAAGGCTCAGGGATCATTGAGGGAAAGAGGGTGCAGTATAAAAGCTAGATGTGGTGGATAATTACAAGGATACAGTACTTTCTGGACACAGCAGGATAGCTGCACATATGAACTTAGAAGAGTTGTGAAGGAATCCATAAAGCCCGTGGAATCTCAAGCAAGACCAAATTCCAACATGGAGAGAGTAGAACACATGAAGTACTCCCTAACTAAGAAGCTATTACTAGCTTCTGGAAAAAAGAGAACAGTTTTCTCTAACAATGTAGCTTAGTTAAGCTGACCACATTCCAGTGGAAGGATACATATCCAATAATATATGGTAAGCAAAAATTTGATTGGATGGGTTTTAATAAAAGGACTGGAAGTGTTAGGACTGGAAAGTAGATATGGGAAGAGTTGGAAGAAGGCAAGATATAGTCAAAACACATTTCAGGAAATTCCTAAGCATTAATAAAAGCATAGACAATAAAGATATCAATACATTGCAAATGTTTAACTTATAAGATCAACACATATATACTGTGAATGTTTAATTATCATTTTCCTGATAATCTACATTAAATCTGTTGAGATGGCCTATTTAAATTAGGTTTCTATTTCTGTGATAAAATGTCATGACTAAAACTAAGATAGGGAGAAAAGGGCTTTTTTCACCTCACAGATTGAGGGAAGTTGGAATAAGAACTTAAGAAACATGGGAACAGGAACTGATATGGAGGCTATGGAAAGAGAAGTGCTGTTTACTGGTTTGTTCTTGGCTTGTATAGCCTGCCGTCTTATAGAACCCCAGACCTCAAGGTCATTCACAGATACTCCAAGAGTGAGCTTGGATATTCCACATAAACCATGAATAAAGAAAGTGTTCCACTATTACATATAGGCTAGTGGGGGGCACATGTTTTCAGTTGATGTTCTCTTTATAACTATAGCTCATGCCAAGTTGATATAAAATAGTGCAGTTAGGATTGAATGAAATATTTTCTAAATTTCTTTGGAATTTGAACTCTAAAAAATAAAAATGTACCAATGGTGAGCAAACACGGCTCAACTATCTCAATGCCTGAACTACAGAGAAGAGTTACAGAAAAATGTTTTTTATACACAATAATAAATATTTTAACATAAACATACTTTATTAAAAATTGACCACATATTAATATATTAAGTTCAGTTCTCTATTAATCCTCTACTTTGATAGAAGGAGATTCCATCAATGTAAAGTTTAATACATTATTGGAAAATTGTTAAATAACATGTTTATAACTAAAATCTGTTTCTTAATCTCTAAAAATAAAATTTAAGGTATAACAGTTTTAATTTTCCTTTAAGAAAAATAATTACTAAATAAAGAAACAAATGCTATATAATGCAAATGATTGCAAAAATTATAAATTCTCATCTATTTTCTTGCAACTATAAAAAAATTTTATAACATGTTTAAGTAAAGGAACAAACTATAGAAAAAAGAGATTATGAGTGATAAAAACATTATTTTTTTTCTAAATTAATTTAAGATTTCCAAACCTCTATTAAAAGAATAACAAAAACATGAATTTGGGACTTGAGACAACAAACTTAATAAATGAATTTTTGAATGTCATGAATAGGGAAAAAACATATAAATATTGAAACTAATAATTGATTATTCTCCAGTTAAAGAATAGACAAAAATATAGAATTAGCATAAAAAACAGACCAGGAGGCTATTCTCTTTTGTGACACTTTAAATATGCAGTAATTAGCATAACTAAAATGCTTTTTAAATGATTGAATAACCCAGAGGTATTTATTGACCCTAGCAATCAGAAATACTGATTGTAATAACAGAAATAAAATCAAAGAGAATGAAAGATGGCTGCTCTTAAGAGACTGTGTCTTTTTGTAGAGTTCATAAGACATATAGAGTATACTTGTTATAGAAAATAAGAAAGAATTACTAGTAACAAATATATTCATTGATACAGAAAATTCTTAGGAAATTCCAGAGGAAAATATCATACCTTGACTGGATGAGAGTAGTGAACTTTGTTTTGTTGTTGTTCTTTTTGTTTTGTTCTGTTTTGTTTTAGAAAAAGGTAAAATAAGTTTAAATAATGTTTAAAGGGTTCACAACATATAAGCAAAGAGAAGGAAGAAAGATTTACCAAGAAAGAGACTTGATGTAAGATAGGGGGTCAAAAAAAAAAAAAGACAAAGACAACCAGCAGGTCCAGAATTGAATGCAGAAGTCCACAGAGGCAGCAGCCAGGACAGAAGCAGAAGCCCAGTGGAGCCTGCTTAGTAGACCTGGAACTCCAGGGAAGAACTGATTTTAATCTTTGACAACTAGGCTTTCCTAAATGGATGACAAATGTGTCAGAGCCCTGCTTGTGAAAGACAAGTGGACAGAATGTGGAGGCACAGAAAACCAGAAAATGTCAGGCGCTGTGCTTTCAATGACTGGACTACGTGGGTGACAGTTTACTGATAGGGTTCTGAACTGCATTTAGTGGCCGTGAGAGCAGAGTGTATGGAGTAGATACAGGGGAGATTTTTCTGAAGGCTCGACCAAGGAAGGCCTTGACAGCAGATAGCATCTGGAGCCCAGAAGAGAGGAGCCAAAGTAGTATTGGAATTCTAAGCCCAGATTACTAAGAGAAAGCTAGTGACTTTAACAGAACTCAAGACAAAGAAGATAGAACATTTGGCCCAATTCCAAGTTCTTAGTGTGGTCTTGAGAGGAACATGCCTCTTAGCCTCTGACACATCCCTTAATAAACATGTAACATTAAGCTTGAGAAGTATCTTCTCTCAGGACTCCCCTCAGGTGGCACAGAATTAAGAGACCTCTGAGATCTGAAAGCTGCAAGAACATTTTGTGCATCCAAAATAAAATACAAAAAACAGTGTGGGGAATTGCAGGCTGGTATCCAGTCTAGCTGAGGTCTGAACCCCGATGGTCATAATTCATCTACATGACAGAGTAGGTGTTCCCTCATGCTCCTGGAACTCTGGCCCCTGCCTAAGTTACCACCTCCCACAGTCCCCACAAGAGAATCATGGACAGTAGTCACATAAGCAATGGCCCAAGCTTCTGACTTTCAGAAATCTTAGGGTACATGCAATTACGTAAAGGAATCATGGACAGTAGTCACATAAGCAATGGCCCAAGCTTCTGACTTTCGTAAAATCTTAGGGTACATGCAATTACGTAAAGGCCCTAATATTGTAGGCCCATACGGCGTGCTTCAACCATTTGCAGACGCTATAAAACTATTTATAAAAGAACCAATACGACCTTTAACAACTTCAATATCCCTATTTATTACTGCTCCCACTCTAAACTGCTCCCCAGTTACCTAGCAACAGTGAAGACCATAAAAAGGGGTACTCAGCCCCCACCACGCTCTCTTACTCTTACTCTTACTCTTACTCTTACTCTTACTCTTACTCCTTTGTCCTCTCACCTCTCACTTCTCTCTTCTTTCTCCCCTCTCCTTTCTCTTTGTTTTCTCCTCTCCTCCCCCCTCCCTTCTCTCTCTCTCTCCCTGCATTTCTATAATAAAGCTCTTAAACCATAGAGATTCTTCACTCCTTCAAAACCTGCTGCACACTCTGGTCAGTGTTGGGAACTTCTTCCCTCATCCCTCTCTCCTGCAACCCTGGGGCTTTAGTAAGGTAGCTGGGGGAGGGGTTGGGGGGGGGCTGTCCCTTTCTCTACCCCCTGCTGCTTGGGTCAGGCATGCTCACCTAGGGCCAAGTAGAAAAGCACCTGGCAGTCACCCCTGAGTCTGCCTACCCAGAGTACAGAAACTCTTGCCAGATGTGGCATATTTTTCCTCCCCACTTTTCCCCAGGACTTCCCCTTTTATTTTGTTCCCAACAAAGAGGTCCAATCTTTTATTGGTAGTAAAATAGTAGTATATGCTATCAGGATTTGTAATTACAAGAAAATAATCTTTCTATAGAACTAAAATGTTGTCACCTACATGAAGTTTTTCTATTGTTCCTTCCCCTTTCTTGTATTTCTTTTTTATCTTCTTTTGGTTTTTTCGGAGACCCTTCACCCTGTTGTTCCCTCAAATATTCTGTAGACTGTATTTGAGAATATATGTTTTTGGACTGTCATTCTTTTAGTATACATTGTTGAGTAGTGGCTTGTGCTTGCATATATTGAGTTTTACTCTCAGGACCTAAATCAATCAAGTCAATCAATTAAACACCTCCTCAATTAGGGGCTTTATTGCTCAATTCAGATTACCACAAATGATACTGTTTGTCATAGATGAGATTTATCACTCTAAGGATCAGGATAATTTTCATTTTCTTCTTCCTTCTCCTTGTTGAGTTTTCTGTAACACCGGCACTGACTCTTCAGTTTCTAAATATTTGTTGCATTATTCTCAAAATTTCAGGAGTGCTGGTTTGGGGGTAGTTCTCAGAATCTGGTTCTTAAGGGTAAACCGTCAGTGTGTTGAAATCCAGCGGTATCTTGCATGTCCTATGATGTAAATATTCTGTAGTCTTGGTGAGCAACTCACCAGAATGGAAGCTGGACTTCAGATGTTGACCATGTTTTCTTCTAGCACAACAGGGTTCTGCTTTTTCTTAACAGGGATAATTGTACTGCTTTAGAAAAAGCCTAGCCTCCACTTTCTAACAGTAACGCTGTGCATTTCAGCGAACCTTAAGTAAACACCAATCCTCTTCAGAGGAATAATCAACTGATCTGGATGAGAAGACAAATAGGTAGTAAAATACATATTAAAAGCATGCAATGGAATGAATTGGGTTTGAAAATAGTTATGATCTTACAGATGTCTAGCCAGCCCATAAACAGCTCTCCAGGGGCTGAACTCTACAGGACACTTGGAATAGTTCTCAGAACTCCTCTTGCATGTGTGGGTAGTCAGAGCAATGATGGGGATCACTGCAGGTCAAAAGAATTATTGCCATTCTTTTATTGTGATAAAGGGTAAAAATGGAAAGAAATAAACACATATTCAAGGCTATGGTTATCTCATACCTCGAATCAATAGGAAATACAATTTAGTAAAAGAGGAGTTCAAAAGAAAAAGAAAAAGAAAAAAAAAACAATCCAGAATGTTCATTGTTCTCTTTCTTGACTTTGACAAGTGATTACAGTATTACTTTTTTAAACAGAGACAGCAGGGAGACTGCACTGCCTTTTTTCCATTTTCATAAGAGATAAACATTTCTTTTTTCTGAGATCTGACAAGCACATTCTTTATACAGATTATCATGTTTTCACATTTAATATTATCCTTTCTATTGACCAAAGCTACATTTTAAGCCATCATGAAATCCACTTTTAAAAGTTTGTTGTTGTTGTTTTTGGTTTTGTTTTGTTTTTAAAATAGAGCAAGAGGATAATACACTGGAAACAAAGGCAAGGCTTCTTTTATGACTCATATATGACTTTCATTTGTCATTTTTCTGTGATTGCAATAAATGGATCACAATCAGTTCAGTTCACTTGAATGTCAATAATAATTTCCTGAGGTGTTTTGGCACAGTAGTCATAGCATATATAGTTTTATTATACAGAGCATATAATTCCTATGTAGCTTCCACAGATGTGTACACACAGGGCTCAGATATGAATTTCTTAGCCATCATGAGAAGTATTTTTACCTATATGCTGTTTAATTTAAATCCATACTACTAAGATATACTTCAAATAAATATATCAAACTATTAGAAAACCTAAATATCATAACGTTTTCAGATCAAATTGAAAATATATTTTTAGAAAAACAAAACGGTATGAGCAGTCAGCAGACTGTCATTGTCAATAATGAATATTTCCAAGAACATAGAGCAGAAGCAACTCACCACTTATATATAACAGAACTGATATAATTGTAGTATTATGTAAGAGTTTGATGAACATAAAATATAAATTAAAATGATAGGGTTTTGATATTACATGTACACTTTCAATGTGAAACTTTCCCAATAGGTTTTTGAGTTTGAATACTTAGTCCCTGCTGGTAGAAGTGTTTTTGGAGGGATACTCTTAAATGTGCCACTACAGATTTGTTTTAGCCTCTTATCACTTCTTGTCCAGTTTGGGCTTCCTGAATAAGGACAGAGTGTGGCTAGTCCCATGATGGACTGGATCTATTCTTAAACCACGAGCCAAAATAATTTCCTGAGGTGTTTTGGCACAGTAGTCATAGCATATCGTATTATTATATATAAGCATAGAATTCTTATGTGGCTGCCACAGATGTGTACACACAGGGCTCAGATATGAATTTCTCAACCATCATGAGAAGTATTTTTACCTATGTTATGTTACATCATGGGCATTCTACAGAATAAATTAGAAGTTGGCAATGTAACTTCTATCTTTTTTTATTTACTTGCTGAATAGCTTAATAGCAATTTGAAACATTCCTTCCACTGACTATAACAACTTATAAAATGTTTCTCTTATGAAACACAGACTCTGAAACATATGGCTGTAGATATCTGCTTTGTAAGCTGAATACGTGAAATTGAAGCAAGAGAGTACCACCATGACCAATGGAAAGTAATTTCAATATAATGAAAACCTTTGTATTAGTCCTTGACTAATTTTTTTATTGCTAAAATTTGTGGTTTTGTCTTATTTTGTTTTCTAAAGGAGGATCAAGACAGTTTGTTCCAACTTCCCTTTTGCTCTCCTTTGACTGGAGTTCTGTTTATGAATAACTGGATATGAATAACTCCAAACAGTCAAATACTTCTGATTTGCATAAAATGCTGTAAAAATGCTGTCCTCTTTGATAATTCTTGTCCTCCATATAAACTTATTCATACTTTTGCATGGTAATTATGATACACTTGAATACTTGTAGTTTATTAAATCTTATGGAAGATATTAAATGTTTTGTACAGCTCCAACTTTAGCCTAAAATATATTAACCTTCTTAAGAGTTTGTGTTCCTTTGGTTAAAATGAGTCATCTTGGTGTGTGTGTGTGTGTGTGTGTGTGTGTGTTGCACAGTTTCACAGTTTACATAGTAAATGTCTCTTAAAGGTCCAGGAGGTATGATTCTAGGGCGTTGCTATAAGGAGTTTGTTTATTGCCATGTTGTAGTGAAGTATGTTAGAACATTGAACACGGGCCTTGAAGGAGATAGGGGGCCTGTGGTTTTTTTTTCTTTTATTTAATTGCCTAGCCATGTTGTGAATGTAGCATTTTTATATTGTTATCCAGCACCTCCATCAGAGTCAATGGACCCTTGGTGAATAAACATTGTGAGTCAATATAAGCTTTTCTGTTCATAGGTTGATTGTTTTACATATCTTATTATACTAAAGGAAAGTTGACTGACAGAGCTCACATGTGGGCCTACATTCAGTGCTATAATCACTGGGATCCAGAAAACTGACTATCAAAAAACATAATCAAAGGGTATGATTTTGTTTAAGTCTTCAAAATTCAAGGACTTTAACAATAACTGGCATCCTGTTTATTTTTTATCCCCATGAAAAGGTAGTCTCTATTTGCTCCAGTGTACTGAGACTTGAGAGTAATGGAATTTGAAGGCATGTCCGGATGTTAACAGGGTGTGCAGTTTGATGCCAAGTTTTATCTGACATCTGACAGGCAAAGCTGGAATTTGCAATGAGGGCAATAGCAAAATTTTGTGTAAAGAAAAATTTAGAGTCATTTCTTAAAAGGAGATGATGTCTAGGGGTAAAAGAAAGAAATTAGCGATGGGCCAGAGGTTTATTGACAGTCTATTATGTAGAGATAGTCCTAAGAAATAGGGATGCAAAGATAATAAGTTACTATCAAGCAGTGACTAATAGTACTAGGTAGACACTTAGACTGACGTCTTTCCAAATGTTACAAAGTATAGAGTGGGGAATAAAAGAGGGATGCGGTGGACAAATAGCAGGGGAAATGACAGAGAGCATTCTGCAGTTACAAAATTGCTTTGAACTTCACAAAAGAGTCATCAAGATGCCAGTAAGAAATTGTAAAACAGCCAAGTTGTGTAATATAGCAAGGAAGGATTCATAGTAAGCATCCTAATGGCAGCATAAAGAACACTTGATCAAGAACACTCAAGAACACTTGTCAGCAGTATATCCTGTAACTTCCCTGGTTCTCAATTATAATAATTCCTTCAGATTTGCATCCTGGATGGCACTATTAGAACTCTCATATAAGACACGATCTTTTCTCACCTAGACTAATGTTATGGCCCCTCATTCTTTCTTTTAAGCCCATTAAAGCTCAATCTCAACAAAACCATATGAGTGATTATTAGGGAATGTCAATGGCTACTTTGTTCTGACTTGAGGAATCCTTATCTTATGACAAAAGCTCCGGAATGTTTCCTGTCTCTGCAATATTTCTAAATCCACCCTGCAAGTCACCTCCCACTAGATAACCTCACCACAAGCACACTGAGTTCTTGGCTGTTTCTCAATATCCAAAGCATTTCTTATCTCACAGTGTTGAAACGGAGAATTTTTCTCTGCTCTGTGCTTTGTGTAACCTCCCTCATGGAATTTGTCTCCCTATTTACTACCCCTCCAATCTTCAATCTATCAACAGGATTATGTTGTAATGTAACATGTACTAGGCTAGTAAAAAATCAAGAAGAAATCAACTCTGAAAGGAAAATAATGGACTTAATATTGGCAGACAGTGGATTTGAAATGCCTGGAGTGGTTGACTGTGGCTTCTGATGGCAGGATGTTGTAGAGGCCTGTTGCAATGGGCCTTTTAAAGGTATCTAGGCAGTATTTAAGGAAGAGACAAACAGTGACAGTAACAGCCTGTAGGAAACAGAGCAAGTTGTCTGTGGTGACCATTAATTCTGGTGAGTACCTCCCATCAAAATAAGTGACATTTCACATTCCCTTGGTCTGAGTAGTCTTAAGACTCTTTTGATCACATGATTTAGGGCAAGGGTATTAAATTGATCTTTTAAGAAATCCAGAAGCTTTATAGTACGTGGCTGGTTGGCTGAATTGGTAAAATCACAAAAGGACAGGTATGACAGAAGAAATGTCATCATAATTCAAGGAGCAAAGGAGAGGGTGGGGAATATATGGACTAAGATACATGTCTCAGGATTAGTCAACAAATTCTTGTCGGAATTTTTCTAGTCTATCTATTCTGGTGTAAGATGACCCAGATATAAGAAAACTGGCTATTCTGGCTCTGTTGATACCTTACCACTGCTTACTTAACCCATATGACAATGTGGGGCCTTGTCTTCTCTTGAGTTTGGCATTAAGAACCATAGCTAACAGTCAAGTGGGGATTTTATATGACTAGGAGATAAATAATGAAGCATTAAGTTTTATGGCAAGTCTTTGCCTAATTTACTCTAATTTAAAAATTCTTCATATATTGCTCCTGTTGTCTATAACATTGCAATTCAAAATCCATTGGCTTAGTTCCGTTTTTTTTTCAAAAAGGAAGATAATATTTTTTAAAGCATATCAAAATATAATAGACAGATCTCTATAATTGACACTAGATTTAATATATATTAAATATATATTATTTATATTATTTTAAACATTTATAAATATATTAAATATATATTAAATATATATTTATAAATATATACATTATATAATTGTTATTACTACACAGTAACACTGAAGCCTGTTTTCCTTTTTTTCCTCCCCCCACCCCTGAAGCCTGTTTTCTTATGTTTTCTAAAAAGTTACAATGACTTTTATCTTTACAACAAATTAAAGAAACTTAACTCAATTATAAAAAAAATAAACTCCAACCAAAAGTGTTAGCTGATCCTAATTGTAAGTAAGGGATCTCAGATTAAAACACAATAAATTATATTCAAAACCCATTAAAAGGCATAGCATTCTTCTGGAAGGAAACTACTTGGTACATTTATTACTTAAATTTTGGAGGGGAGATTTGGTTATAGAATGGGTTGTAGCATTTACAAGGTCAGCTTTTCGATATAATGGCCATATAAATTTGTGAAAAGAAATAGATTTCAGTGGCAGTAAATGATGGGTCATATGGAGAAATGGCATTATCAGCTCGCTGTGTAGAAAAGTACATTGGTCTAAACTCAAGAGTTCTTTCCAAAGTTAAGTAAGCAAATTCACCCTAGATATAGTTTCATTATACATTTAAACAAAATTTTGTTTAATTACTGGCCTGTCTCTCATTCTTATCTATGGGGCATGGGGTTCTGCCCAGATAGGCTGGTCTCTAGTTGAGCTGAGGTCTGAACCCTAGGAATGGTGATGATTCACCTTCATGACATGGTGTTCCTTTTTGCTCCTGGAACTCTGGCCCCTGCCTAACTTACCAACACGCACAGCCACCAAAAGAGAAGCATGGCTAGAAGTCATGTAGGCAATGGCTCAAGCTTCCGACCTTCATGCTAAACTCCTCTCCAGTTACCTAGCAAAAGTAAACACCATAAAGGGCTCTTCAGCCCCTGATTGCTCTCTTACTTGTCTCTCTTACTTGTTTCCCTCTTACTCCTCACTCTCACCCTCTCTCCTCTCCCTTTGTCTTCTCTCCTCTATCCTCTCTCTTTGTCTTCTCCTCTCCTCTCTCCCTCTTCTACTCTCCTCTTTCCTCTCTCTCTCTAGTCTTCCCCCCTCTTTCCCTCTTCTCTTTTCCCCTGAATTTCTATAATAAAGCTCTAAAACCATAGAGAGTCTCTGCTCATCAAAGTTGTGTGCACTCTCACAGGTGTTGGGAGCCTCTCTTCCCTCATCCCTCTCTCCTATAACGTCAGGAATTTAGCAAGGTAGCTCTGAGAATCCCAGGTAGGGCTGCCTCTTGGCCACCCCCTGAAGAGTGGGGCAGAGGAATGCCCATCCAGGGATGAGTGGAAAGTGCATGGCAGCTCTCCCATGCCTGACTGACCAGAGTATAGGGAAAACTCTGACAAGGCATGAGTTTACCTCTCCCCTCTTCCCCTGGGCCCCCTTTTTAGTTCCCAACACTTGTCTATCATTGATGATGATTTTGATAAAATATAAAGCAAAATGATTTTCTGTGATAGAAAGAAACAAAAATATTTATGAACATAATTCTTAACCAAAGACATTAAAGTTATTCTAACATTTAAAAATAATAAGCTAAATGCTTGCCCCGAGTCTTCAGGTTTATAGCCTTCTAAAGTTTCCTTAACCTCTAAAGTTAAAATAAAATTATTTAAATTCCACAGAGTAACCCAGTAACCCAGACACTCTTGAGAGCTAAAGGGCTACTATTAATAGTGACCTAAAGGAATCAGTCATCTCTTTCATGCCAACTTAATACTTATAATTGGCTATGGCCTGCTTGAAGTTTTCTCTGTTTTTCTTTTTTTTTTTTTAATTAATCTTTTTTTTTAACTCCAGATTTTATCCCCCTTCCTGTCCACCTTCTGACTCTTCCACTTCCCATACCTCCCCTGAAATCCCATCAGAGGATCTGGTGATGGATAGGGGAAAAGGACCATCAATCAGGCAGCATAAATAAGCTGATATGAGGTCCCCAACATATATACAGCAGAGGACTGCTGGGTCTGGGTTTAGTCAGAGAAGATGTACCTAACCCTCAAGAGACTGGAGACCCCAGGGAGTGGGAAAGCCTGGTAGGGTAGGGGGTAGGGTGGGGACATTCTCTGTCTTCCTTTGAGTTTTTCCTGATACATTTGCATCTAGACTCAGCTCTTATCTTCACTTAACCACTTTCAAACTATTTTTTAAGTTTATTTATTTGGATTATATGAGTACACTGTAGCTGTCTTCATATACTGGAAGAGGGCATCAGATCCCATTACAGATGGTCACGAAACTACCATGTGGTTGCTGGGAATTGAACTCAGGACCCCTAGAAGAGCAGTCAGTGCTCTTAACTGCTGAGCCATCTTTCTAGCCCTACTTTCAAATTTCTTACAATCTCTACATGCTGACAGACATAACATAAAATTCTCCTATTTTATTTTGAAGGACAAATGTCCTTGTTTTGATGCTGCTATTATGCAGGGACTGCCACATACCTTTCAGACAAAATGAACCACTGAAGTGTCCTGCTAAAATGGAATTGGATACATCTCCATGACCAGTACTTGCAAGGTTAGAAGATTTTCCCTTCATAATCTATGTTTTATTCAGTTTAGATACTATTTTTACTCTTTTTCTTATCATGAAATCTTCTTCCTGAATAATGGACTGTGACCATGGTCACAGAGCATCTCTCTGAATCTCTTTCAATGGATCTTGTCACCCATCTCAGATTCTGCTGATGAAGCCCCATTTTTTAATTTTTGAGGATGGCTCTGGCATAATGAGGATAGTACTATCTTTGTGGGATCCACCTTCTTTCTTCCAGGTAGCTGAAGTGCAGTGATTGATTTTAAAAAAAAATCATCTCTTTTCCTTCTATAAACATAGTCTTCAAAGTTTAATTTATACTGATAAGAGTTTCATCAACTGAGACTCAATGCATAGCTCAGGTTTCACTGGGCAGAACAGTTTCTCTATCGGTCCTATACCTCTTAACCTTAGATTCTCATATTCAGAAGGGCAAATCTTGTTCTACATCTGGGTATTTGAATTTCTGAAGGATACACTGTTCTTTACATGCTACCTATCCATCTCAAAAATATTAATACAGAATTGTTCCTGTCTAAAGGAAATGCAGGGACAAAGAGTGGAGCAGAAACTGAAAGAAAGGTCATCCATAGAGAGCCCCTACCTGGGGATCCATCCCATTTGCAGACACCAAACCCAGACACTATTGCTGATGCCCTGAAGCACTTGCTGACAGGAGCCTGACCAATACAGATTCAGATGCTCACAGCTGATCATCAGACTGAGGTCAGGGACCCCAGTGGAGGAGTTAGGGGAAGGAGCTGAAGGGGTTTGCAACCCCACAGGAAGATCAGCAATTTCAAGCAACCAGACCCCTCAGAGCTCCCAGAGACTAAACCACCAAACAAAGAGTTTGTAGCACATATGTAGCAGAGGATGGCCTTATCTGGTATCAATGGGATGAGAAGCCCTTACTCCTGTAGAGGCTAGATGACCCAGTGTGGGAGAATGAGGTGGGAGTGGGTGGGTGGGAGGGCACCCTCAAAGAAGCAGGGGGGAAGGGGAGGGGAAAGGTCATTTTCAGATGGGAACAGAGAAGGGGGATAACATTTCAAATGTAAATAAAATAACCAATAAAAAAGAGAATTGACTAATGTGTTACCTTTTCTACTTATTTATTCGTATTCTCAGACTGGTTTTTCCTTGGAAATAAATAAACTCCAGACCTTCTAATCTTTCATCAACTGAATTCTAGAAGAGTACATGATGCTTCTGAGTCAACTAAAATATTGTTTTGGACCATGATCTCTAGCATTTTTATTCATAGAAACCTTGGTCTACATAGTCTACTTTTTGTCCCTACAACTTCTACATGTTCCATCCAAACAATTTTAAATAAGCATACACATGAATAAATTGGTCCATTTTATATACATTTTCAATTTATGTCAAACTAGTTTTCAGATGCTTAAAATAAAATAGAAAAATATACTGTCTCCTCTGTTCCATTCTGGGTCCTACTACCGAGAGGCAAAAATGTTCGGTATTTAGATGTCTTGTGTTTACCTCAGATAATGAGAGGGTATGTGCTTGCATTCCTCTTGATACTAACCACATAGGATCAATAAAGAATAGTATGCAGTACTTACTGTAAAGTAGATGTTCATCTGCATTTTGGAAACTGAGCCAGGAGGCTATGGCACTGAGTCTCTGGGTGAAATAGTCATTATATTCAAGAATATAAAGTAATAAAGCAAACACTGCCAAGTCCTAGTAAGTGATTCTCTGGCTCACAACAGCATCAGTAGTGGCTGTGAAATGGGGAACCATACTAACAAACCTTTTTATACAATTGTAAGACAAAATGTTTAAAAAGTCAATTTATAGGACTGGGATATACCCTAGCAACCAAATTCCTGCCTAGATTCACAAATATACTTCTTGGCTCCACACAATTATAAATCAGTTATGAGAGTGAATTGTGTATCATTAATCAAATATCATTTACTAACAAGAGTCAATTAAGAAATGCAACAACAAATTCACCATCATTTGAAAGTGCTGTGTAGAGGAATGTTAATCTAGCAACATGGCTGCTCTGGGATCCTATCCAAAGACCTTCTAGGTCAATGTGATCTGGCCGGGATAAAGACATACCTTGGATTACAATATGATCTGGCTGGTATACAGATACTCCCTGAGTATATACCTTTAATCCTTGACAATTCAAGGTACTGTCATTTTATAGATGGAATCAGCCATGTTTGAAAATGATGTCTAATTGAGGAGCAGACAAAGTGACCAATCAGAGAAAACTTTGACAGAATGAATCAGAGATAGAATATAACCAATTCACACAAGAACAGCAGAGGAAAGACAGACTACTTAAGGGAACAGCACAGAGAGAGGTTGTAGGTGTGTGTGTGTGGGTGTTGGGGGTGCAGTGCAGGTGAAGACAGAACAAGCCAAAGAATGAGACAGAGTAAGAAAATTAGAACAGATTGCCAGTTAGTTTGAAGACAAGCAGACCAATTCAGTAAGAAGCTAAGAGAATTCATTTTGAGTAATTTGGCTTAGAGAGGAGTTTTAGCCACAACAGCTTAGTTGAACCAGCCAGAGTCCAGAGAGAACTATAAAGGGTGAGCTTATTTAGCAGTAAGCCTCTGAGAAGACAATTATATCTGTCGAATGAAAGTTACTTCTAGCCAGGCAGTGGCGGTGCATGCCTTTAATCCTAGCACTTTGGAGGCAGATGCAGGTAGATTTCTGAGTTTGAGGCCAGCCTGGTCTACAGAGTGAGTTCCAGGACGACCAGAGCTACACAGAGAAACCCTCAACAAACAAACAGACAAACAAACAAACAAACAAACAAAAATTACTTCTAGACTGCTCGTTAGTTTTAACAGTTTATAAAAGATTAAGCAAAAACACTGAATTTGGGTCATTTGTGTGGAATAATGTCAACATTCTGATACAAGAGCCCCCAAGAAAACACTGATGCCACGATTTACTTTATTTTCCACAGGAAAATAACAAAATAATATTTAATCATAGGTTCAAGCTCTAATACACAATTTCTCCAAGCCCCTGCTTATTTTATTTACTTATTCTTTTGAGACAATGCTAAGGCTTAGTTCGGCATAGTTTGGAACTTGCTACATAGCTCAAGCTGGGTTAAACTATTCATGCTCCTCTCAGCTTCCCAATAGTTGAAGTACTGGCATAAGTAGACCACCACGTGCCTATCTGCAGCTGAGTGGCCTTGGTCCTGCCTCTATCCCACAGATTTGTAAACAAAACCCTCTTAGGTCATCAAATGTATATCTTTAAGTAAAATATACATGTATCATGAAAACAAAGAAGGCATTTGGATCTTCTCAAAGGTATCACACCCACTGGGGTAATGCCCTCTCCTGTACCCGAAGAAGGGCCTCTAATGTGCTAGAGATCTGATACTGGTGTCACTCTTTCAGTTTGGATCACACATCAGATCTTTAGCTCTTCTCAGATTGTCCTGTGCTCTCTTCCCTGTGAAGTTCTGTGTCTTGTCCTTGTTTGCCAGAGCATTTACATAAAACTCCCTTGACCCTTCTCACAACCTTTCCCCAACCCCATCCCTTAGAAGACAGTTGGAGAAAGCAGCAGCAGCAGCAGGATCCCTAATGGTCTCTGGAAGCCTATACAAGAATATCTCAGGACAAAGCCTCCCTAGATGTCTGATGCTTTTGTGTCCTTAACAAAGTTGTGAAATTAATGAGGAATGTGGGACCAGAAAACACTTTTTAAATATTTTCCAGATTCGTCTCTAATTCTTCATGTCCCTAGTTGAACTTTAACTTAATTATAAAACAAAACCGATAGCTGCAGCCCCAGCCTCGGGGTAGAGTCTGAACTACTAGTCGATGTTAATTCCCTTGGCCTGATTTCATTACCAAGCAACATTTGGTGCAGCTGCTAAACACTAGGTGACCACAGGAAGAAACAGAAGCAATGTTTACAGGTCTCCAGTCTTGCCCACACTCTTTTAGCACAGCTATGAATCAGTCATGTACAAATCTTGGATTTATACTGAAGATTTGCTTGACTCTATACGCTGGCCTAGCGATTCAGTTAAACTATTATGTTACACCTTTGACAAATTAGTATTGGTTATGGTATGTGCAAGGCCAATGCAATGGTGGATGAGATGTCCTCATAAAGAAAATAGTGGCAAGTGGACAATGTATGCGTACTTCTTAGCTGGTTTAGTTCATATGCTTTATGAGACATCAGCTTGTGTTTGGTCATAGCAAATTTTGTAATACAATTGGACTTGTCTAATGTATCTATGCTTTTAACAAATAACTTTATAGAAAGAGAAAAAAAACCTGATTACTTATGATACTAAAACTTTTCAGTTGACAAAATTAAAATTAATCACTGACCTTATTTAAATAGGTGGTCTCTCCCCTACATAAACTATTTTCAATTTTCATAATACCCATTTGCATGAAACAAGACAGACCTGATGATTTTGTGGATGGCTAACATGAAAGCAGAAATTTGATGATAATTGACTTCTGTTTGAGATTTTTTTGCTTCATTCAAATACTCATTTCACAACACTTTGGATTAGTATCTTCCTAGGAACTTAAATAAGCAAGAAAAATTATTTGAACTGAGAAAATAAATTAAGAAGTAGTATCAAAACAAGAGTTAAGGGCTGGGCGTGGTGGCGCACGCCTTTAATCCCAGCACTTGGGAGGCAGAGGCAGAGGCAGGCGGATTTCTGAGTTCGAGGCCAGCCTGGTCTACAAAGTGAGTTCCAGGACAGCCAGACCTATACAGAGAAACCCTGTCTCGAAAAACAAAAACAAAAACAAAAAAGAAAAAAACAAAAGAGAAAAAACAAAACCAAGAGTTAAATATCGCTGTTTGATTTTAAGTAACTAAGCATATAATGTATACTCAGTCTAAATTACATTTGAACTGTGAGTTCCAAGTCATAGTTAAAGAGGTAAAGATTATTATTTTTTCTTTGTTTTGATTTCCCATATGCCACTATCAGAATGCCAATCTCTGTCTTCTTTCCTTTGTGCTTTAGAGCAGAACAGGGGAAAGCTAAAGATAGGATTCAGCAAAGCTTATTATAGCTCCATAAAACAAAACAGAGGACACAGATTCATCATGAAAGATATGGAGTAACAATCTCCTTTTCCATGTTTCAGTGTCAAGTGCCAGCTCAGAGTCTACTCAGTGTTGTCCTGAGTGGCTACTGCAGATCCTGTACAGGATGACAGACTGTGTTTAAAAGGTGAAAGGCTAGTTTCTAAGCGATAGTGATGCCTGTTTTCCCACCTCAGAGAATTCTTACTACTGAGCAGCAACCGAGCCACAGGAGGAAACAATTTTGCTTGCTGGAAGAAAGTAAGATGGAAGGAATTATGCCGGCTGCCAGATGTTGCAGTGCCTCTAAGGAGGCACCAGGATGCTTCTGCATATGCTGCAGACAGCATAAACTGTCAGACCATGGGACCCTGGAGGTCAATGCTCATACTTCACTGAGATGTAGAGTCATAGGATTTGAAAGTGATTAGGACCCTTAGAGATGATCCATCAAGAGGGCTTAGACTGTGACAGCAAGAATGTGGATTAGGAATTGCTGAGCATACATAGAGGGGTCTCCCAAACGAGAGTGCATTTCTTAGAAAGAATGTCCAATTCTTATATCAGATATCACATCAGGACATAGTATCTTATTAAACAAAAATGAAATGTAAAGTACAAGGTTGTACTATTGTTGATGAAAAGAACTTTGTGGCAACAACTCTACTGGCTCAGCTACATCTCTGGATGGGAGGAGATACTGTTTTCAGCCCACTGTGCTGTGATAGGCCTTGTGGCAGGAAGACTTAGTAAATAACATCACTCAGACAGATCAAGGAGGAATGAAAGAGTTCTGGAGTCATGCCAACAACCCTTTGTCTTATTTACATTTAATAGTCAAGTGAGTGAAACGATATTACAAAGAAAAATTGTCCTCTCCTAGTTATTTCTGAATGTTTGCTTCAAAACATTCTCCTGCTGATGAGCACACCTCATCTCTTTTACTTTCAAAGTTAAAAGGACTCTGTTCATCCACCATGGAACGGGCAAAGAAGATGCGCAAGATACACAATGAAGACTCCTAGAATTTTCATGCTTTTATGAACATGCATACAACTGAAGATAATTGTGTTGTGTGAGTTAGGTTGATCACAGGAAGACAAATATCATGTTTTACCTTATTTGTGATTCTAACTTTTTATAGAGATCAATAAAACCTTTATGTCTATTTGACATGAAAACAGGTGTAAGACAAAGAAGGCGAGCAAAGGGGACCGACAGCCTGAGAGAAGAGGGAAAGGCTGCCGAGGGGTAAGTGCTCACACGGTGTCCAGACAAAACTTAAATAAGGGATAGCACATGTACAAAAATACAATTAAATATTATTAATAAAATCACAAAATGAAATCAATATTCTGGATAGCTAACATAATCACTGTACTCAGCAAAAATGCACGAGAGAGAGAGAGAGAGAGAGAGAGAGAGAGAGAGAGAGAGAGAGAGGATTTGCTTTTAAAATAAGGTAGCTTTTCCCTGAACCACAATGAAGCATGCGTCTTACCATCACTGTTGATGCATACAACCTCTTGAACTTGAGTGCCAGGCCCACAGGCTTTTCCATTATCTGGTTCACAGTCTCCGAGTCTCACTGATTTCCAGTCATAGCAGGATGGCTCTTCACAGGGAATGGCTTCCAATAAGTGAGGGCAGTTTCCAGTTGCCCCAGAACCTCCAGTAGGCTCATTAGTAATGCGCCGCTTCCTTAATTTGAATCCTGAGTCATTGGAGAAGGACAAAAATATATTGTTAATGCCATTGTTTTAATATTTCAAAAAGATGATTTAAATCCCAGAGTGATGGCTGGGCAAAAGTAGATGGTAGAAGCTACATGGAAATAAAAAACCAGTGTATGTATTCCCAAATTTAAGCTTAATATGAGTCATGTGCCATTTCTTGGAAGAATGAGGGAGGGAGGGAGGGAAGGAAGGAAGGAAGGAAGGAAGGAAGGAAGGAAGGAAGGAAGGAAGGAATAAAATAAAAAGAATTAAAATAGTTTATTGTCCATGGCTATCCTGGAAAGAGGTCATATCCAAAAACCTTCTAGGTCTATATGACCTGGCCAGAATGCAAACATGTAACATATATACAAATATAGTATGATCTGGTTTGTCTACAGACATGCCTTTATTATACACTTTCAATAGCTGACAATGAAGGTAAGGCTAGCTTGTAAAACAAAGCAACCATGTTTGAAATCAGAAAACAACTTGACAGAGTCAGAGATAGGATACTCCCAAGTCACATGAGAACAGCAAGGAAAGAACACACACACACACACACACACACACACACACACACACACACAAAGAGAGAGAGAGAGAGAGAGAGAGAGAGAGAGAGAGAGAACAAAGTGTGGCAGTGACAGTTTTACTAGGACAGTTTTACAGAGACAGGTTGCAGAGAGAACAATCTAGATGTAGATGAAGACAGAACAAGCCAGGGAATGAGAATGTAGAATTAAATTTTGTAGGAAATGGATAGGATATGCAGAAATTAGAGGAGGAATAGATTAACACAAACTATTTTATGATTGGATTCAGGCCTACTCCACAAAAGTAACCCCATACAGGCCCAGAAATTTATAGCAATGGAGAACCTAGGTCTTAGGAAAGAACTTGAAACTATTTTTCTGCTAAGTGGACACAATATTTTTGAAAAATCCTAATGAATTATCATTACACCCGTAGAATAATGAATCTCTAAATTTTCAACAGAGAAAATTTCCACAGAGAATAGTGATTGACAGAAAGACTCACAAGTCGAAGTACAGAAAAAAAAGATGGCAGTATGCTCAGTCCTATGTAAGATATCTGTACCACATCCTTCTTTCCCCAGCACACAGATCTCTGTGATACAGGAGCCAGTGTTAGTGAATGACAACAATGAAACAGTGCTTTCCAAACACAACATGACAACTGCTCATATAAACTTATGGTAGTTTTGGAAGAACACATGAGACTTACAAAACTGCCTTAATTGGTGAGTATTTTAAGGCGGTCATGCCAACATCACATACCTTTTTTGCCTTGCTGGTCATTACAGTTTTCAAAAGTACATGGTCCCCAGGCTGACCAAGGCGAAACCTCACATTCAATTGGACAAGGAACGTGGCACAACTGTGTGGTGTTAGGAACAGGGCCAGTGCATAATTTTGAGTCCACTGGTTTTGAAGCTGTTTGGAGAAAAACAAAGACATTGCTTAAGAATTAGAAAAACAAAAACAAAAACAACAACAAAAAAACAGATGTCATGGTTAATAACATGATTCTTATCTGTGCTCAGAGAAGAGAATGTGTCACCAAGTCATTAGCCCAAGATTTCTTTGCTACATTCTAAGAACAAAGAAAGAGTACAACATTATCAAACAAAATTGGACTAGAAGTCTGATGAATTGCTTGGGCCATGGAGTTAGTAATCAACTAGCAAAATAATCTTAATTAGTGGAATAATCCTTTTGATGAATTCAAAACTTCTACATTCAAATTCTAAACAGAGTACTTTTAAAAGCATTGAGCATGGCAGGAAGAAGTACACACATTTACTAAACAAGCCAAAAAAAAAATCCATTGAGTGTTTTCTGTAGAACCAAATCCTGTCCAATTTGCTCTACTGATTTGAGAAATATTATTTGGATACATAGGAAAAGATGATCAAATGGTGTGACCTTTGACTTCCAGGTTCAAGAACTATCCAATGATGCTCAGGTATTTTGCTCACCCTATTACCAGAATATCTGTAAATCTAAGAGCTGCTGAGGAATCCAACTTACAGTTTTGCATTTACTTATAAGTTATTCAATAGAGTATGAATTGCTTGTCCTTTGGTCTGTTTATTTTTTCTATGTTTTTGATGATTACTGATTTTTTTGTACACACACATATTTGATAGTTAATGTGAAGATGTATTTATGAATATATATACTAACTGTTTAAGATGAATAAGCCAGGAAGCTATATAAGCTCTATGGACAGAAGAAGATTATTTCTGTACTTATCTATCATCTATTCCTCCATCACTGACTGCTTACCATTAGTAGCTAGAATTGCCTTTGTTTAAAAATATTTTGACTACATCTTTATTTTAGAAAATAACTCTGAGAATTTGGCTAGCCATGATTTGTAGACTAAAGAATTTAAATAAGAGGTGCTGTGTATTTTTCATTTTTGTAGGCAAATACCATTAGTTTCTCATTATGTATGATTGCATCTAGATACACATATAGGACTAAAGTAATTTAATCTATGTATCTTTTAAATAAAAGCATTGAAAATGGACATGTATTGTTAAAGCTCTACAACAGGTTGGAAGTGCTTGTGTGTTGCTGAAGTTTCTGTACACATGAAGTCATCTAACGGAAGTGAGTTCTGTAGGCTATGCGACTCTTATGACTGCACTAGATGTTCAAAAAATATGTCACACTTTATTTTTTGCTTTTTCTTTCAGTAGTACTTACACTTCCATTCCCTACATACACCACAGTAGAAATAATTAACAGATATCTATACTTTGGTTAGTATAAAGCGCAGCAAGGATTCTTGCTCAACTCTAGGCATGTTGTAAGTATATTATAACACTGGCCAAAAAATAATAGATTTTCTTACTTTCTAACAGGGAAGGTACTTGGCATATCAGAGATAGAAAACACACAAATAAGTTCTCCATTTTTTAGAATAAAAAAATTCTACACATTAATGATGCATATTTTATAGAAAAGTATGTGTTATGAAGTTGAATTCACTGAAAATTAAAACAAATGAAAACTCTCCTTTGAAAATCTTTCACACTGAAAAATTTTAAACTAGACCTATTGCTTCAAAGAGACCTGAACAGCTTATCCATCATCCCCCTTAAAGTCATGGAAAAAAACCCACTGAAACCTTAGGACTATTACATAATCTTGAAAATAATAGGTTCTAAAGATGAAGTGTACTAGTCATATAATTTTGAGGAGAAATTAGACTAAGAAATTTATTTTATATAAAAACTTGAAAACTTTAAAGATGTTAAAATTGCAGTATTTTTGATATTATAATGTAATCATATCATTTTCTCCTTCCTTTTTCTTCCCTCTGACTTGTCCCATAAGCTTCTCCTTGCTCTATTTCAAAATCATGGTCTCTTTATACTTCTATCTCTATCTCTACCCTGCTGAATATATGTTACACACACACACACACACACACACACACACACACACACACACACACACAAGTATATATGTATATATGTATGTATTCAGGGCTGATAATTTGGTATTGAGTAACCAATCGATATACTATTTCTTAGCCTATTTCTCAATTGACTGTAGTTCATTGTCTAGAACTGAGACCTCCTGAGCTTTCTCTATCCACATTAGCATGTCTTTTGGTGTCATCTTTGTTCAGCTCATGTTTAGGCAATCATGTTGGTAAGACTTTTATAGCTTCTGACATTCCTAGGAGACACACTCTTACAAACTCCTTGTTTCTCTGGCTCTTTCATTCTTTCTACCTGTTACTAGGTTAAAACTCTGTGTGTGTTCTCTTTCATATTGTCAGAAATTTAATTTTAGTTTGGATGTATTCCAAGTATATATTAAAACCTTGTTCACAGAAACCCTGGGCCTTTAGAAGAGAAAGTAATGAAAAATACTGTATTGTTAGTGTGAAATACTCTTGATTCTTGCTCAGATGCTGTCACTCATATCAGCCCTAAGATAATATATCTGAACTAACTGACTTCTATTTAATAGACATCATTTTCCACAAAGATACATGCTCATTAATTAAAGAGATTGAAAGAATGCTGTTTGTGTATACTTCTAGTCCTTCACTGACTTTTATTGTATGTTCTCTTGTAAACATATTGTGTATTGATTAATATAAATATTGAGTACTATTTGAGTTTCTAAAAATAATACTAATTTTACCATAGCAATTGTCCAATCATAAGTATAGGTCTTTATTAAATGACATAGTGTCTTATGCTGGTTTCATATTTGTCTAATAGTGAGATTTGAACTTCAGGCTGGTCAATTATCATTATTGTAACATTACCACTTAGGTTTTGTCTATAGCAAGATTTAGATAAGAATATATCTAATACATTTTAAGCATTACTGTTGAATTTTTAAAACTTTTTTTTGTCATACAAGTTAAACAAAATTAACTGTACAGGCTTCATGAGGTTATGGTGGCTGGATTTCTAGGGGATACCCAAAGAAACATAAAAACCTAACACACACTGAGACCCATTCACATTTGTAAGTCTAAAATATTTGGGGGCTTTGTGTATTCAGAGCACTTTAAGTGAAAATAAATCATAGCAAGCAAGAATGGGAAGACTTCTATTTCCATTCAATGGTCACCATGATTTGCAAATTAAATATTTTATTTTAATATTTGTATCCTGTACCTATTATATCTACTCTACTATGGTAAGATGTGATAAACTCTTACAGAATACTGACATTAGATGTTACAGGAGAATGTAAAGTATGCCTGTTGCCTATCACACACACCTAACCTGGGTTCATATCCTTGGTCTAGTCTGGCAATTTTTGTTTTTGTTTTTGTTTTTGCATTACTCTCATTTAAAGGTCTGGCCAGGACCCTATAGCTCATCCACCACCTATGGACTTTTACTGCACTATAACCCTCTATCTATTACTTTCTGCATATCTTTTGGCAGCATCTAGGCAAGTAACTCCACCTAATACCCTCTCCTTACTTTACTTTAGCTCTGAGATGCATTCTGAGTTTTATATCCAGTCCCCTGGCCTATACCCTCTCCTTACTTTACTTGAGCTCTGAGATGCACTCTGAGTTTCATATCCAGTCCTGTGGCCTATACCCTCTCCTTACTTTACTTGAGCTCTGAGATGCACTCTGAGTTTTATACCCAGTCCTGTGGCCTATACCCTCTCCTTACTTTACTTGAGCTCTGAGATGCACTCTGAGTTTTATACCCAGTCCTGTGGCCTAGTCTAGACAGCTTAGCATGTGCTCAACCTCCAGCCTCTAGGTAGGACCCATGCTTCCACAACCTATAGAAACATTTTATACCACATGCATCTACATGCAGAAACATGTATACTACATATATACTACTGAACCAAGTCCTGAACATTTTGTGACTAGAACTAAGTAGGTAAGGTTGCCTGGCCATTCTCTCCATGTATACTTTCCCATATCCAAATCTACCAACAAACTACAGACCAATATTTTCTCCTACAAACCTAGTAATCCTAGAGATATATCTGGTGGACAGATGGGGACACCAACACACCTTCAAAATTTTTGACTTAACAATTATTCTTGTCTAAAAGAAATGCAGGGACAAAAATGGATCAGACTAAAGGAAAGGCCATCTAGTGACTGGCCAAGATGCTACATTGCGCTTGCAGTCAGAAGCCTAGTATGGTTGTCCTCTGAGAGGGTCTACCAGAAGCTTACCGAGGCAGATGCAGATACTTACACACAACCAGTGGACTGAGCTTGGGGACACATATGGAAAAGTTAGGAGAAGGATTGAAGGAGCTGAAGGGATGGCAACCTCATAGGAAGACCAACAGTGACAACTAACCTGGACCCCTGGGAGTTCCCAGAGTCTAAGCTTCAAATAAAAGAGCAAACATGGGCTGGTCAGAGGCACCCAGCACATATGTACTAGAGGATTTCCTTGCCTGGCCTCAGTGGGAGAGCATGAGTGCCTAATCCCATAGAGACTTGATATCCCAAGGTACAGAGATGCCTCTCAGAGGCAAAGGGGATGGGGATGGGGTGAAGAACTCTGGGAGAGGGTATTGGGAGCTAGGGATGACATTTGGGGTGTAAATAGATAACATATATATATATTAAAAAACTACCTAAAATTTTTAAAAAAAGTATGAAGGAGAGGAATGTTTGGGAAGTGTGGACCCCATGAAAAGAGCAAGCCTTTGATTTCCAGGAATAAATGAAAGAGAAGAATCCTAGATCAATGGCACAATGAAGATCTTTAGCAAAATTAAAGAAGACTTACCTAAACTAAGAAAATATACACCTATATAAACACAAAGAAGCACACACTACACCGAACGGAAAATAGCAGAAAGGAAACTTTTTATAGCATTCCATAGTTAAAACTCAAAGTACACATAATAAAGAAAGAGTATTGAAAGCTGCAAAAGAAACATACACACATAGACACACATACACATGCATACATAGGAAACTGCATTAAAATAACAGTTTATTTCTCAATGCAAACTTTGAAATCCAGAAGAGCCTGGAAGAATCCATTCCAAGTTCTAAAAGAACACAATTGCTGATCCAGCGAGATGATCTGCCATCATTGAAGAAGATAGAAAAACTTTCCATGATCAAACATTGATATCCAGCATACCCTAACCACCAATCTAAATACAATGCAGGAAGCCATACTCAGGGCTGTAGAGAGAAACAGACAAAGCAAACAGACAGTAGAAAGAAAATAAATAAAGCCAAAAAGCTATCATTACTGAAATGTAAAGTACCACTGAGAACACAAACAATAATAACAAAGACATAATAACTGTAATCAACAGCCATCATTCAACAATACCTTTAGAGTTAGTTGCTTCAATTCTCCAGTCAAAAGACACAGGCTGGATGAATGGATCAAGAAACAAATTACACGTATCGATTAGCCTTGATTTTCATTCAAGCCATCTGTGGTGAACCAAAGACGCCTCTTTGGAGAGTGTTCTTGCTGCTAGGATACCCTCTTGAATCGTGTTGAGATCACAAATCAGGTGAGGTGTTTGTAAATGTTTCCCATTTACTTATTTCATCAGAGTACTTAATACTAGGCTATTCATTTGGGTATTACTCTTTTAGGAATTACCATATTTTTAAAACGTATCTCTTGATTGGTCTACTATAAAGTGAAAGCGATCATGGATCTATTTCAGAACACACATACGGTTCTATTACACTCCAATGCAGGGTTTTTGTGCCCTGATTAAAATAAGAATATTCTTTTCCTGCTTTTATTCTTTTCAGCTGTAGATTCTAGTTTTAATGTCACAATTATGGCAGAGAAGAGACTGAGAGCGCACGATGAAGAAGCCGGCATACCAACAGGAAGCATGCTTTATTTAATTTTACTTATTTTATTTATTTATTTATTTATTTATTTATTTATTTAATTTATTTTATGGGACTTTTCAAGACAAAGTCACAAACTGTATCACCAGCCAGCCTGGATGAACTTGAACTCTGGGAATTGTCCTGCTTTAATCTTTGGATTTCCCTATTACAGGTTCTCAGCAGGGAGAAGAGGACATCTGAGGCAGTGGACTCTATGGAAGAGCACACCATGTTGCTGCTGCTTTGCTACCACACTGCAGCAACAGAAGAGTGACTTCCCAGACTATCTGATGCAGATCATCCAAGTAAGGATGCCTTGGTAACCTTGGCTTCAGCCTTCACTGTCACGCTAGAATGCTAGATGATACTGGTCCTTTCCTGCGTCTCACAGACTCTTCAGTCTTATAGGAGTTGTCCTTTGCCTTGGTCTTTCAACACTGTAAAAATGTCTTCAAGGGCCCAGCCTCTGGCTGACCTCTTTTTTTACTTCAAGTACCCTATTTTAGTTGGTCATGTTAGCAAAAAAAAAAAAAAAAAAAAAAACCAATACAAGGCCATAGCAAGTAACTATGGTCATGTCTTGATTTATAAGACAGAAAAGTACAATATATTTAAGTACTTATAAAAACAAAAGTAGGTATTTTTTTCCCTCACTGACCCTGTTTCATAAAAGAATACTTATAAACATGGGCTTTTCAAAATATACATCTTGACAGCAATGCCAATCATTGTTAGTATTTCAACCACACACATTCTCTCAGCAGCTTGACGAGGGCCTCCCAATCCTACTACACAGATGCACCATCTGTTGCTGCTCTGAAAATATAATTTTTCCTGCTTTTGCCTCTTTTAAACAGGACACAATCTAGAACAGTGCATATAAAAACTTCCACTGAAATATTCCAACACTTCCTATTTTCTCAAGTTTCCACCTATAATGGCCGAAACAGAGAGCAAGGTGTTAATAGATACTTTAAATTAAAAACAATCAGGCCACAACATCCATGTTAGCCACAAAATGACAGAGCATTAGCATTTAGAATTTTGATGAAGTACAATCTTCTTATAGTAAGTGCTGGAAAGAAATGAACATCCAGTCAAACAAGATCTTCAACCAGGTTGGCACACTGATTGATTTACGTCAAGTGCAGCTACTCAAATGACAGTATATTTCAGTCTGTTGGGGCTTCAAGAACAATCTTCTACAAATGGAGTGACATACAAGACAATGTGACATGTGACTGTACTTAAAATGATGCTCTGTTGGTTGGCAGAGTGTCAGTTGTGGAGGATATATTTGTTAAAAGTCTTTCCAACATGGGATAAGTGGCTTAGCCCCAAGGCTGATAGTAGCATAGAACAAAGATAGCATGTAGAGGCAGGAGGATTTCCTTAGCAGTTGTGATAAAGAGCGGCGAGACAAGGAGATTTTTGTTCAAATCTCTCACACATAGATGACTGTCACTGGCTAATTTCTGCCTGCACTTGACTACCTGTACCTTCTTTCTGTGTATCAGTGGGCTTTGCTCTATATCACAGTTAATATAGCAATCTTACTGGCTTGCTGTCTGGCTTTTGCTGTACTTTAACCCACCCCTCCACTCCTTCAGTAGCTTGCAACTGAACTGGCAGTTGGATTCAAATACATTTCACATTTCAGCAACAGAAAATCCCATTCTCCTATGTTCCTCCTTTGCTAGGCTGTAGCATGAGGAGTGCTAATGTTTACTCCTTCCACAAATGGATTTGTCAAATCTGTGCACAGGCTCCTTCAAAAAAAAAAAAAATTGCAGTAAGACACTACAGTCGTCTCAATTCTAATATGCATTTCTTGAAAATAAACACCAAATGTTGTGGAGACAATGCTATCTCATGGTAGTATAGCTTTTGGAAATGTGAGAAAATCAGGAAACATGGTCATGATTCAGATGATCCATGGCTTAAGTTTGCAAGAGTAGTCTTTCAATTATTAGTGCTCGAGGCAACTGTTGGGTAGCAGTAAAGGAAGAAGCACACTCCTAGGACTCATAGTCCAAAAACACAGGTGCACTACTGCTGGATGGAAACCCAGGGATGATCTAGGGATGTAGACTTTGAAAATGCTCTTCAGATGATCCCCACGCAGTAATACTCAGACTGTTCTGAAAGAATTGCAGCTAAATTGAGCCACAGGTTGCCACAGAGCTCCAGGTGACTACATCTTAACCTATCAGGAAATAACCAGACACACTCCAGAGCAGCCGTATACACACCAGTGAAAAACCGCTTACTATGTCTTTGGCTACAAGACTCCAAAGATAGTTCCCTAAAGGGTATATTACTTCTTTCTATTGGTGAAAGATTTATAGATATATTTTTTTGGATTCCTAATCCCCATTTTTATTTACTGCAGTATATAAACTGAGTTCCTTGACTGTATAGTGTATTCAGCCTAATACAACTGCTTGGAGGAATGATGTTGACAATTCTAAACCATTTATCCCAACAGAGCTCACAGCTTGCCAGAAATCTTCCTAAGGACGATCCCTGCTACCCTTCTTTGTTTGCTGGTACAACCTCATTTCAGGCAAAAATTAAAAATAAATATAGCCTACTGAGGAATGGGAGGAAGGAAAGAAAGCTCCCTAAACCGTCGTTCATGATTATCCCTAAGAACTAGCTTAGATCTAGCTGTGTTGGATTTTATATGCCTCCAGTCCTAAGTCTCCATTGTTAAGGCTAACAATCCTTTGGGGGGCATAAGTCACAATACTCCAGAAAGAAACTGCATTGTTCTGAGAATCCCTGGATGGCACTTCCTGTGATACAGTCATTCTTAGTTTTGCTGTACATTGAGTCAGCTGGAGATGTTTTAAAACTACTGATGCCCAAATTCCTCTCTTAGACATACTGTTTAGGGTAATGGTTTCGAATGAGACCTGAACAGCAGGACTTTTAAGGGCTTTTCACGTGGTTTAAATGAAAATGTGAACTATCAAGCATTGCTCTGTTCAGACCCTTTTGTCACAACTATTGCACAGTCTGAACCTGGTTTATTTGAGGCCTGTTTTATTATTTTCCTTTCCTTCCTCAAATTATTACTATTGCTGATTTTTTTTAAATGTCCTTGTTTTAACCAGTTTCTGTTGAGGCTATCTAGTATAACTTATCAATAGTCTCTACAATTTATTGTGAAGTTTTTTACCTTTTTAAATAGCTCTGTGCATTTCATGTTAATATTTCAGTTGACATCAAGTCTGTTATCTCACCTGTTCTTTGACCATTGTTTTTCATTTTCTTTTTTTTTTTTTGTAATGGTAGCACACACACATACACACACACACACACACACACACACACACACACACACAATTATCTTTAGCATTGGGGATTTAACCTAGGATCTGCATATGCCAGAAAGGCACTGTACACCAAGGAATATATTTGGCCTTTGGCTTAACTTTTAAATTTTGAGACAGGGACTCACTAAATTGTCCTGGCTTGTGCTAGTCTCCCTCTATAAACCTGGAAGGTTTTAAACTTGCAATTCTTCCACTGCAGCAGGCCTGTTTTACTGTAATATTTAAGCATCATATTTATTTCTTCAACACTTTTTCTCTAAAACTTCATTTGCAATTTGACAACTTTTGTTTTAGTCTCTATTACTTGTTGTGATTATCATCATCATTATATATTTTAAGTTCAGTGTTTCCATGGATTTAAAATTGCTTCTCCTCTGACAATAAAAATGAGAGTATCCGTGTCATGAGAGGGGTGAGCACCCTCAGCTTTTCGACCTCCCGCTTATTCCCAAAGCAATTCTGGGAGTTTTCAAATATAACACAGAGAAATGGAATGGCTGTGCTTTCTAGTGTCTCGTGTCACTCAAACTTAAAATGACAACCCAATATTTAGATATCCATTACACTTGCATGTCAGCACAGTAACTCACTGGGGTTATGGGACAGAATAGACTGGTAATTTAGACCTCTGGTCTTGCCTTACTAAGGAATCAGGTAGTATACAATGTGAAAATAATACCTGAGAATAATTGAGAGGTACATCCTTAACCAGAGGTCTGGTATCAAATGCATTTAGCAAATTTTTATTTTGTGATCATCTCTGAGCCCATTGTTGGAATCCTCATAGGACCCTCTTCAGGATGGGTTTTTCTTAGCTTGTTTCTCTGGTCAGGGAATTATTCTACAATGGGCTCAGCTGCACTGCAGATGGGAAGACATATTAATTTATCAGGACTTAGGTCTGACCACCTGGCTCCAAACAAATTTGAGGAGCTACTAATATAAAATGGAAAGTGAGTTTCTCCACAAGACTTTATGATTTAGTTCTGCCGGATGAAGCTTTCTGCAACAGAGGAGATGGGGGAGGTTAGAGACCCATAAGAAATGAGTAATATTCTGTGCAGAATAGAGAACTTGAGCCCTACATTCTTACTTCTTTAGGCTCAGCTCTCACAGTGAACATGGCTTTCCTCCAACAGAGATACTTCTGAACTGTGTCTAGCATTCCGGCTGAAGGATAATGCACTCTCAATCACTAGCTTTACATGATATTTCAGATCATATTAAAGGAGGACTTGGTGTATGTCTGACATGATTCCCACTGCAGGACATTGATTCTTTCACTTAGAATTTCCCTGATTTTTTTTTTTTTTCATGGAACAATGTAATAAACCATCCAAGATCACATGACTGACACATTCTGTTTTCACTCTGGGTACTCTTAAGTGCTTCAAAACAAATGCTTTTAGCTGCCATTTCTTTCAAGAAGTCAGCTTGCCAGTCTATAATAAAAAAGTATTTTCACTAGATAGAGAATTCTCTCTCTCTCTCTCTCTCTCTCTCTCTCTCTCTCTCTCTCTCTCCCTCTCCCTCCCCCCTCTCTCTCACATGTTCTATTGTTCCAAAGTTCACATTTTTTCTGACAAAACTTAAGCCTTCATTTGTTACCTCTATTCCCATGTATGAATTGTACCTGAATTTTTCCTTTTTCTGTTACTAGACAATAAACTACAATAAACTTCATTATTGTATGCTTTAGTATGCTTCCTTCTTGAGACATGCTGAGTTTCATAGATCTGTAAGCTGATTTTTTTTCTCATAAATTTAATAAGTTTTGAATGCTATTTATTCCAACACATTTTCTGACAGACCAGTCTCTCTGTAAAATATCACTACCATACATTCCACATTGTTATATCACACAAGTCACGGACAGTCTTTTCTTTTTCCCCTTCACTATCGTCTCTTTCTTTCCTATAGTTCTTATTGTTTCTATTTCTTTATCTTTAAGATCAGTAATTCTTTTGTTTATTTAAACATGGTAATTTCTAGTTTCTTTCACATCACTTAGATTGATATTTATTTTTCTAAATCCAGTCCTTAAGCCCACTTTGTATTTGTTTGTTGGAGAGTTGGATGGCGCATTCTGAATGTTCACATTCCTAAGTGGCTCCTCACCTCCATGTAGTCATTCTCCCAGATGACTTTTCCAAGATGGGCTTTCAGCAGGTGTTTCTGAAAGTCCTCATTTACTTGTTCTAGTGTCCTCGTCATTTCAATCTGTTATTGATGCTGTTGTTTTGTTTTTTGTTTTGGATAGGAAGTGTCTTGTCTTTATAAGGCTTTATATTAAGTTTCTTTGGCACACTAAATTACCTGAAGACCCTATTGATTCTTTCAAGGTCAAGCTCATTTACATTAGGCCTAGTATCCTCCAAATTTGAACTTAATGGAGACACTATGGTCCTTCCTTTTAAGCTGAGAGACTCAGCAAGTATCCCCATAGTGCTTAGTCTTGCAGACAAAGGATGCCACCATTGTGCCTCCAGGATTTCTTCCTGTATATACACAGCCAGCCACACTTTGACTGAGGATTCATTGAGAGGCATATAGAGTCAACTGGACCCTGCTTATTCACGTTCAAAGCAGATTCTCCTGGTCTGTGTTTTGTCCTAATAATCCCCCAGCCATTTCAGAATTTAGATTTTTTTTCTTCTTTTACTTCTTTGCCCAATTGATCCTGACATAATATTTATTTACTCATCTCTTCTCTGTGGTAGAGCCTCCAGGAAAGCACAGATGAAATTGGAAAGCTCTGTTCATAATGTGAACATTATTTGATGCTTACAAATAGCTATTTTCCACATTTTGTCAAATTTCAGAGTATTTATTGGGATGGTTCCAGTTACATTACTTTGGCAGGAAACAGAAGCCAAAAATGTTTGTTGTGCTGATCCTTTTGAATATTTACTGCTAGATTTCATGTTATGTTAATAATTATATGTGCTTTTTGTCTCCTGTTTCTATCTATCATTGAAAGACATGCTGTTAGAATTAATATTAGCTGGTAATCATATTTATTGATACTCTGGCTTTATTTCTGTGGGTTCTTCTTGCTTTAGTAGCCCTATTTTAATCCCCTGTACAATGCAGATGATTATATTCTATTTTCTTAATTATTTGTTTAGAATCTAGTTCCTTCAATTAAAATCATGTGATGACAGAGAGAATTGTTTGCTTTGTTAACATCTCTGTTTTCAACATGCAGAATAATGCCTATAATGCACAGAGCACTCAACAGCAGATGAAGACAAGAGAAGATGAACACATGAATTAATTGTAATGTTTTGGGACCATCAAACTTTAAGAGATCCTTGGCTTTGAGAATAAATTAGAATTTTTTAAAGGCACATATTCTAAAATTAGTATCTAGAGAGGAAGTGTCTCTTTAACATTTCAAACTGGCTAGCTATTAGGGATCCCCAGTCTACAGCACTGCAGTTAAAAGGTAGGTTCAGACTTCCTTGACTGACAATCACGGATATAACTTATTAACTCCTCTTATACCTCAACCTTGCATAGCAGTAATGGTACTTACTTCCTAGGCTTATGGTCTAAGGAGCAAATAATTGTAAACCATGTAGAAGACCGTTTCACATAATGTAAGCACTGAGCATCTCTCTTGTCTCCTTCCTCCCTGTCACTATTACATCAAAGGAAATTGAAGGTCCTCAAATCTATGATGTTTGTTACCAGCCCTAGCAAAAATTTAAAACATACTAGGGGAACTCAGAATTAACAATAATGTCCTTCCTTTCTTTCTTTCTTTCTTTCTTTCTTTCTTTCTTTCTTTCTTTCTTTCTTTCTTTCTTTGTTTTTCGAGACAGGGTTTCTCTGTATAGCCCTGGCTGTCCTGGAACTCACTTTGTAGACCAGGCTGGCCTTGAACTCAGAAATCCACCTGCATCTGCCTCCCGAGTGCTGGGATCAAAGGTGTGCGCCACCACGCCCAGCTTAATGTCATTTCTTAGAAGAGATAAGTTAGTGTTCTTATATGATATTCAAGATAAAATGATAAACAAACATATGTTTATGTAACTAAATTAGTTAGCTTTAAGTCTGACTCCTGAACCAATGTTTGTAGATCACAAATGCTACAAAGTGAGTTCCAGGACAGCCAGGGCTACACAGAGAAACCCTGTCTCAAAAAACAAACAAACAAAAACAACAAAAGAAGTAAAAACAAATGATAGCTTTAAATGTATAATAATGAATGTAAAAAGAATTATTATAATAATTATGAAGTTCACTGTGCCCATGAGATAATAAGAACTAGCTGTGGAGGAAAAGCACCAGTTTCTGGTTTGGGGAAAATCAGAGAGAGAAATTGCCTTTTGGTCTTTATGAAGAGGGCACTGCAAGTGTATTGAATTAGTGCCTTGTGCACATCTGACTAGGTAAACTTGTTTATGTGTCCCTGGACTGATGCATGTGTAGAAGAGAGATGGTGATTTATGCAAGCTCATGTCTTTGTAAAGTCTTCAAACTTTCATTTGTGAATGCTAGTCCTCTAATTCTACTTGTGGACTGTTTTGCCTATTGGAGACCTGTGCATCTATGCCATGCCATGTTGAGCATACTTATTTGCCCTCCTTGATTCATACTTTTAATTAACACAGGAGAGATGCTGTTGAAATTGTTTCAAAGGGGCCTTTCTAGTAAGATTAACTATAGTATTTATTACATTAATACATAAAATCATCAGAAATGTACTATATTTTTCAATAGAAATATTTGCTGTAAAAGGAACAAAAATATCAATGAAGATTGTATCTGTGTTTTCTATGTATTTGTGTGTGTGTTCCTGAATAAGTTTTTATTCTGTAATTTCATTTCATTCCTGTGCAGGCCATAAGGGGCATCAGATCACACAGACCAGTAGTTACAGGTTGTTGTGAGCCACCTGATACGGGTACTAGAAACTATACCCAGATCCCTTGAAAGAGCAGTAACCTGTCTTAATCACCGATCCATTTCTCCAGCCTGGGAAAAAAAGTGTTTCTTCTAACAGAGATAAAGAAAAATCAAGCAAAATTTAAGGTACTAGTTTTTTGTTCAAGCCTTGTATTTTTGTTTTGTTGTTTATTTTTGAGACTGTAATTTCATTCCATATTTTCAATTTATTTCTTTCTATTTCCCCCTCCAAACTCTCATATCATGTTCACAGCCTATTGTATTGTTTGTGTATGCTTAAATGTATTTGTGTGTGTACACACACACACACACACACACACACACACACACACACACACTCCTAAACTGTTGAGTCTATATAACTTTACTTTGTACATTTTCCTGGCTGAACATTTGGCACTGAGCAACAAATTGCTGTGTGTGTCCCTGGGAGTAGCAACTCTTCTGCTCCCAGCTTTACTTAGGCAACCACAGCCAATCAAAGTGCAATCAATGAATACATCTACAAAATACTCCTGTACATAAATCTTAAGGAAATTGCAGAATAGGGCGCAAAAACATTGTAAGAGCCAGAGGATCAGGAATTTGACTGTGAGATTGTGTCTCTTCATAACATATGAAGTGACACCAATAAAGTCTCATTAACATGACATCCAATGTAAGATGAACAGGGATGGGACAAATGAAAATGACAAACTGGGTGGGAAAAAGTCCAAGAGGCTTTAACCCCTGCACAGATAACTAAAGGCAACTGAGCTAAGGCACTTTTAGAAGCCAACTCAATTAGAAAGTTCACAAGGCCAGTCTTGAATCTTATTATGTTTGTTTGAGCCAGGATATCAGAACTTAGGGACTTTTATGTGACTAAAAGAAAAAGTTATCTTGATGTGCTTCACTACATCACCTGGTATGAACTGCTTTCCATGTTAGAGTTCACACTTACAGAATCAAGCCCCCACTTACTAGTTATGAACTGTGGGTCTTGTTTCCCTATGAGCAATATTCTAAAGAAAGAACAATAATATTCTTCCATAAAATGCGTAGATTCTTTATAGTAGGCACTCTTCATGATAAAATGACTCAAGTTGATGACTTAAGAGTGAGCTGAACTCATCAAGCAGCATTTACACACAGAGAAAAAGAAATCTTCACTTGATGGTGCGCTTTGCAATGCCAACTGTGCTCCAGGTTCTTATATGGAAATAAATACAGTAATAGGTGGTGGGGGGGGGAATGACCAGATTTAAGGATGACTGCCTGAGTAGTTTGAAGCAAAGGAGAAATGTCAAGAGATGGGTTCTTTAACTAGTAGTATAATCAAGGCAAATTCAAATATATGCCATATAATTCTATAAATTTCTTGAATTAGGTAACAAACATATTAATTTTGAGAAAGTCATGAAGAGCTCATTTATACATTTACAGGGGATGAGATTCACAGGGCAGGAAAATATTTTTGAACAGTGGTTATATTTAGTTATGAAAAGCTGGCTTTGAGTCTGGGCTTTGTCATTTATTATTTCAGAATGTCAGGGGAAATTGTTTTTAATTAACCCTCTAGTCATATAATTATGGTAAAACACTGTCTACCACAGCAAATTGGTGACTTTGCTTTATTTTTTATTATAGATTTTTGGAGGCCAGTAAGAAGTCACTATCTTTCTCATTGAAATGAAGCCTTTATTTTCAAAGTACATTTAATATACATCAAGGAGTTAAAACGTCATGGGTCCAAGTCATTGCATGTAACAGATCTAGGAAAAACACTTAAAAGAATTAGTTCCTTTCCAAATATTTCCATTTTTCACTATAACTTTATGTTAATAATAGTTGGAGTTTACAGCTATAATGTTCTCTAGATACAGAGATTTCAGGACCCCAGGGATTCTCGGTGATGGAATGTGTGGGTTAAAGGTGAAGATAATTTTTCAGAGCAACTAAATAATCCAATTACAAACATTTCTTTTATAACCTTTTGGCAATGCTGTGTTCCTTTAACTTCTCAAACAGTGATTCACAAAGGAAAGAAAACTGCAATTATTCTGTCTCCAACAACTACCAAAGTAAAATTAGCCATATTTCCTTTTTGCTTTATAATAATAAAGTGAAAGCTTTAGAAAAGTCTATACTTTCCCAAGAAAGGAGTAATTTTATATATAATGTAAGCATATGTCAACATGGCTCTCTGCACAATACATCTGCGACTGGGTTCCTCAAGGCCAACATACAATTACTGTTTTATTTTATGCAAAGATTTGGATCAAAACTCTTATTTTAAAAAATTCCCTCCTATTCTCAACTAAACCAGAAAAGCAAACATATAAATGAAAAATAATATGTATTTGCTATGTACTAAAAATCACATCCTGATGGTAGATCTGAAATGTGTAATAATATTAAGTCTTGTCAGAGGAAAGAGAAACAAAGGAAGGAGTGGCCAGTGGGTCAAATAGATTGTTTGAAGATGATATTCTGTAAACCAGATGTACAGTAAGTCCACATGCTCTAACTGAAGAAAGCTCTCCACCTTTCTTAAACCCATTTCCAATGACAAGAGTGAAAGCACCCAGGCATTGATGGAGAAGTATCGGTTACAAGAAAGAAGTTTAATGGAGAGAGAGAGAAAGCACTGTGCACTCTCTTAGAACCTTAACATCTTAAGAGTTTGGAATGAATATCCACGAAGTAATTGTAAAAGAATGTAATTACATATAGTGAAATAATATTTTTTTTGCAGAGCCATAAGAAGGTTATTGACTTTGAATAAAAGAAGATGACTGAAGTCTATATCATTACTTAAAGTGGGACTCAATAGTTAAACAACCAGGAAAGTGGCTAAAAGCATGTTAAATGATGAAAGAACAATAGGCATAACCTGTCTGTGTTGCAGGGACCTTACCTTCAAGAGACACTATGTCCTTTCTTGTGGGTATAAAGAGAATAGATTCTCACACTGAGGATATGCAGCTTTGTTGAGTACAAAGATAGAAAATGATAAAAAAAAAAAAGTACATCAAATGCAGATCATTATAAAATATGTTAATACTTAAAAGTCATGCATTGCCTTCAATATTTAATTTTTAATTAATAAAACTGACAATATCATACTTGTATACAGTACACTGTGTCAACACATACATTTTAAAAAATGATTCTGTGTAATAGTAGCCATTGTCCTGGGCTCTAGACTAATAATATTATAATATGGATCCTTGCATTTTGAATGGGGCTTTTTGTGTGTGTGCAATAAATGGTGAAACCTTTCCAAGATGAATCTGTTGTCATGGCTTCCTCTCCCCATTGCTATTCTCCCCAGTTTATTTCCCTTTTTATTGCCCATTGCTTTTAGAAGGAATAAATATTAATGAGTTCCACAGTGTAGTTTGTACTCTTCGGTTAACACTGGAGAGAGTACCTACTCCCTATTGAGTAATCATTAGCAAGGCAGTGAACAGCTAGTGCCAGCCACAAGCCATTTCTTTTACATCCTTACATAGCAGGAGTGTGCCTCTGAAAGAAATGCTATTCATTCTCCAGTGCACATCCCTGAGAGCTAGTTTCAGGAATCCTTCTGGTGCTATCAGTCATCTACAGCAGACTCCACAAAATAATGCTTAAGGGTTACAAAAGGAATACAAAGCAGAGTCAGTTGATCAAGTCATGGAAGGAGAAATTTGATCCCCCATCTTTTTCCTCTTAATGAAAGGTCCTGTGCTAACAGCTGTGGATTCTTTCCATCTCAGGAAATAGGGCTGATGTACAATGAAATAATATTGTCATCCCCAAACTTCTTGGCAAGATATATATATATATATATATATATATATATATATATATATATATATATTTTTTTTTTTTTTTTTTTTTTTTTTTTTTTTTACAGAGGAACAGCCAAGTGACCTAAAGCAGGAGGTTTCACTAATCTGTGAGTGAGTGTAGATTAGACAACTTGACCTCTAAAAACAAGCAGTGGGCTCTTCCCATCCCTGCTTTCTCCCTGGTATTATTGAAAGAAGGATAGGATGAAGGCTTTTTCTGGACACTTAACCACTTGTTTCTCATCTTAGAATAGTGATTCTATATGTCCATGTGCAAAGGCCCATAGCGGTGTTAGAATTAAAACAAGATTAATTGAGACACATATAAGAAGTTAAGGTTTAGTGCCCTTCCAGTGCTGGGTCTCACCAACTCTGTTAGTAAATCCTGAGTGGCTTCAGGCATTGTTTTCTTAAAGAACCAGAAAACCATAAACATTGTATCAGCTTTGGAACTTGGTCCTCTGCTCTTCTCTGGAGTCTCAATTCTTCCCAATGCTTAGCAACTAGTTTTCAAGAGGTGAATCATTATTATGGTTTCCATAATCCAACACACAAAAATGGTCACTGGACAACATCAGTGAATTACATTTTTTTAAGTATTCATGTGGTTTTTGAATTATACATTGAGGTCATAAGCTTTTGAGAGAAATCATTTATCTGATAAATAAGTCTTTCTATGGGTTAAAATTGATTATTGACTTAAAAAGACATAGAATCATCTCAGAGAGGAGTCTCTGGGTTAGTTTTTTACTTTTATGTTTAGTTTTTATTTTTTGAGTGTTTTTGGGGATAGTTTACATTCTCTGTGGGGATTGTTTAGATTGAGATATGAAGATCTACATTAACTCTAGGTGGTACCAATGCATGGGTCAGGGTTCTGTACTGGATGAAAACTAGAAGGCAAATTGCACACCAGCATTCATTTCTCTCTATTTCTTGACTGGATGCAATGTGTTCAGCAACCTCACACTTGAACTACCATGCCATTCTAACCATGGTGGCCCTCACATCAAACTGTAAGGTAGAATAAATCATTTCTTCCTTGAGTTGTTTCCAGATAGGTATTTTATCACAGCAAAGAAACTTGTCTCCAAATGCTTAACAGAAGGGCTCCTGGCTAAAGGAAATACGGGGACAAAGTATGGAGCAGAGATTGAAGGAAAAGCCATCATCAAGAGATTGTGTCACCTGGGGATCCATTCCATATACAGTCACCAGACCCAGACACAATTGTGGATGCCAAGAATTGCTTGCAGACAGGAGCCTGTTATAGCTGTTGACTGAGAGGTTCTCCCAGAGCCTGACAGACACAGAAGCAGATGTTCACAGCCAAACAATGGAATTAGCACAGGGTCCTCAAAGGAGGAATTAGATAAAAGTCTGAAGGAGATGAAGGGATTTGAAACCCCATAGGAAGAACAACAATATCCACCAACCAGAACCCCCGGGGCTCCTAGGTACTAAACCACCAACCAAAGAGTACATATGGAGGGATCCACGGCTCCAGCTACATATGTAGCTGAGGATGGTCTTGTCTGGCATCAACAGGAGAAGAAGCCAATGGTCCTATGAAAGCTCAATGCCCCAGTGTAGGGGAATGCCGGAGTAGTGATGTAGGAATGGGTAAGTGGGAGGGGGGCATCCTCGTAGAAGCAGGGAGATGGGGATAGAGAGGGGTTTCCAGAAAGGAAACCAGGAAAAGGGATAACATTTGAAATGTGAATACATAAAATATCTAATTAAAATGTTTTTTTAAAAGAAATTAAGTAATATGGACCATCTTTCTGATGGTTAAGCTGCAGTATAGCACACCCAGAGGTTACTTGGGTAGACCTAAATGGGCATGCCAATAGAAATTTCCCATGTCAGCCTCATGAAGGGAAAATTTTGAACTTCAAATAGAGAAAGCTGCAAATGCAATAGTATTAGGACTTAAGAGTTCAGATGACAAGGATCAAAGGTTTTTTTGAAAAATTCTATCTTCAACATATCAAACTTTGCTGTGACTGAATAGTTGCTCAACTACAACCCATTGAGCAGATGAAAGAATGCCAAGGAAAAAAATACCTAAACTGATGACTGCGCATAGGTGCAGAAAAGTAAAACTGGAGAGAACAGACATGGGGTAAGTTCAGTGTCACATACCCAGCTCCACCTGCTTCTTCCCTGAATAAGCGCACGCTTTTTCAATCAAGCAAACAGTTAGGAAAGAGCATTAATAAATATGATCATGACCTTAAATTTTATAACTATTATTTTTATTGTGGGTAATAGGGATTTACATTTTGATATTTATAAATATTGCAATAAATTCACATTGTTGAACATAATATATTTTTCTAGCTTCTTAACATATCATAAAATTATCAACTAATATGCATTATCCTATTATCATGTTTTCCATATATTTTGTTAGAGTATCATGTGCAAGATTGTTCAAGAAGCATGTATAAATAATTATTGTTTTGCCCTTTCTATGATATTTTCGCCAATGGCATTTATATTGTCCATCAGTAAATTAAAGAAAGAAACTGGAATGAGAGAATGGAATAGGTAAGAGATGGTTATAATATTTTGTTGTTTCATTCCTTCGATTCAAAAGAGTTAATCATTTGAAAGCACCATTGGACTTACATTTGCAAATATAATATTGTACTCTATTGTTCAAAATTTTGGGAAATTATGATCATTAAAGAACATTTTTTAATCAAATATCATTTAATTTATATAGTCATTTATTCTTCTAATTATGTTATTTCCTTAGTAGGATAAATCTTTCAGTTGGACTTTCCAAACAAATAGAGCATCAATAATCATATTATTAAATATAATGCATTATGTTAGTTCATCTACTTTGCAGCAGTTGTAGTTATGCCATCAATTCTCTAGGATCCCAACCAACAAATACTTCTCAAATTATTTCAAACAATAGGACACAAATAATCACTTTCAAGCACCCACTTTCATGCCAAAGTCTCAAAAAGCATATCAGTAACAAAGAAAAATCACAAATACTTGCGAGCTGAATGCCAGCATGTCACACACACACACACACACACACACACACAAAACACCACACCACACCACATAACATCACATCACAATCAAATTACCTTTACCCAGAAGTCATTGGGATGGTTTGATGAACACAATCTGATAATATTATCAATACTAAAAAATGAATGTAAAGGCAAAAATCACATACACATTTCAATAGATGCAGAAAAGGATTTGGACAAAAAAATCCAACACACTCTCATGACAAAAGTCCTAGAGAGAATGGGGTTACAGGAAATATACCCCACCATATTAAAGACTACATATGATAAACATACAAAACCCATCATCTTGATTGAGGAAAAATATGAAAGAATACCAGGAAAGGGACAGGAATGTCCACCATGCCATGAACAAGTGTAACCATGGAGGTGAAAGACCTCCACAATGAAAACTTTAAATCTCGGAAGAAAGATGAGGGAGACACTAGAAGATGGAACAGCCACCCATGTTCATGGATTATCAGAATGACTGTTATGAAAAGGATCATCCTACCAAAGGCAACTTACAGATTCAAAATAATATCTACGCCCATGATATTCTTCACCGACTGAAATGTGCGGTCTTGGTTGGTACACTGTACTGTAGAAGAGTCCTGTGTTGTCTTTAGACATGGTGTGTTCTATGTTCTTTAATTATTTTTACCTTTACTTTTTTACCCCAGGTGGTACCATTTGTTATATTATTTTCCCAACTTAATTTTCCCCACTTTGAAAGTAAAACCAGCCTGCCTGCAGGCCTATCGCCATGTCTCTTTGGACAGGCTCGTTTTCACAACTTGAGGCTAAGTCCAACCTATAATGCTGTCAGCTCTCTGAAAGAGAAGCTGGGATTCCCGAAGCACTCAGAGCTTTAACCACATTAGATGACACAGCAATGTGCTATTCCTATGTCATGCTGCTTATCCATCTCACAGCTCCTAAGTCACCATAATGCATAACCCTCAACCTACACCATTTCCCACCCCAGGACAACCACAGACAGCATAAGCATAATTTTGCTGGTTTGTTCTGGGAATTCCTTAATCAAGGTTTTGCTTCTGCCCTTAAAAGCATTTGAAATAATGTTGTATCGTGGGCATCTAAGTAGTTTTGAAAAGATGATTTCCAGATAATGTAGTCTGTCATTCTGCTGTAAGTGGAACAAGGGTGCTACTTATAAGAATGTATATTCAGAAAAATAAAGTTAAATGACACGGAGAAGGATACAAGAAAGGGTAGAAACAACAAACAATCAAACAAAAAAACCAGCTTTCTTGAGTTCTGTCTCCCTCTCCTTTAAAAGTCACCTTAAGGTTGAAAGTACAAAATACAGTCAAGCTAGCTACTATAACTCAAAAAGAGAGAATAAATGTGTCTTTAAATGCTCAACACTTTTAAAACAAAAGCAGAATTTTAAGTGCCCCAACTGGTCAAAGTACATTAGCACTGACTCATCATTTGATTGAACACCTCTATTCAAATTCTGAGGTGGCATTACTTCTCCTTGAGAGGAGATGGGTGGAGGAAGTGTGCCTGTGGTTTCTGCCTGTGATTCAAACATTTCAGGGATTCAAACATTTGAGCAGTCGTTTTTCGTACAAACTGTATCATTTTTTTCAATTTTTTATTAGATATTTTCTTAATTTACATTTCAAATGCTATCCCGAAAGTTCCCTCCCCCGTCCCACCGCCCTGTTCCCTTGCCCACCCACTCCCACTTCTTGGCCCTGGCGTTCCCCTGTATTGGGGCATATAAAGATTGTAATACCAAGGGGCCTCTCCTCCCAATGATGGCCGACTAGGCCATCTTCTGCTACATATGGAGCTAGAGACACGAGTTCTGGGGGTTCTGGTTAGTTCATATTGTTGTTCCTCTTCTAGGGTTGCAGAGCCCTTCAGCTCCTGGTGTTCTATCTCTAGCTTCTCCAATGTGGGCCCCATGCTCCATCTTATAGATGACTGTGAACATCCACTTCTGTGGGAGACAGCTATATCAGGGTCCCTTCAATAAACACTTGCTGTTCTATGCAATAGTGTCTGAGTTTAGTGACTGATTATGGGATGTATCCCCCGGTGGGTTAGTCTCTGTATGGTCGATCCTTTCATCTTAGCTCTAAACTTTGTCTCTGAAACTCCTTTCATGGGTATTTTGTTTCCTATTCAAAGGAGGAATGAAGTATCCACGTGCTGGTCTTCCTTCTTGATTTTCTTGTGTTTTGCAAATTGTATCTGGGGTATTCTAAGTAAAAAGGACACACATGCTCCACTATGTTCATAGCAGCCTTATTTATAATAGCCAGAAGCTGGAAAGAACCCAGATGTCCCTCAACAGAGGAATGGATACAGATAACGTGGTACATTTACACAATGGAGTACTATTCTGCTATTAAAAAAATGAATTTATGAAATTCTTGGGCAAATGGATGTATCTGGAGGACATAATCCTTAGTGAGGTAACCCAGTCACAAAAGAAGTCATTGGATATGCACTCACTGATAAATGGATATTAGCCCAGAAAGTTAGAAACTGTATCATTTTACAGCGGTGGCTGTAAATGCACCGAGCATGTGACTGTGACCTAATCCAAAGGCATGGTGTCATTGCATGTTTAGCTGACTTTGGAACTTCTCCAGTACAGGTTTTCTTTGATTGTATTTTTGTTTGAATACTTCCTAACTACTTTAATTTAATTCCCACCAGGTGAGTACTTATTTGCATTTATCCCTTTGGCAGAAACCTCTTAGCATCTCAGTTCTCTTTCTCAGTACTCATGAGGAAACTTCAGAGGGTGGCAGTCCTCTTCCTGTTCCTTCCAGAGGACTCACTGAGAAGAAAGACCTGACTTTTCAGAGATTTCTTATATTTACAATATCCTAAAACTACCTTGCGCTGTGGACACAGTGCAAGTTTGTTTTCAAAATGTAGTCAGCATGCCTTCTGTTTCTGTTTCAGTACATCACATTAGGCTTATTCAAGCACAAAGTGGAATGTTTAGATTTGTGAAAAAATGTGGAACATGCTTAATTTTTCTCAATAAAAGTGTTTATTGCTGGACTTTATATATCTGTTTGCATGGTGATTATGTATAATGTATAACAATACACGTTGAAAGTCTTAGAAATCAGTGATTATTCTTTCCTGTAATCTACACCTCTAATGATGTTATATTAACTTCCAAGAAACATGAGACCATTTACACACCATGGGGTAGCTTGATACATTTCTAGGATCCCAAGAGTGAAAGTATACCTTCTTTCCTGAGATAGATAAGCATCTCATCAATGAAGCTGTGGAGTCCCTCCTAGGCTCATAACTCTAATGCACATTTTTCATAGAAAAATTATGTAAAATAATCCCATCAATCTGTTATTTCAAAAGTGATCGACGGAAAGGTGTACCATTAACCTTTTAGGCCCTGTGATAGCCACTTTCTGTGATAAGAAGGAATTAGTACTATAGGCAAAGCTCTTCTTTACTTTTTCAGGATAAAGTATTAAGGGGACATGTGCTTATTATTAAAACTATAGATAAAGATGTATAAGCATAGTCAGTTTACATTACACTTAAGAGCCATGTGGCTATTTTATTCTTATTTCATGGTAGAATATGAAATGACTCATGTGTATAAACCTTCTGTCTACAAAGTCCTATTTAACTGTTTCTTTTTTACTTCCAAGTATCTTTTATCAGCATCAATCATTTCTGCTGTTGTATCTCACCTCATAGGCTCACAGTCTCAACTGCCTTTTTAAAACCTAAACCTCTCTACTTTTACCCAGATTTTATTACTTTACTTCTTATGGAACACTTGTACAAGTTTTCTATGATGTATATCACTGTCAGTGTGATCTAGAGCTTCATATAGTTTTAGTTTATAATTCAGACCATGTGTAGTCTGCACCTAATGGAGGAATCCCGAGGTTATTGTACTTAAAATCTACTTTTGTTTCCCTTTGAACTGTGGAAGCAATCAATTCTTTCTTGCTTATCCAATTGCAAGTGCACAGTGATGAATATTCATAGTAGTTGTCTAACATATGCTTGGCTACTTCTTTACCCATTCTAACCTGTCAGTCTCTGATTACAGTCAATTTGCCTTGGTATGAGCTAGCCACCATTTATAGCTGCCTGGAGTCCTTATCACATGGGTGAACAGAAAATGTCAGGGTTTCCACATCTAATTCTCAGTATGGAACTTGCCAGGACTTTCCTCTAAAGGCATACAACAGTCCTCTTGCTAGATATTGTAGGAGAAACATTGTCAGGTTTTCTTGAGTTATCTACCACCAGCAGCAAGCAGCTCATGGATTAAATGTAGATACTCTCCATTATCATTTGGATACAGTTCTTCCTATTGCCTATAGATGCTACCACTAGCTTACATAATATTCTGATAATCATTTGACTGTCACATTTAGAGTTTATTATACTAAACATATGTGTATATTAATCATTTATGTTTTAACTTTTGGGAAATTAAAGCTGGCAGAATTTTTTTTTCTGACTATTGCGGTTTGACTTACTTAACAATGGTACATATAACTATGAATGAAGTGATAAAGATGGCCCTGTTTCCATGATAATATATGTCCATTAGCATTCTATTTCATATTGAGACCTGCCAAAATAATAAAAGAAGTTTATGTGAACTTCATATCAATTTTCTTTGTGTGTAGGTCTGTAAAAATTATTTTGAGTCAAATGATTATATTTTGAACCGATGTTAAAAACACTTTGTTCCTTGTGAAAGCAACTCTCCTCTAAAACACTCTGTGAATCTACAAAAGAAAGTATGGAATTTTTCTTTGAAATACATGCAATATAGATTGCTTAGGGCTTGAAATGATCATGGTATTACAATCAAGATTTCTTGAGATTATTGTATTCTAATGGACCTTAGGTGTAGGAGGTGATTTGAGATCAAGTTTTTTTTTCCCTTTCTCTTTTTCTCCCTCCTTGCCTCTCTGTCTCTGTCTTTCTCTCTCTTCCTCCCTTCTTCTCTGTCTCTCTCTTCTACCTCCATCCCTCTCTCCTCCTCCTCCTCCTCCTCCTCCTCCTCCTCCTCTTCTTCTTCTCTCTCTCTCTCTCTCTCTCTCTTTCTCTCTCTCTAAGATCTGGCATTTTCATATTTATTGAAGGAAAACAGGGTATGATCAATATTCACATCAGACAGTCTAATTGTCCTCCATTCACTGGTATTTGTAAGCCACACATATTCCCCCTGGGATGCTGGATTACTGGATCAGGTTCAAGGGATAAGTCACTTGTTCTATGTTTTGAGGAAGAAAATGGTAACTTTTAGAAGAACCACATGTTTTTTACAGAAAAACAAACAAACTTAAAGAGGTTTATTAATATTCTTAGAATATAAAAGAAAACACCTTCCTAAGTTACTAGTACCACACATTCCAGTCATAAGTATTCATTTTAGGTGAAGTCCTTATTTTTGTATCTATTGACCTTCCTTTGTCATTTGCTTTATTCTAACAAAAACACTGTAACAATGACACTCTACATTCCTGTCTGTGTTACTTTTGGTTTAATAATGATACTCTGAGTTCCTGTTTATTACTTTTGGTTCTCTGCTGTAGGGAAGAAGAAAGAGGTTTGAGGGACTCTGAAAAAAGAATGATTTAAATTATAACCGGTTGCTGCTTAGAATTTTCAAGATCTTTTGGAAGTAATAACCTACAAGACATTATTGACATGCAGAATCTAAGATCTAATCTACATTGAGCAATGAAATTATACTACTCTGAAAGATTACCGTAACAAATCTACCTAAAAGTTTCAAAAAGGCAGCCATTAAAGGGGCCAAGAAAATACTAATGTACCAACATTTGTGTTTTATGCTAGCGCCTTATAATCTAAAGGTACATTAGCAGTAAAACATAGCCTAAGGCTATATTTACAAATGAGCTGACTTGCTGAGGAAAATTATTGGACAAAGAACTATTAAATTTTGAAAGTTGCAAAACTTTAGTGCTTAGTTTTGGTCACTGACATGGCTTCTTTTTGCTGGGGCAGAGGAGTTGCTCTGGGGTTTAAAAAGCATATATTTCTCTGTCTGTTCTCCTTGACCCTTTTATTTCTGATTATTCTTGTTCAGAATTCTTCTCTAAATATTCTAGTTTTGGGTTTTTTGGGGGAGTTGTTTTGTTTTATTTTTGTTTGTCTTCTTTTGTTTTCCATTTCTCAACCTACACACTTTGGAGGAAGGTCTCTTCTATTCCCCCTTGTCAAATGTACCATGCTCTGTGTGTCCCTTTGTTCTGATTTTCCTTCATTGTTGTGCCTTAACACACTGTTCCCTCTTTCTGAAGAAACTCCTGTGCTCAACGGCTTTGCCCTTTCTTCTCTAAGTAACTTGTTAGTCATTATTCTGCTCAAGTGCCACTCTCAATAGTTTTTCTAAAACATAGTTTTTAAGTTATTATAGTATATCATAACTATTGTTTTGTGTACCATTCTGATGAAATTAACCATTTTATGAAATCATGAAATCTATGTTAATATATTTATGGTATTTTATATATCTTTGGATCTTTTGTGATATCCAATTGGCTGATATCCAATAAGAAATGTTGAATCAATTATTCCTGGGAGTTCTGTTGGCACTCAATGGACATTTGAGAAGAACTCTTTAAAAGTCCTCAACGGGTAAGAGCACCCGACTGCTCTTCCAAAGGTGATAAGTTCAAATCCCAGCATCCACATGGTGGCTCACAACTATCCGTAACGAGATCTAGCACCCTCTTCTGGAGTGTCTGAGGACAGCTACAGTGTACTTACATATAATAAATAAAATAAATCTTTAAAAAAAAAAGTACTCAGTATAAACTTGCTACTATAATGATGGGGATTGTATCATTGGCAAGGCCATTTTGAATACACTTGCTCTTTACACATCCATTCTCTAAACTAAAAAAAAAAAAAAAAAAAAAAAAAAAAAAAAAAAAAAAAAAAAAAAAAAAAAAAAAAAAAAAAAAAAAAAAAAAAAAAAAAAAAGAATAAAATTAGGGTGAGCCCTGTAGTTAACTGTGTGTTTAAAGCCAAGTATTTAATGTAGTCAGGAAATATGTTGGTTTATTAAAGTGGCGGTTGGAGGCTCTCCTCCAAGATCAATGACTTCACTAGCCTCAAGTATTGGGCAGGATTCCAGTTCAAGGCATGAACACTCTTGTGTCTAAAGCTCAGAGATCATAGCAGAAGAAGAAGTGGGAAGATTTGTAAGAGTCAAGGGAACAAAATTTTGCTGTGAAAACCTGTCTCCTAGTACGGTCAGAGAAATGACACCCAGGAAATCTCATCTTTACAGCTGCCTAAACAGGTCCTGAACAAGAACAACATTAACGGACATGCTAACATAGAAGGTTGACTCATCTAATCGAGACTCCACCCTAGACAATGAGCTACAGGTAACTAAAGAAAGTCAAGCACAGGAAAAATAGTCTTCTTTAGGGAAGAACCTTCAAACACTGGTCAGTTCTGAAATAATATACATCTAAGTAACATTACATAAACTGAGTAGATTTTATTTATGTATTTAGGAGGCATATATATATATATATATACATATATATATATATAAATAAATATATATACACATACATATATATATATATATATGATGTATGTATCTGTATAATATATACAAATAATAAATTACATATAATGCATGTAACAAAACAGCATCAATTAAAGCCCATAGAACATTTTAGTATCCTCATTAGTTTATTCTTTTTTTCCAGTTTTTATTAGATATTTTCTTCATTTACATTTCAAATGCTATCCCGAAAGTCCTCTATATCCTCCCCCACCCCCCGCCCAGGTCCCCTACCCACCCACTCCCACATCATGGCCCTGGCTTTCCCCTGTACTGGGGCATATAAGGTTTGTATGACCAAGCGGCCTCTCTTCCCATGATGGCCAACTAGGCCATGTTCTGCTACATAGCATTAGTTTATTCTTAGTCATAGTTTGTAAAGAGATTTTTTCAAAAGTTGTTTGTAAACTTTCTATCCATTATTTTTTAATCTTATATATTTGTAATATATGTGTATACTTACAAAATCCATTTCACTGTAGTTTTATAAATAATTACTCCTTCTAAAACCTAAAGCAAACCCAGAGCTGTAACAAGGTTTTCTTTTCTTTTCTTTTCTTTTCTTTTCTTTTCTTTTCTTTTCTTTTCTTTTCTTTTCACCTACTCTGATATAGATTACTCTTTATCTGGCTTGGAATCCAACCACAGTGTGAATTTCAGGGGATCTTTCTACCCCACCCACCCTCAGGGTCTGTCTACATTCTTCAAGGGCACCCACCTGCTCACTCATGAGTTAGCCATTTAAGGAGTACCACCTACCTTCTTTGTCCTTCTGTGTATTTACATGGGAGAGCAGGTTGTCGTTGGTTTGTATGCAGTATATTTCCCGGGTCTGGACACCACCTCCACAGAGGGCTGTCTGGTTGGCACGCCTCTTGTCCTGCTGACTAAGCAAAGGGTCCACGTGGCACTCTGTCCACTCTGTGGTTCTCCAGCCATACCTAGGTGAGGAGAATGCCACGGTGGCAAAGGTGCTTGGTTATTCGGGAAAATGTTTCTCCACTCTTTTCTGGTTTTTTTCTAAAACTTAAACTCAAACCTTTTTCCTCTGGATCTGGTATAGACTCCAGGCTGATGAAGACTGATTCAGTCCCAATTACTTCATTGTCCTTAGTTGGGCCCATTTTAGAGGGGTTCAATGCAGAGCGAGCCTATTTTAATTGCAACTACTGGAAGTTACTTATCAATATTTTATGAAATAAGGACATAATGCTGAAAACATTAAATTTTATGTGCAATTAAACTCGCCCTTTCTTGATGCTTATAAACAAAGGAGGACTGAATCTGAGAATTCCAAACATTATAAGTGATGATGAGCCCAAACACTTGTTTAGCCTTTAATAAAAATGGGTGAAGATTGCATATTCATATTGGAGCAAAGTTATAATTGCATGCTAGGATTTAAAAATATAACAGCAATTCAGAGCTTTCGCATCGCTGTCTGGAATCAGAACATTTTCCTGTACATGCTCTGTAGAGCCCAGAATTCCCGATGAATGCCAGGGAACAATGAGAAGAGCTGACTATGCTGTTAGTAGAGCACAAAAATGATTATCCCTGATTCTCAGAGCCCCAGTCCCGATTGTTATGTGAAAGGAATGTTGGGCTTGTCAGCCTTACTTTCCCTAGAAGGAGAGAGACAGGGAAGCATTTCCTCATGTCACCAACAGTAGAAAATGATGGCACTTTTTCCACCTCTAGGAAAACAGATGTCTTAAAAGACCAGAGAAAATGGCTCAAGTAGCAAGCACTTTGTCAGCCTAACCCAGGTACTTCCCTATGGATCAGATGCATAGATGTAAATGGCTGTGCTTATCTCAATTAGACAGAAAGATTAAAGGTGCCCTTAGATGTCTGCTCTGGGTGCTTGGCTGTCAATGGTGAGTCATTTGCCAGTGAAGATGAGATTGCTTCCCATCAAGGAACAGCACTCATTTGTTTATGAAGGAAGGGCATTTCTAGAAATATGGATCATTGATAGGTTGGCTGTAGGAATAGGGTACAGAAAAGTAAAAGCAAAGAACTAGTTTTCTGTGGGAGTTAGATTGAAATTAACAGAAAAACCTAGGCGGCATTCCAGCTTAGATCATGTAAGGAGTCCTGCAATAGAAACAGACTTTCATTACAGTAAATAGATGATCTATTCTAAGGAAAGTGCTGCCCTAGGGAATGGAGAAGATAAAGACAACCAACAGGATCTGTTTGCTTTATCAGTGGTATATGAAAAATTGAGATTAAAAAACAAGGCACCACTGTTAGATAAAAAACAGAAGAAACTGCTGGCAGAGACAACATCCTAGAAGTCTGGACAGTGTCCTTCAACTCCTAAATAGAGAAGAACCACCATAGTCAGTAGGACCTTGAGGATTTGTTAGTTCTTTGCTATATGGGCAGACTATGCACAATTCCAAAATGCGGTAGAAGGCTTCATGCAAACAGTTGCTATTTTGATATCACGTCTAGTTGGAGTAAGAGCGCTAATTTGCCTCTTCAGCAGTTTATGAAATTTAAACTGTAGCAATGTCCTTTGAATCGATGAATAGTTGAGATAAGCTCCCAGTGACATGTGCATGCTAAGGTTCCTTAAATTGCTTTATAATATTCTACATTCAAAGAAGAAATTTTGCTAAGATAATTCATTGTAATGTCTTGGAAACAGTATATTTAAGGAAAAATAAGGTTAGAATGGCAAATATTTCAGAATTAGTCTTATATTATCTGAAGTCAATGAACATTTATCAGGCACTTACTGTGCACTACGATATATGCTGGCAATGAAACACAAAGCAAATGAATAAACAAAACATCCCCAAATCCCAACTCCTGAAAACTACAGTTTTTACTTAATTAAAATTGTTATAAACATTACTGAGTTTTAGTAAGTCACAGGAATCTAAGATTTAAAAGCTTGGAGGTTGACAAAGGTGGAACAAAGATAAAGTTGAAATGTTTCTTACTTTTGCAATAAAGTTTTATTGGAACATGGACACACTCCTGCCTATATCTCTACTCATGGTGCTGAATCATTGCATCAGAGACATATGCAGCCTGCCCAGTCAAATTTCTTCATGGTGCATCATTGACTAAAATAATCACCAACCAGTATTACTGACTACACTAAGAGAATAGTTGTTAAAAGTTAAGCCTTCAAGAAGATTTGGCCTGCAGCTGTTAAACATACTTTCATTCTGTTAAGGAAGCACAGTTTAACAGATAAAGTAAGTATGTAATGAAATACTCTAGTTTTCTGTTTAAAACATGTAAAAAAAAACCTTGACAAATCCATACTATGGAATCTGAATTAATATTTAAGTCAAAATACTGATATAACATTTATTAAATATTTGTGGTGTCAGATATCTGAAGGGACATGCCATTTGAGCACACCACATTCTTCATTCTACTCACGTGGCACAGAGGACAGCTCCATCTCCCTGAGACAAACAGGGCTCCTTCTCCTCAAGCACTGGACATTCCTTCTCACTTGCAATCGGAAGCTGCGTGATAGTCCTTGTCCTTACTCGAGTGCCTGTAGGGGATGTGACATCGTGGCATGTTTTTGAACATGGGCTCCATTCCAACCACTCAGACACCTGGCACTCTTTGGTGATCACGCAGGACTGGAAGGTCATGGGCAGTCTCTCTTGTTGGCAAAAGCTGTAACGAAGCATTGATAGTTTCACCTTAGTTTCAAAGGCTGTTAGAGACACCAGGATAAAAATCAGATTGGATGGTTTAATTTCTATGTGGGCACACAATTTACAGTATCACTGAAAAGATGCTAACACTTGCCAAGTATGATGGAAAAATAAGCTGAAAATTAGTATTTGCCTTACTTCCTTTGTGAGTGTAGGGGGAGGTGGGTTGGATGTCAAGTCACTCATAAGACATAGAAAATAAAGGGACATAGAGAAATCGAGTATTGATGAGTTTACCACATTGTTTATTATTCATTCTTGTTTAATTTATAGAAGGAGAAACATGAAGCTGTTAATATATGCTACCTTCCATTCTATTCTAATAATTTAAATAAACATGTCTGCTTAGCTTTGTACTTGTGAAATATAAAACATAATTTGATATGTGCCTTAGCATAATTTTCTGTCAGTTATGACTTACAGTTATAATATACGATTATCTAAATAGATCAACCTTTCTAATTTATACCCCTTTAAGGTTCACTTTTTATGGGTCTATGTACATGTATGTGCATGTATAGTGTGTGCAGCATCCTGTAGAGGGTGTCTGGTTCTCTGGAGCTGGGGTTGCAGATTGGTGCGAGTTCCTTGATGTAGGTGTTGAGCTGTGAAGGTGGGTTCTCTGGAAGAGTACCAACTGTTTCCACGCAATGAGCAATCATCAACCTTTCTAATGAATGCAGAACACTTGTGAATATAATGATTAAATACACAATAAATAATAAAAATGTTCATCTATTTACCTACATATTATGGAGATATGCTCTAAAGGTATCTTTTTATATGCATATATTTTATTAGATATTTTCTTTAATTATATTTCAAACGTTATCCCCTTTCCTAGTTTCCCCTCCAAAAATCCCCTATCCCCTCCCCCTTCCCTCTATTCCCCAACCCACCCATTCTTACTTCCTGGCCCTGGCATTCCCCTATATTAGGGCACAGAGCCAAGGACCTCTCCTCCCATTGATTACTGACTAGGCCACCCTCTGCTACATATGCAGCTAGAGCCACGAGGCCAACAATGTGTTTTCTTTGGTTGGTGGTTTAGTCCCAGAGAGCTCTGGGGGATACTGGTTAGTTCATATTGTTGTTCCTCCTATGGGGCTGCAAACTCCTTCAGCTCCTTTGGGTACTTTCTCTGTTTACTTTCCCAATAATATATTGTGTTCAAATTCTTGTCTTTTTAATTCTCCTTGAATCTGAGGCATATTAGATTCAGCTTGTAATATCAACAAATAAGGCAAAAGATGACATTATGAATGTTAACAGCAAAGGGTCCAAATAGCTTGAGTTTTCCTTGATGGTGCTGATGCTTAGCTGGACTCTTGTACAGACTCAATACCCGATACTGTACATTCATAGAGGAAGACTTTTGTAGTGATAGTAATCTGGACTGATGGGAGAATTCACTGATCATTCCCTCTCATTCAGGTTCCATATTCATTTGTTTTAATTGCCCACAGAGGGAGGCAGGTCCATTGTACTACAACAATGTACATCCTGTCGACTTAATCCTACCACCATGCATATTTTTGAAAACTGTATTCCCACAGGACAATTAGAGCTGAAAACATCAAAGTCAATTTGTTGAACTTGAAAAGTCTGAGCAAAAAATAAATCATCAGAGAATGCTCAAAAAGAGGTCTGTGAGTTAATTCTGTTTCTCTACAACAGAGCAAAGCCCACCTGTGCTCAAATGTTGTATAAGTACTGGTATTAATGGTATCCTTAAGTATAACACTAGTTATTGAATTTTCTTTGCCATGAACAACTTTTCATCCTCACACTGGGAGTTACTTTTGAGAGTCAAGCAAAAGTAAATGACCAAATAATGCCCCCTATAACCTCATTTTTACAAAATGTACATAATCCATTTCCTCTTAGATTTATTACCCTTCTTGATACTATTTTCCTTTACATTTAACATGTATTGTCCTCCATGTAATACTTTAGATGTTCATAGTCTATATCCTGTGGAAAGAGAAATAATAATTTCTTTTAATCTTTTCTAGATAATTTGACCAATATTTACTGTCTATTATACAGTTACTTTGGTTACGTGATACAAACCGACATGCCAACTACGTTACTATGTCTCCTGGCATTGTGATAAAATGAACCCTTTAGGAAAGTTCACCCAACTTTCAGAAATATGAATACAAGGTAGGCAGTCACAGCTCTGGCATTTAATGCATGTGACACCACTTAGAACAGAAACTCTTATGGCATGTTTGGAGACTAAGACTATGAGATTTTATCAAGAGACTCAGACTTCAGTGCTCCATGAAGCTTTTGTGTTATCTCCACATCTACCTGATATGAGTTATATAGAGATAGATAGATAATATAGATACAGGCATAAATGTAGACACAGATAAAGATATATTATCCATATAATAAGATATGCTTGTATCTCACTTCTGGATTTCATCCCACCGGATGAGGAATGTGACAATTATGGTTGGTTTCATTTCCTGTTTCCTATCTTTCTTAATATGTTTACAATGCTAGCTGTTGATGGTATTTTCTTTAGCATTGTCAGTTTGAATATTTTGTAAAGCTTAAGTTTAAAGCTGAACACGTACACTTAATTTGATAATTTCACTACTCTTCTATATGTGTCATTAATTCCATATTACAATGAAACATCCTGACAGAAGTTAGAGAGCTTGCAAAGGTTCTGTCACTCCAAAATGATGGTATGGAATTGGAGCTTAGATTTTTCTAAACTCAGAGCCCATTCCTTAGCCATCTCGTTCTCAGGCACTCCTCACGGCTTTAACTGGCTCTAAATTGTAAGGCTTTTGCAGTTACTGCTTTAGATGAGCCAGATGCCAAAGTTAAACTGTGAACCAACTGGAATCTGGGCTTCAAAATGCCGTGTCTGTGCCAAATGTATACTCCACGAGTGTTTTGTTTACTCTAAAGCGACTTAGTAGTAACTATTAAAATCCCAAACAAATACAATTTCCAACTCCCATAGTCACAGCAATGATACTAGTTAAACTCAATGAATCTGGAAAAAAGAAAGAGAGAGAGAGAATGAGAGAGAGAGAAAGAGAGAGAGAGAGAAAGAGAGAGAGAGAGAGGGAGAAAAGCATAATTGTTTGAGGGGTACATGCTAAGAGGACATGGGTTACAGTAATTAGAATATCAGAGTGCACTGCATACATCTAAGGTTTTGCAAAGAACCAATTTAATTAAAGAGCTATCACAAGTTAAAAACAATTTCTGTAACAGACATTATTTTCAATGTAAGCCTCAAATGCAAGAAAATTAAACAAACATGAGAATGATATCTAATTGTGAGTACATACTTTTAGGTGGGGGCTCATAAAAAAGTGTGAGTGCGTGTGTGTGTGTGTGTGTGTGTGATTTTCTATAATGCCTCAAATTTCTAAAAATAGAATTGAAGAAGCTGTAACACTGTGATTCAGAAACACAAAGACAGAATGATAGTAATTAAGTTAGAATCATGTAAGTCTATGAGGAAAGGCACAGAAGGTTACATGAAGTAGTAGGTTACTATGGTAAATGTTAGTCATATACTATAGGTGTAGGGGGAGGTGCAGATTCTCTAGCTGGTACTGTGCCAATGAATAAGTCAGGAGCCAATTACTGGGCAAAAGGTCAGGCAGGATTTCCTGGTCCCAGAGTGGGAGAAGGGACAATAAGGAAGGAGATAGAAGCTTTCTTTTTTAATTGGATATTTTATTTATTTACATTTCAAATGTTATCCCCTTCCCTAGTTTCCCCTCAGCAAACCCCCTATCTCACCCCACTCCTCCTACTGCTATGAGGGTGCTCCCTTATCCTCTTACCCCCTCCCACCCCACCACCCTGGCATTCCCCTACACTGGGGCATCGAGCCTTTACAGAACCAAAGGCCTCTACTCCCATTGATGCCAGATAAGGCCATCCTCTGCTACTTATGTGACTGGAGGCATGGGTTACTCCATGTATACTCTTTGGTTGGTGGTGTTGGACTCTGGGGGATATGGTTGGTTGATATTGCTGTTCTTCCTATGGGGTGGCAAACCCCTTCAGCTCCTTCAGTCCTTTCCCTAGCCCCTCCATCGAGGTCTCAATACTCAGTCCGATTGTTGGCTGCAAGCATCTGCATCTGTATCAGTAAGGCTCTGGCAGAGCCTCTCAGGAGACAGCTATATCAGGTTCCTGTCAACAAGTACTTCTTGGCATCAACAGTGTCTGGGTTTGGTGTCTGTATATGAGATGGATCCCCAGGTGGTGCAATCTCAGGATGGCCTTTCCTTCAGTCTCTACTCCAAACTTTGTCCCATATTTTATATACACAGGAGCAATTCTAGGTTAAAAAGATCCCTGCGGCTGCCAGGGATCCATCCCACAATCA
>LR749982.1:871662-989085 GCA_902729485.2 Mus minutoides | reverse complement strand
TAGTTGGCCATCAGTGGGAAGAGAGGCCCCTTGGTTATGCAGACTTTATATGCCCCAATACAGGGGAACGCCGGGGCCAAGGGGTGGGAGCAGATGGGTAGGGGAGCAGGGCCGGGAGGGGGGAGGGTATAGGGAACTTTCTGGATAACACTTGAAATGTAAATGAAGAAAATATCTAATAAAAGTTGAAAAAAAATTTGGAGATGAGTGGGTGGCCCCATCCCCCAACCAGGGTCCTTGCCTAACCTCTGGTTATGATCTATCTCTACAGGTTCTCCCTCACTTTTGTTGGACATTTTATCTAATCAAATCCCTATTAGGAGATGCAGAAACAACCATGTAAGGCCTCAGGCCACCTAGGGCATGCAGCCTCCACTGCTGGTGGAAAGAGTTTTTTTGGAGATAGCGCTAGCTGATAAGATTAGGGCAGGAGATTCTTTTCCCAGCAATTGTGTTATCTGGCTGATTTTAAAATAATAATTATGCTGTCTAGAGTTTTTCTTTGGAGGAGCAAAGGTGAACAGGAGAAAGAGAAAACAGGGTGGTTAATGGAGGCTTGGCGAAGCTAGCCTGGAGGATGAGGTACCAAGTGGATTGCTGACAGCAGCTCCCAGCTTTCTCCAGTTGGTTGAATTCAATCCTGGGCTAAGCCAGATAGAGAAAATGGAACCGTCAGAGCACTGGGCAAGGAGGTAGCATGCTTTTTTAAAATTACATGCAATGTATAGGTTTTCAGATTGAGGTACATTTAATTGATGGAATCTGTTATGAAATAACATACTGGTCCAAAAAAAAAAAAAAACCAGATTAATTTCTTGGACTGATAATAGAGATCTGGTAATAGAGAGAGAGTCTAAATTAGAGATCCCCATGGTTCCCCATTGGAGCTTGAAATCTTGCAGAAAGATTGTAGGAGTCAGAGGACATAGAAGAGACAACTGGAGGATATGGCCCACTGAATCATAAGCAGGGCTAATGTAAGCTCAACAAGACTAAAATGGATAAGCATGAGGCCTGGATGGGTCTGCATGCTATGGCTGTCAGCTCAGTGTTTCTGTGGGACTCCTAAAACTGGGAGTGGGTATGTTTCTGGTTCTTTTGCCTGCTCTTGGGACTCTTTTCCTCTTATTGGGTTGCCTTGTCCAGCCTGGAGAGGAGGATTTTCACCTTGTCTTATTGTATCTTATTTTGTCCTAGTTGGCTTTTGTCTCTCAGAGGCCTGTTAACTTCTGCAGAGTTCAAGAGAAGGGGAGTGTATATAAAGAAAGAAAATAGTGGTGGGGAGCAGTTGGGAGGGGGGAACTGTGGTCAGAATGTAATATATATAAAAAAGAAACTATTAAAAACAAAGCTTTGCTTACATTTTAGGCCCTCATTCAGGCCTACGGTAGATGTACTTTTCGTTTTCTGAGAGTTCTCCATACTGATTTCCATACTGATTTGTGGTACTGCCTACAGTGATTGAGAATTCTTTACCTCTGCTTCCTTTTCAGAAGTTCCTATCAGAGTCTATACCACTCCTTGTCTTATACACAAAGGACTGATATCTTACCCCAGAGATACTTCTAGCAACAGTAGCAAGGAAACGGAAACAACCCAAATGTTCTTCAGTTGATAAATGGATAATAAAAACATGGTAAATTACAAAAATATTTAGCTATAAATAAAATGGAATCCATGAAGATTCCCAGTCAATGGATGGGGAATGGAACTGGAAAGTACTGTGGTGAGTGAGGTTAACCCAAACCCAGAGAGACAAATGCCACCTGTGGTCTATTCTTTGTTTTTCCTTGTTCAGATTCTCCTCAAATCTGTAGATTAGAGCATATACCCTAAATTATCCTCAAACTAGGAAAGTACAAAGGGACCATGGCATGAGGAGAGGAGAAAGAGTTTCAGGAAGCATAGAAAGAAGACAGATGGTATGAAGTGGGTAATAGTGATAAATAGGGTGGACTGTGACTGGGAGAAAAGAGTAACACTTGGGGAGATGGGAAAGGAAGAGATAAATAATACTAAAGATCCTTGAAAAGCCATAAAGAAATATTATTTCATTCTTTTAAAAAATGAGGTTATACCACATAAAAAGATTGCACCCTCCTTAAGAATGATGTCACATTTATTAAAAACACCAGTAGCAGGCATGGGAAATCTCCCAATGAGTGTTTGGCTAGAGAAATGCAAAATCTCTCAAGACAGAATAGGCTATTGTCATTGTTCTTAATTACTCTCCAAAACTTGAAGATAAGTCCTTATTGCTGAAGACACCACACTTTGGTCATGGAAAGGGGAGTAACTGATGTGGAAGTGACTTTGGTTGCTTCCTTGAGGACTGATGCTCACAACATTGGATGTACTATGCAAGTTGCCAGGGGAAAGGAAGAATTGGCAATTCTATCCAAACAAAAACCTGTGAAATACATCAATAATTAGATTGGCAAGATATACACAATTGTGAAGTAGTGGCACTTTTATTTTGGGGGTAACCGAGAATTATCTTCTTGGAGCTAAGACTGCTCAACAAGAGGAAGTTCATATTAAAAAACATAATTTCTGTTTCCTAAATAGGCCTTCTTATACCTACGGGAAAGTAGTACTATCACCCATCATCAAAAAAAGAAAAGTTTATTTTTGCAATGAATGGAGACTATTACAGAGATCCACAACTGTTCAAACCATACAGAATAAGAGACTCTGCGGGGTCCAGCTCCAAGTAATGTACCTGCAATATTACTCCTACACTCATGGCTCACAGAAAATCCCAGGAGAGTGGGGGGAATGATTGTAAAAGCCAGAAGACATAAAACAGATGCTGAGAGTGTCCCCGAGACTTGAGGGGACAAGTATACCTACAAAAATCTCAACAATATAATTGCTTAAAGAAGATGGGCACAATAAAAATGCCACGTAATATGTCAAGATGGACAGGAAAATATCTACATGGTCCCACCCATAGATGAAGATCAGAGGCTGCTGAGAGAGGGAGAAATAGTTTCCTCCAGGGACTAGACTCTACATATATTATCTAATCCACTGTGGCCCACCATATATATATATATATATATATATATATATATATATATATATATATATATATATATATATATATGCCACACTAAATAGGATCACTATGCTATGTTGTGTTTGTATGTGTGTATGTATATGTATATATATGTGTGTGTATATATGAGTTTCTCAACATACGTGTGTGTGTGCGTGTGTGCATGTGCATGTGTGTGTGTGTTTAAAAGTGACCTCGTATGGGTACCATTTCATTACAAGATTTGAAATAAAAAGAGGCATTTGGATTTTATACAATGCTAAGCAGCAAGGTAGAAGAATGAACTACAATATAAATTGAAGACAGAGACTATCACCATGATTAGGATTCATAATAAATAAGTACTTGCTGCCCTTCAGATATTCTTCTAACATTTATGTTTGAGAACTGCATAACACACTAAATAATTTTATGCTCAGAAAACCTTATCAAAAAGTCATTGTTAGTTCAACTTGTTTACAGTTGAGTAAGCTGCGGACAGGGTGCATAGGAAGGATTTTGTTTTGTTTTGTTTTATTTTGATTCTTTCTCTCTCTCTCACACATACACACACACACACACATACACATACATACATACACACACACTAATATGTACACATATACATACACAGGAATGCATACAATACATACACACGAATGCATGACCACTTGCATGTATGCATTCATACACACACACACCTAACTTCTTTCTTTGCAAATAGACAGGCCAAAAGATGTGAAAATGAGGTTTTCTGTCTCCACATGTCTACAGCAAACCCCAAACTATGCACAGGCTTCCTAAACATGTCATATATTCCTCCTAAGTATAAGGGAGAGTTCCATACCACCATCTGCTTGTCTGACTATGATCTATCTCTCTATATATCAACCTACTTATAATCTATTTTTAAGAGTTATTTTTAAGAATCTTATAAATATATTGTTTTAGAACCGTTCCTGTCTAAAAGAACCACAGGAACAAAAATGGAGAAAAGACTGAGGGAAATGAGGTTCAGTGACCAGCCAAGCTTGGGATCCATCTCAAGGGGAGGCTTCAAGGCCTGATACTATTACTGATGCTATGGTCTGCTTACAGACAGGAGCCTAGAATGGTGGTCCTCTGAGAGGCCCAAGGAGCAGCTGACTGAGACAGATGTAGATACTTACACCCAATCATTGAACTAATGTCGGGGACCCCTGTGGTTGAATTAGGGAAAGGCTAGAAAAAGCTGAGAAGAAGGGCTACCCCATAGGGAGACCAGCAGTCTCAACTAACTTGGACCCCTGAGAACTCTTAGACATTGAGCTAACAACCAGGCAGCATACACAAGCTGGTCTGAGGCCCCAACACATACACAGCAGAGGACTGCCTGGTCTTGCCTCATTAGGAGAAGATACACCTAATCCTCAGCCCCAAGAAGTAGGGAGACCCAGTGGTGGTAGGGGGAGGGGACATTCTCTTGGAGGGAGGAGGGAGGAGGTATGGGATGAGTGAGGAACTGTGGGAGGCAGACCAGGAGGGGAATAACAACTAGACTATAAAATAAATAAATAAATAAATAAACAATAAATTAAAAAAACGTAAAAAGAATACTCCAGCCAGAACTGAGCTGGGAAAATAGCTTAGTGTGTAATTTGTGTGCTTTGAATTTTCTCTGTATAATTCAAGTTTTTAAAATATAAGACATGGTGGCACATACATGAGATGCCAGACATTAGGAGTTCTGTGGTACTGGCTAGCCAGTCATGCTAACCTATTGGGCGAATTTAAGGCCACTGAGAGACAATGTCCCCGTGAAAGGTGGATGTCACCTCAGGATAAAGAATGACACATTAGCTTGTACTCTAAGCTCCATATGTACATGCATGTATGTGTATGTGCTCCTGCATACATTTGCACCTGTACAGATATGAACAGGCATGCATAATTTCAGTCATTTAATAAAGGCATCGTACAAAACATCTACATGTCTTTTCCCCTCTAGATTTATTTGTGTGCAATTTATTTTATAGATGCGGTAATAGAGTCTTTATGTCTCCTCCATATCATATGGCTAGAAAGTAATGGTGCCAATGAAGATAGATATATACTGCAGAAAGCATTTATGAGGATGTCAGCAACCATGGCACACCCTAAAATATTATCAACTACGATAGAAGGGGAATTAGAAACTCTTTGACCTGGTAGACAGCAGGAGTTAAAAGGAGAGAAGGAATCATTGACCTCTTAGAAGCTTTTAGCTTTGAGTCTGTCAAATATGCCAATCCTGAAAGAACAAGCAAGAAGAACCAGTTTTCTAGCAACTCATAAATAACTCAGCATTCATATCCTTACTTGATGTAGATGAAACTAGAATGCATCCAGTAGGAAATCTTATCCAAGGAACTCATCCAGAATTATGGATCCAGCTTATGCTTAAAGTCTTAAATGCCATATGTATGTATGAATGTATGTATGTATATATGTATGTATAAATTATGAGCTCACAGCCAAAGTCATGGAGAAAGAGGAGTTCTGTGGTACTGGCTAGCCAGTCATGCTAACCTATTGGGCAAATTTAAGGCCACTGAGAGACAATGTCCCCGTGAAAGGTGCTCATTTTAGATCTGTGCCTTTTACACAGGCCTTACAGATGACCCATAAACAAACTGATGTTTAATTGTTTATTTTATGATTAATGCGACTAAACTGAATCATAGGATCACCCATAATTAGTAGATTATTCATCTTTCATTCTCAGGCATTCCTTGCTTTATCTTGGCCAGCAAAGGCTGACATCACACAGATTAAAGGATAAATACACTTTGTTTCCTTATGTTTCTCAAAGAGCATGGCCCTGTGAGAAGTGAGATACAGAGAAGCGAAACTTTGGGTGAGAATACTAGAGTCACTGGGACAGCTTTCTTCAATTTGTGTGGTGTTCTTAGGGTAACCAGATGGCCAGGACTGATTAGAACAAAACTCTGGCTTGGAGAGAGAAGCGGATGTGACTCAGGACCCCTTTTACCAGTGAGTGGAAGCAAATAAATATTGAAAAGTGACAAGGAAAGGAGTATTTTTGTTAAAAGACTTTCTTAAGAGATAAAGAGCACAGACCTTCCTCAGTCCGTCAAATGCTAACTTCACTTTATTTCTCCCTTGTTAATTTATGCTATATCCACGAGAATTTGAAGCTAATTAAATCTCTGCTTCTAAAACCAGCTTTGTAGCCCATTTAGTGATTGATTATTGTGCTCATGAAAATCACCTTCTTCCGAGGGCAGCACATTAAGTTTTCCGAAATGCCACTGCAATTCTTTACATTCTTAAACAGAAACCTCCAACACTCTCATTTTCTTCACATTGAGTTCAAACATTCCCATGTGTTAACAAAGGCCCTAGTTTATCAGATGATAAAATTGACTCTTCTCCAGTATCCCCAGCAGCCTGAGGATCTGCTCATTCTCATCACTGTCTACTGAATAAACATAGCCTAGGCCTTGGGTCTCCCTCTCCTACCTGACACCCCCTTTGCCTCTAAGCAAAGTCTGAGGTGTTGAAGGTAATTTTTAGAATGTCACCAAGCATATCCTGATTATCCTTCTTCCAAACAGCACCTGCTGAGATTATCTTCCTCGATGTAAGTAGATGAAACTAACAGACTGGAAACTTGGTATCATATGCTTCTGGCAAACAAACAGACAAGCAAACCGACAAACAAAAAGCATGTGCCCTTAGAGGAGAGCTAAGCATGGGTACCTGAGTTTACATCCTCAAGACTCACGTAAACACAGGTAGGTTGCACATGTTTATAATTCCAGTGCTTCTTCAGCAAGACGGGAGGAAGAGGCCTAGGAATCCTGGGAGCTCATGGGGCCAATGGTCTGGCATGTGCAAAACAATATTAACAACATAGAGGCCTTGTCTCAAATAATAATAATAGAAGGTGAGGATAGAGGTTGTCCTATGACCTCCAAATGCATGCTATTTCCTAATGTATACCTGCACTCACAGAAATGGACAGAAATGTACACACACATGAAAATGCATGTGCACACCCACAAAGGTACATGGTGCCCAAACATAAAAAAGGATTTTTATAAGCAAGCAAAACGACACATCTGTATTTAGCCACCAAAACATATATTTGTGAAAGCCTGTGCTCTGAAATTACTTTCTCCCACTGCTCCCCTCTCGGTCTGTCTGTCTCTCAACTTTTTCTATCCTTTCTCTGCTTCTCTCCCTCCTGTTTACAGCTATAGATCTAAATATATTAAATTATTTTATATCATAGTTCATAATATTAAAAAAAGGAGAAAGATAAAGGAGGCTATAGTTAATGTTGGATGATATCACAAGGCCTGAACTCTAGCAAAACATGGCAGTCTGTAGCTCTGTAAGTGGAAGTTGTTATGTGGCCTACTAAAAAGTAGAGTTTGCTTCTCCATATGGGCTGTGGACCAACACACCACTTTTTTTTAAAATTTTTTTATTAGATATTTTCTTAATTTACATTTCAAATGCTATCCCGAAAGGCCCTCTACCCCCTCATACCCCACCCTGCTCCCTTACCCACCCACTCCCACTTCTTGGCCCTGGTGTTCCCCTGTATTGGGGCAGATAAAGTTTGCAATACCGAGGGGGAGGGGCCTCTCTTCCCAATGATGGCCGACTAGGACATCATTTGCTACATATGCAGCTAGAGACAGTAGCTCTGGGGGTTCTGGTTAGTTCATATTGTTATTCAACCTATAGGGCTGCAGACCCCTTCAGCTCCTGTGGTATTTTCTCTAGCTTCTCCATTGGGAGTCCTGTTTTCCATCCTATAGATGACTGTGAGCATCCACTTCTGTATTTGCCAGGCACTGGCATAGCCTCACAAGAGACAGCTATATCAGGGTCCCTTCAGCAAACTCTTGCTGTCCTTTACAATAGTTTCTGAGTCTGGTGACTGATTATGGAATGGATCCCCAGGTCGGGTAGTCTCTGGATAGTCCATCCTTTCGTCTTAGCTCCAAACTTTGTCTCTGTAACTTCTTTCATGGGTTTTTTGTTCCCTATTCTAAGGAGGAATGAAGTATCCACACACTGGTCTTCCTTATTCTGGATTTTCTTGTGTTTTGCAAATTGTATCTTGGGTATTCTAAATTTCTGGGCTAATATCCACTTATCAGTGAGTGCATATCTAATGATGTCTTTTGTGATTGGGTTACCTCACTAAGGATGATATCCTCCAGATCCATCCATTTGCCCAAGAATTTCATAAATTCATTGTTTTTAATAGCAGAGTAGTACTCCATTGTGTAAATCTACCACATTTTCTGTATCCATTCCTCTGTTGAGGAAAATCTGGGTTGTTTCCAACTTCTGGCTATTATAAATAAGGCTGTTATGAACATAGTGAAGCATGTGTCCTTTTTACCAGTTGGAACATCTTCTGAGTATATGCCCAGGAGAGGTATTGCTGGATCCTCTGGTAGTACTATGTCCAATTTTCTGAGGAACCACCGGACTGACTTCTAGAGTGGTTGTACAAGCTTGCAATCCCACTAGCAATGGAAGAGCGTTCCTCTTTAACCACATCCTTGCCAGCATCTGCTGTCACCTGGATTTTGATCTTAGCCATTCTGACTGGTGCCATGTACACACCACTTTTTATACACAAAAGTCCAAAGATCCTTTCAAACTGACTGAACTAGAATCTGCATTAAAAAAAAAATCCTCATGAGATCTACTTGGATAATGAAGTTTTAGAATCAATAGAGATGCTTCTCTTATATTCAACCCACAAACCTAGGTCAGCCAGTATTTACATCTGGCAACAGAATCTGTGGCAAGGTAGCCCTACTTCTTACAAATATTCAAATCTGAATAGATCTCACACTGAATAAGAATCTGTTAGCAGAGCAGTAATCTAACCCAAATCATTTAAGAATCTGGAGCAGAAAGCTATGCAGTTTCCCAAGCATCCTTCAGCACTCAGAATTGCACTGGCCTTTCTCTGCTTCATGAGGTTTTCTGTGCCTACAGGAAGCTCTGCTGTTCGTGGCACCAGCTGTTCCATGAAGTGGATGTGCTGCCTCTTGCTCCTGCCCTCAGCTCTGAAGCCAAGCCTAGCACTGGCATAGGTCTCTGTTGGAGTCTACATTACATTCAGACACCTGGCTGCAAGTACCTTTGGGAAACATCAGTTCTAGCTCTCTGACTTCACCAGGCAGAAATTCCATTGGAATTGTTGGTAGGCAGAATGTGTTCCATACATGAAAGAAAGAGACTTTTATAGGTTTCCTATATCAGTTGAAAACATTCTGTAGAGATTAGTAGATGCAACTTCCCGTTGTGTAGTCAGTGGACTCAGCTGTCTAGGAAGGTCTAGTAAGCTGACTGTGGTATAAACTTCAAACTGGACATACTAGACAGAATAGGACCATGTTATTTTATCAGTAGGAAGTAAAACAAAAATATAATCCCAAACTCTGACCCTTTGGCACAGATAGTTTACAAAGCTCTGAAATATAGGAGTTGGATTCCTGACAAATCAACCCATCTGTGGCTCCCTCCCCAAACCAGATATTTCCTGACTCCTTGAGAATTACTATACAGAAGGAGTCTATAACTGTTCATAAATACAAATCATTAGACATTTAGAGATATGTTACCTATAAACAATATAGCAATGCCAGTTTTAACCCTTTAGCTTTAGTCTGTAGCAAGCACTTAAAATATTCTTATTCTATTAAAGATCAAGTTTTCCTTCTGTAAATTCATTGACATTGCTTAGTTCACGAGAGGCTTCTCTACATAGGAGGATTTGTACATAGTTATCACATAATATTAGCAAACATTGCTGTATGTACAATGTGAAAAATATAATTTGAGGTAAATATTTTAAAAAAATCATTCAACCTTTTGTCATACAAAATGCGTAAGCTGGACATCTTTGTCTTGTCAGACTGCTCATTCACAGTGTCTCATGAAATGTCACACCCTATGAATGAGTACTTACTTTATTATTGGCTAGCAAAGTATAAAACTAGGGAAAGAAAAGAAAGTGGCATGCATTTCGAGGTGGATATGCTTTTCTCCTGTACCAATATTGGCAAATGGCTGTTATCCCCAGCAGTCCTACTTTTTTTGTTTTTGTTTTTGTTTTTGTTTTTGTTTTTTGTTTTTTATTTTGTTTTTTTGTTTTTTGAGGCAGGGTTTCTCTGTGTAGTCCTGGCTGTCCTGGAACTTACTTTGTAGACCAGGCTGGCCTTGAACTCAGAATTCTGCCTGCCTCTGCCTCCCAAGTGCTGAGATTAAAGGCATGCGCCACCAAGCTCGGCTGCAGTCCTACTTCTTAAGCTCATAGCTATAGATATCAATATTACACTCAGGGATTTTATGCTAGAATACAATGCTAATAAGGCATGCATATTTTTCATACTAGGCTTTTCTCAATACTAATGAGTGGAAGGTTTCTCATATTCTCCTGATTCCCAAACTGCTGTATGTCAGAGAATAATGAATGCTTTGTTCAGAGTCAAGAGACCCAAGACCATCCTAACGTGCAGATCCTGTGCTATAAAACCCTGATTAGCTAATGAGGAATCTACCTCAACTGCCTTTTTATATGGTGAAATTACTTGTTACTAAAAGATCAACAAAGTTTCTTTCCTCAATAAACTTATTTTGCTCTAAGTTTTTATAATGTAACCAATCAACCTAAATTCTGATTGGTTTATATTTTAGATGAAACTTTGCTTAGAGAATTTGTTCACTTGTAAGTATATTCAAGCTGAAATTCTGCCTTCAGTGTAAAATTATGTTTTCTGTAAAGTATAATTTTTGTATCAATTTGAATCAACACTTTTACAAGTTCCCTGAATTTTATTATCAAGTGTCTGTCTCTTTAACAGAATTAACAAAACAGACATAATAATATCTGTGGAAGCAAATGCATGCACATTGTAACTGCTTTTCTAAGAAAGACAGGTCTCTGCTTTGCTTCAATATCTGAAAATCTTTTGTTGAGATGTTTGGGAATATTGCCAGCTGATGTCACCTGCCAGCTGAAGTGATTATATGTTCCCTATTAACACTGAGGGCCACACTCCTGGTCAGCAGCTGAATTGGAGGATAGCTGCATGATGTGTGTTTAGTAATGGGATAAATTGCTATAGCAATGAGACATTACTGAAAGGACCAATACTGGATCTCCCATTCTTTCACACACAGAACATGCTTGCATGCAGCTGCTTCTGTCCCCCAAGCTGGTACAGTCAGTTCACCATAGTGAAACTTTATGGCCAGCTCCCTAATCCACTCCAAGTGAAAAATTGGAACCTGTTTTCAGAAATAGGGTAAAAACTCCCTTTAAGTCAGTGGAAATGTTACAAAATGATATCATTAATTTTGGCAGTTCATATTCTTTAGCAGTTAGGAATTTCGCCAATAAGAATTCTGTTTCTATTGCTTGAACTAATTAAGAAGTATAAGTAACTATGGGGGTAGTATAAGTATCAAGTATTTAAAATGAGGCTTATCAAATATTTATTCAAAAATTTGATAGTCGCATAATTCTTATGACAAGTGGCAGAGAAAGAGTATCATATCACTGAGTTAAGAAAAAGAAGGTAGAGTCAAGAAAGCTTTAGGACAAGGGTATTGACAACAAATTCTTCTCTACATTGGCTGGGACAGGGTTCATTTTTAATTGATTGGATAAGTTTGGAACACAGGTGTTTACCCCATTTATAGTATTATAGAAACCCAATCATAAGATGTAATTCATAACATTTTAAGAAAGCAAATGTAATTATTGAAAAGTAATCTCACATTTTCTTAATTTTGACCATAACTTGGATATTTACCCGGTTTCTTCTTTATATTTCACACTCAGAGTAAAACACCCATAGAAAAGATCTAACCTAAAAGAACTGTAGACATGACACCTGTTTCTTTTTATGCCTCTCTGTATGTACATTTGTCCCTGTGTGCCTGGAGGTCAGTGTTGGGTGTCTTCCTCTACAACTTTCTACAATATTATCACCTGAGTCAGAGTTTCTTACCAAAGTGGGCTTCATGGATTGGCTCAGCCACCTTAGTAGCGGCTTACTGTCTCTTTTCTGTCTCCACCTGCTCCAGTTCCCAACACTGTGGTTGCAGAGTCATGTGTGCTATATGGCTGTTTATGTGAGTACTGTGCATACTGTGCATCTGAACTAAATATCATATGTTTACATAGTAAGCACTTTACCCATGTCTGCTGGTTGGCTTTTGTAAACTTGACATACGTGTAGACATATCTCGGGAGAGGGAATCTCAGTTGAGTAGCTGCCTCCCTCATATTGATCTACAAGAAAGTCTGTGGGCATTTTATTGATGAATGACTGGTGTGGGTGGTGCTACCTTTGTGCAGATGATCCTGGGTTGTATTGAAACGTAGAATGAGCAAGCCATGAGGAGCAAGCCAGTAAGCAGTGTTCTTACATAGTCTTTGCTTTAGTTCCTGCCTTGGGTTTCTGTTGTGGCTTTCCTCAACAAACAGAGGCAGGCGGATTTCTGAGTTCGAGGCCAGCTTGGTCTACAAAGTGAGTTCCAGGATAGCCAGGGCTATACAGAGAAACCCTGTCTCGAAAAACCACCACCACCACCAACAACAACAACAACAAAAACCAATGAATTAAAACTTGTAAAGCAAACTCTTTCCTTCTCAACCAGATTTTGGTCAGAGTATTTTTATCAAAGCAGTAGAAAAGCAAAAGGATACGCCCATCGTTCCTATCTCTATTAGGGTAAACACATTGGCTCCCAGACAGTTTCTGGCATCATTGCATAAAATGGCCTTGCTTTCGTTTTCTCAGTCTTCATGCTTCTTCATTGTTAAATCCCCACTGTGCAATTTCATAACAAAGCATTGCAAACACGATAGGGTGTACGGGTTCAAAGCTCCCAGAATTCTCCATTTTCACTTATAAAGTCATGAATGGATGTTCTGTCTTCTGATGGGTTTTAAAGGAACTCACATTGCTCAGGAAAAATGGCAGTTCTGACGTGTCCATACACGTTCCTTCAGTCATCTATTTGGAAACCCACAATGGAGGCCTCTGTCAGCATTCTTCCACCTGACTTTCATGGTTAACTCTCTCTGTTTGCCTCACAAGTACAAACTGTTGCTTGCATGAACATCCTTCTGTTCATGATCTGCTTGTTTCTCTATAGCCTTTGATTCCCTCTTTTGCCTCTGGCTACGTAAGTGTGTCAAACACTTGATAAACCCTATGAAGTTTTCACTAAAGCCCAATTTTAGCAAGAGAACATGTAAGGTATTGAATGTAAATTAGTATATGATGATTAAAGAACATGTATACCTTCTGTAATAGTCCACGTAGGATAGTTTAGCAAACTGAGAGTTATCATTTATGCTTTACACAGAATGGAGTCTGCATTTGAAATTTTATTTCAGGATCTCATCAGTTAGTTTTCTTAGTGTTTATACCCCTGGGATTTTATTTAATTTGGAATACCAGCACTGTGTAGCTTTTGAAAGTTATGCCTTAATGAATTTAATGTAAAAGGGGATTATTATTTTTTTGCCACCAAATACTTCTATGAGGTTGCCCACTTTTCCAGTGGCTCAAACATGATAACACTGAAAATACTTGACTGGTCAAGATTTTGTGTAATTACTTAATAGTATATAAGATTATTTTTAAAAGTGTTGCCTCTCCTATTGTAGAAAGGTACTCTGGGTCTTTTATTGATTGCCCTTCCTCTACCTCTGCATATGAAGTAGTACTTATTCTACTGTTGGCTTTTATACTCTTTCAAAGATTTCAGTGTGGTCTTATTTATTCATTAACTCATTCTACTTCAATATAGGGAATAAATATACAGCAATGCTCAATTGATGGACTACATGGTGCAAACAAGAAGAAATCTTCACGAATGTTGCAGGTGAAGGCAGTAAAAAAGTATTTTATTAGTAATAAAAGTGGAGACAAGCCTTGAAATTGAAGTATATCAAGAGTTCTTGATTAATAGATAGTACTTTAAAACAGCTTACCCAACCCTCAATATCCCTTTAATAACTTCTTGAAATATGCAAATAGGATGGAAAACACTATATGCTTAGTTCTTTCTGCACTGAGAGAAATGGAAAGTCTAAATCATTTGAAAGAAGATAATTCGGTTTGCCATTCTCTAATACATTCTCAAAGGATTGAAAAAGACTCAGGACAGAAATTCAGAAGTAGGATTTAAAAGTCAACATCTTTAGATAAATTGTAATAAAGAGGACAAATGAAAAGCCATTTCAGCTGCATGGAAATCCCCACTAGAACATTTGTTCCATTTGACAGAAGTTGCTTACTGCTGGAAATACGTTTAGTCTATTGCTTCTTTCCACTATGTTCCAATACGTGCACTTTGTAATCTCAAATGTATTTTTTTTTTATAATGGAAAAGATCTCTTTTCTTTTTCAATCAGAGTTACATACATAGAAGACTATGCTTAAGGGAGACTAATAAGGAAGGCAGGCCAGATTCACTGTTTAAAAGCTTGTTTGGCATATATGGAGGTTTTTATTTTTAAATTGAAGAGTAATCTTGTCTTGAGTAATCATAAATGTGAATATCATGTTTTACCCTTCAATACACATCTGTCAAAACTGGGAAGATATTTTTAATTAAAAGATTTCTTCAATGAATTTTTTTCAAGTATTATAGTAAATCTAATTAAATCGACAGACATTTAAGTACAAGGAAGGTAAAGCAAATTTATACTTCGCAGGAAAATGTAATGCATGATTTATGTGCACATGACATTTAAAAATATATAGATTTTCACTTTGGGGAGGGAAAATCAATTAAAATATTATATTTTATCATACAATATAGTTTATTATAACTGAATAACAAAGCTACTCTTAAAAGTGAGTTAACTCTAATATTAATGTGTATTAAAGCAAGAGGCCTTTTTTATTACTTGCAAAAATAATTACTATAAATTAAATATTTATACAATAATAAATATTAATGATCAAATTCATTAATATTAATTATATCTATCATCACTGATTTAATGTTATACTTGGGAGTAAACCTTATTATTTGCCTACAACATTACAATGAACTTGTACTCATATATTTGTCTTATAAATGTATTGGTTTAATAATATTTAATATAATTTATCTGGCTTTATACTTTGAGAATTAAACTAATATACATAAACATAGGAGGGTGTTGAGGATAGGTCAATCCAGGATATATTACTATGACTAGCCATAAGGATTTTGAAAGAAGCACATATATATGTACATATTTTGTCCAAGTTTATGGAATTATTTCTATGGACTGTGTAGTCATGGAAGTGCCCACATCTGTGTGTTCCTCAAGAACCTTGAGCCCTGTAGGAAACACCCTCAACCTCATGGTGTTATTCCTCAAATTGCCAAAGGGAAAGGTACCAAATTATACCCTTTTGACAGCTCTCTAAATGATTCCATATTGCCTTCCTTTACCACAATCTGGTCTCTGTGAAGGACCTTAGCGAAAGATGTGCACTTCAGGCTTTGCAGAGGATGACAACATTCTGCCAGCATCAAAATATTAATGGGGAAGGTCTGACTCACCCAGCTTCCTAGATCTCAGGTGGAAGATAGGCCCCAAGGAAAGGTCCCTCCCTCCTTGCTTATGGTGGAAACATCAGCTTTCCTCACAAAAGTACTTCCCGAATCAATTTCTAGGCTTTCCTATTGCCTTCATATTATTCCAATAAACCTGTGAAACACTATCAAACAAAGGCCCAAATGTCTTTCTTTAGGATATATATATATGTGTGTGTGTGTGTGTGTGTGTGTGTGTGTTTCCTAGAGATGTGTGCAAATTTATCTTTTAAAAAAACTTTAGCAAATGAGATATTTATTAGAATATATACATGCCAGTCATCATTTGGAACAGTAGTAGAAATTACTATAATTTGACCATATTTTCAGCTTTTCTGATGAGGTGAGAATGGAACCCAGAAACCATGTGCATGACACACTCAGGCTCTAACATCAGGCTGCATTCTCAACTCCAGCACCACACATTTTTAACAATAACACCAAATATCCTCCTATGGGACAGTCTTAGTTTATAATTCTTTTTGTAATCCACAGCTTGTATTATAAATCATCATGTACATAGAACACATACATATATAAATTTAATCTAAATATGCATATATTGTTTAAAATCAAGTATATATTGCTTAAAGTAGAATAGGGACAAGTACCTAGATATTCATTGTTTTAATTATATTTTGCTGCTTATTAGTAATGAGGGGCATCTTTGAAGCCAAATGTCCTTTTGTATTTTCTCCTTCAGGTAGCATGGGGGATTTTCACATTCCTTCATTACAGACACCTCTGCACACTGTCAGGCATCAGGGATTCTATAAATCTGTCCCCTGGATATTTGTAGAGATGCATGTCTGGCAATGAACTCATAATTAAAGTAGCAATATATAGAGTCTAGGGTAAACTGAATCCTAGAAATGAGGATCCGATCTGATGTAAACATAAAGAGCCACACAGCAAGGGATCTGGATGTCCCACGATTTAGGTCAGTCCTCTCCAATGACAAATGACAATACTTTGTTTCTCTAGGCCCTAATAGGGAGACATGATGTTTACTGAAGCTTCTTGAGTATTACAAGAATTACATGTGTATTTGGCTGGTTTGTTTGAGCATGTTTGTTTTGAGACAGGATCTTTTAAGAAGGTATATCCCACTGTGGTTTAGAGTGGCCTCAAACTCACTATCCTTCTGCCGTAGCCTTAGAGTGCCTGGATTATATGAGAAGTTACACCATACTCAAATTCCTTAGCTGTTTAAATATGATCCACTAAGTAAACTGTATATATTGGCATCACTGGATGACACTCAAAGTAAAACAAATGCATTTTTTGCTCATCCTTCCTTTCGGGCCAGCCACTTTAAACTTGGCTGCCATTATGTTGTATGTCTTTGGAACAATTACAAACAAATCCTAGGTAGGATTTTGTGCAGTCGTACCTTGGAAGCACAGCATCCTTTTCTGGGATTGGCATTTGTCTTTGTATTCTCCTACTACCTCACTGCATATTCCTGGGAATAGCAGCTAGGCTTGTAGTTATGACAATACAGTATTAACTTCATTCCAACGTAATGGATACAACCATCTTGAGTTCCATCATCTGAATAGTTGTTGTAAATCCAACTTTATGCAAACCACCACACACCAAGTTTCAATTTTATAAACAATGATAGACTGGAAATTGAAACCAGACTCTAAAAAAGGCAGCAGTTTGATCTCACTGGAACCAATAATTAGTTCCTACTCTTCTACCACTTTTTTTCTGGCAAATTTACACAATGTCTAGTCACAGACATGGTATATAGTGGCAATCTATCACTATCTTGAATAGGGAACCTCATTTTTTTTCATAACACAAGGATGAAAGCAACGGGTTAACTGTGTCGGCACCAGCTGACCCTGGAGGGCATCCCAGGATACAGAATAATTAATGTTTTGGAAAGAAAAAGAAGTCAAGGTAAGTTTCAGTAATCTTGCTACCTGGGAAATACTCAGAGATCTTGAGGAGAACACATAAATGATGTTAATTATACCAAAATGAAAAGAATCTGGGAATTGAAAGATAGGATAGAAATGTATACTCTATGGTACCCTTAGAAAATCTAGTTGCATATTTCGATGACTTTTAAATTTTGCCATAAAAAATTAAGTTCCCAACAAAGGATGTTTACACCCCAACATAGTGTTTCTAGTGATTTGTCAGCTATGAAAACCAACAGGTTATTTTTGGTGCTTTATGCTAATAAACCAACTGTAGCAAATGAGGGCTAGGGTATTTGATGTTGGTAGTTTGGAGTTAAGGGGCTTCAGGTCCGGAGGAAAGCTGGGTCCTTGGACTATTGTCACCTGGATTGTAAAGGAAAAACCACAGTCTCAAAGCAATAGAACATTACATATGTCCACTACATCAAAGACTCTGACAAGAACTTATTCTAGCTGAAGGCTGACAGGAAAGTGAATATATGGGAAGAATATGATTATATTGTAATTACAACCTTACAAAGAGTTAAAGAAACTGGGATGCTGCTAATTTTCCTTTTCCAGTCTAGTAAATATTTATGCATTCATTTGTTGTATTAATCATATTAATTTTTCTTTTGTTTATCCTTATTATGTATTACAGGGCCCATTATGATATACAATATAATGTATACTTTAATTAATTGTGGATTATCGTTTAATTCAAGGAGAAACAAATGTCATCACGAGATGAAAAACTGAACGTGAGACTTTGTGGGGAAGGCATTTGCCTTTTCAAAACAGACTGAATTTTAAATAGCACATTACTAACACTGATACTGAAATATTAGAGTGTAACAATAGTATAATTATTAACTATCCAAAGTGGGGCACTAATTAAGCTAAATATCATACTCCATTCAACCTTCTTGGAGTAAGACTTTCTGTTGAAAAGACAGCAGAGGCTAGAAAGGTGAAGACTTTGAAACTCCACAGAGCTTTTTTTTTTTTTTTTTTTTTTTACAGCTTGAGTTTTTCCCACACAGAGATTAGAGGGTCTAAGGCAGTAGAAATTGTGTGTGGCTTGGAGGGCATAGAAACACAACCGCATGCAACTCGGGGATGTAGTCATCCTAAGTTTGTATCAAGAGTTTTGGGGTTTGGTTTTGTTTTCAGTTAGAGACCATTTAGAGCTTTCTAGGTATTGATCAGTGAGTGAGGATGCCTTAGACATTTGTGGGAGCTGTCCTCTGGTAGAGTAAGACAGCTTTCCAGCTATATTTCTTTATGGTATCCAAGCTTGTGTCTGAGGTCTGTGCAGTTGCTCTGTACTCTGTCTATTGACAGTAGCAAATCTCTTTCTGCTTTATATTAGCTGTTGTAGACTGTAGTGCATACAGCTAACAATGCCTCACTGGCTTTCTAGTTCATTCACTTATAGCTGTAAACAGTGTTTTGATAAATTTTATGCTACACATTTTGATATATAATGTGTTCATTTTTGATTTATAAATGGACTTCCATGTTTTAGCTTGGTCCTCTCCTTAGCACAAGCATGTATTCACTTTGTTTTGCTTGCTTGTGTGTGTTTATTATGTGACACATGTGCTTGCGATAGCACTCATGTCGAGGTCAGAAAACAACTTCAAGAGAGTTGATTCTCCCCTTCACGGTGAGGAATCCTTGAATCAGACTGAGATCATTAATTAGACTTGGTGGAAGGCTCACCTGCTGTGGTGGTTTGAATATGTTTGTCCCATGGTAAGTAGCACTATTAGGAGGTGTGTCCTTATTGGAGGTGTAGCCTTGTTAGAGGAAGTGTGTCACTGTAGAGGTGGGGCTTTGATGTGTCTCATATATATATATATGAAACTAAAATAAAAGATAAATATTATCTACATATACATATATATGTATATCATATATATATATATATATATATATATATATATATATATATATATATATATATATATATATATATATATGTATGCCTGGCCCGAATGATTCAGAGTCTCCCTCTGGCTGCCAGATCAAGGTGTAGAACTCTAGGCTCGTCCAGAATCAAGTCATCCTGCTCACTGCCATACTTCTAGCCATGACAATAATGGACTGAACCTCTGAAGCCAGCCCAAATTAAATGTTTTCCTTTATAAATGTTGCCTTAGTCATGGTGGCCCTTCTCGGCAATTAAACCCAAACTAAGACACCTGTTAAGATTTTTGCCATCTTAAGAATATGTACTGTTAACAATCTATATTTGCCAGTTTCTAATATAAAGCAACTATAGTAATGTGGTCAGCCTGAAATAAGTGGAAGAACAGTCAATTGAATCTTGATTTGTCTGTTCTCATAGACTATAAACACCATAATTTGTAATTTTGGATGCCATGATCCCCTCTATTATAATAGTTTAGTGGATGAAATAATCCATAAAGTAGATAATATTTATTTTTTCTTTTAGTTTCTTCACTATTATTTAAAAATGTGTAACTGATATTCACCCTATAGGACTACACACATTAGAATTATGAAATTATAAAAACTTTGGGATATAGCTCACTGGTTAATAGTACTTGTTCTTTCACAGGAACTAGGTCAGTTTCCAGCAACCACACAACAGCTAATTACTCTCTATAACTCCAGTTCCAGACAATACAATAGCCTATTCTTCCCTCCACAGGCACTGAATGAATGTGGTACAGAAACATATGGGAAGGCAAAATACCAATTCACATAAGTATTACACATTTAAAATTTTTTTGGCACTAAGTTCTTGTATGTGCTGATGTCATGTTACAATTTTATGAACAAATATTCTATTTTACTGCTTTGTGGGGTTTTGATATAACCTATTTGATTATTTCAAATAGGAATTTTCTGATTCATTAAGCATACATAGCTTTTCTGTATTACTAGTTTCTCTAATTTTTTAAAAAGTCACTCTTTTAAGTTGTCACAGTTTTTACTTTTTTCTGCATATTAAGGAAATGTATAAATATAAATTGCACCTGATATGTAGTTCAAAATAGTATTCTGCATTTGGTTTGTCCTTACACACACATACACACACACACACACACACACACACACACACACACACACACACACAAGTATGTGATTGTGTGTGTGTATATGTGTTTGAGTGTGTCTATATATACATATATATGTATATCAAATTTAGATATATATCAGAATCAGGGTAAGAAGGTGCATGATTTAGCATTATGACTGACAGGTATATGCTCTGACAGTTTTGATTAGAAAATTTTGTGTATTTTGTTTTTGTTTCTCTCAGTATTGTCTTCCTGTGTATAAACATGTATGTATCATTAAAGAATCAATTAGCTTTAAATCTTAGTTGTGTTAACAACCCCACAACATTAGTGAAGGAAATACACTGATTATAGCTGTATTAAGTGAATGCCACCTGGAATAGCTCAGAGATTTTGAACATTATTATTGTTGCACATGGCACTTTTACTGCACACTAGAATTCTATTTACTAACATTCCTTACTAAATTCCTTTCTTTTATATTTACCTTTGTTACATGTTAGTATCTATATAATTAGGAATTGGACCAAGATCGGGAAACCATGATGTTTTTGATTGAACGCTTAATTTGCTGTTCTTTAAGTAATAGGCCATGTAAAGGACCAACAGGTAAATGAAAATGTCCATTATTAAGAGTCTCTTCATTTAGCAATCACAGGGCAGGTACATATGTAGCTTATATCCTATTTGAAGACCAATGAGTCTCCTTCCGAGATCTAGACAACTAATGGAGCACAAATTCTAAACTGTTAATGCTTTACACTTTGTTAAACAGCATTCAGTGTGCACAGACTCTTTAACAATAAATGTTACACGACCCCTTGCCCTTGATTTTGTTATAATAGACTAATACACACAGATAGAGTAAATTTAAATACCCTAAGAATTTACATATTACTTGAAATTAAAGAACACAAATATTCTGCCATTTCTAAATTGATTTTCATCAGCTTTCAAAACTATTCTCCTAATAATTAAAAATAATTACTTCAGTACACTAAATACATCCTCTGCAAAACAAAATTTCTAACTGTTGTTTATGTCAAATGTTTATGCAAGTAAAATATGATGCAAATGAAATTGCTGACACAAAAATTTAAAAGGATGAGAAACATTTGTTTTGGTGACTATGTTGGACACTGAAAACTCATGGAATTTAGTAAATAGTTTTGGAATTAAAAACAATTTGATAGAGTGGATGAATAAAAGTATATATATATATATATATATATATATATATATATATATATATATATATATAATCAACAGTTTTATTCTAGTAATAAATACCTAGTGCTAGGAACACATTTAATAATTACCTTTATGTCAGGAAGGAAAAATATGTAAAAATAAGTGTGATGAGAAAAAGTAGGCACTTTAAAACTACATTATTTTAAATTACAATACACATAACCAAGAAATGGAAATTATTACAATTATGATGGGAATAAATAATTTTGTCTACTTGTAGCAATTATAAATAAAAACAGGAGTTTTCTCATATCTGAAAACCATATTGACCATTGGGCAGACATGTGATGAAGGCCTGGGAGCAAATACCTGTAATCTCAGTGATGAGGAGTCTGAGGCAGGAAGAGCAAGAGATCAAGAGAAGCCTGACTACTTAGTGAGTTCAATGTGAACTTGAGCTATACAAGAAGAACGTGCAGATGAGTATGGAGAGGAAGCACTTATCAATGCCTATACTGTGCCACACAGTAGAGTTATTGTAGAAAATACATATGGTATTGTGCATGCACAAAAAAAAATATAACTCATCCCGAGAAGGTGATATTCCAAGTAAATATAGAAGAGTTGAACCTTTTCAAGTTCTACAATGCTGGCAAACAGACAAAGGAAAGACTAAGGAAATGAAGCTATTTCTCACATGTACAAGTGAAGTCTGGGTTAAATGTGTAAGCTTAATGAATAAAATGCAAATCCTTCAAGAAATCCAGGGGGTTGAATAGATGTGTATTGCTTGGAATGCACTGTACATCAGCTGCAATGCAGATGCTGTGGCAGAAGGCAAACATATTTTTTTGACATTTAAAACTTAATACTCATATGAGTTATCTAATTAATGATACAGCTGACAGTTTCAGTTGTTTTGCTAGAAGTTTAGTTATGAAATAATATGAATTATTATAAAATATAATGTTACAAAGCAGAGCAAAGATTACATGTATTTTGCTTTTTATCCTCATACACACATGCAAATTAAAGAACAAAACAACCCACATTTAAAGAAAAGAGACAAGGACAAATGCTTTTATCCTTAAAAGCATTTGTCCTCTATGCTTGGTGAATGGCATTTGGATCTCTAGCACTCAGGGACATTTTGGATTAGTGTGGCAGCCCAGCACTTAAGGCAGACAGGGGATTGCCAGAGTGAGCTGAGCAGTTTGCCTATCCAAATCAGTTCGGACTGAGTTTATCAAGACAGCCTGCCTCAATAAAGGTGGAGAGTGATTACGGAAGATACCAGCTATCAATGTTAGCCTCCCCATGCTCCTATGTGGGTGTGCACACACATTCACACAAATGCACACACACCCATGAGAACACAAGTACCTCCAGAAACATTCACATATGAATAATAAATTATTTAATTTGCTCTGACTTGCTACACAAAAACTATAAATTCAAATTAAGATTCAATGTCATTAGACATTCATGAGACTGGCAGCAAAAGTCTCTGCTTAGAGAAATAAGGCAAAAATAATTTTTACATTGGTAAAGGAAATATCAGATGCCATGGATTTAGAGAAAGCATCAAGAGATGTCTTCTAGAAGCTGGTGAGGATGTGGAGAAAGAGGAATGCTCATCTATTGCTGGTAGGATTGCAAGCAGGTACAACTACTATGGAAATCAGTCTGGTGATTCTTCAGAAAATTGGACATAGTACTACCTGAGGACCCAGCTATATCACTCCTGGACATATAGCCAAAAGATGCTCCAAGGACAAATGTTCCACTATATTCATAGCAGCCTTATTTATAATAGCCAGAAGCTGGACAGAACCCAGATGTCCCTCAACAGAGGAATGGATACAGAAAATGGGGTACATTTACACAAGAGAGTACTACTCAGCTATTAAAAACAATGAATTCATGAAATCCTTAGGCAAATGGATGGAATTAGAAAATACCATCCTGAGTGAGGTAACCCAGTCACAAAAGAACACAAATGGTATGTACTCACTGATAAGTGGATATTGGGAAAAAAGTTTAGAATACCCATGATACAACTCACAGATCATAAGAAGCTCAAGAGAAAAGAAGACCAAAGTATGGTTTTTCAGTCCTACTTAGAAGGGGGATAAAATACTGGAGGTACAGAAAAGAAGGGATCTGGGAGGGAAAGGAGAGGGGGAACAGAAAAACGGGGGCCAGGATCAGGTGTGGACGGAGACAGGGAGAAGTACAGAGGGTCAGAAAATTGAATGGAGGTATGTAGCAGTGGGGGATGGGGAACTGGGGGTAACCACAAGAAGGTCCCAGATGCCAGAAAAGCAAGAGGTACACAGCACCCAACAGGGATGACATTAGTTGAAATACCCAACAAAGGGGAGAGAGAAACTGTAGAGACCATTTCCAAAGGTTAGGCAAGGCCCCTGGTTGAGAGATGGAGATATTAACACAGAATTGCTGTTTAAAGGAAATGGAGGGACAAAGAGTAGAGAGTGAAGGCCATAAAGAGACTTCTCTACCTAGGGATCATTCCATCTGCAGACACCAAACCCAGACACTATTGCTGATGCCAAGAAGTGCTTACTGACAGGAGCCTTGTATGGCTATCCCCAGAGAGACTCTGCCAGAGCCTGATTGATGCAGATGCTTACAGCTACCCATCAGACTGAGCATGGGGACCAAAATGGAGGAGATAGGGGAAGAACTGAATGAGCTGAAGAGGTTTGCAACCCCAATAGGAAGAAAAATAATATCAACCAAACAGACCTCCCAGAACTCTGAAGGGCTAAACCACCAACCAAAGAGTACACATGGAGGGACCCACAGCTCCAGCTGCACATGTAGGAGAGGATAGCCTTATTGGACTATCAATAGGAGGAAAGCTCTTGGTCATGTGGAGGATTGATGCTCCAACGTAGGGGAATGACAGTATGGGGAGGCAGGAGTGGATGGGTGGGTGGTTGGGTGGGATAGTACACTTATAGAAGAAGCAGGTGGGAGGTGGGATGGGATAGGGAATTTGCAGAGGGAAAACAGGGAAGGGAGATAACATTTGAAATGTAAATAAATAAATAACCAATAAAGTAAACAAAAAACTTAATTTGACCCAGATACTCCATATACTCTATACTGAATATACTCTATATGTAAAAGAAACACTATTGCTAAAGATATTACATAGCTGTGTCATAGGAAGTGGAGGGATCAAGCTGGTGTAGCCCTGTAAGCTTAGACCTTTCTGGGTTTCACAGTGCTGGAAAGTGTTATGCACATCACTACAGAAGAAAAGCGTCCTGTTAATCAGCTTTGAATGTTGTGAGCTGCAATAATGAACAACATGACAAGACATGTTCTCTTCCACTGGTGCAAGGCCCCACCCTTAGAAGAAGAACTAGAGAAAGCCCATTGTGCCTCAGAGAGGGAGAATTCATATTCTCAAATACAAGCTTATGATAGGCCCTAGGGCCCAGTCCTAAATACACATGCACACTAGCAACACTGAAAGGCTTCAGCAAGCTGCCTAATATATACATATAATAACATACTTATGAACATACTACCCAATAATTATTGAAGAAGAGGTTATAAGCTTGAGGGGAAGAGTATGGTAATTATGATGTAAATATAGGATTCATGTATGAAATTCTCAAAAAGAAAGTGTTGTAGAACAATAATAAAAACATAATTCTGTAGCATTAGTATCTTATTCTACTTTTATACCTTCTCCCTACAAGTATTCTGAATTTCAATTGTAATAAGTGTTCAAGAATCATCTTTCTTTTGTAAGCTAGTCTCTACTAGTTTGAAAATGTATACAAGTCAGAGAGTCCTGTGTGTAGGATTTAGCAGATGTAAATAACTGGCATGCCAAGAAATAATATGAACAAAAATCTCTTTGTAGCCAAGTTTATTTAGAATGTAGTGGTTAAAGTGAAGTGTTAAATTAAGTTTGGATTAAACAATTCAGAAATGATAAATAACCACAAGTCTGTGCTATAACACTAAGTTCAGCAACTTATTTTAAGGTAAAAATTCTCAGTGTTATTGGCAACCACAAATATACATTGATTGGGTTTCTTGAATATCACAAACCCCACAAACATGACTTTGGAATATACTTGTCATGATAGGATGACTTTTGAAAAAAAAATAGAATAGAGATAAAGATACTACCTCTTAAATAATATTGTGAATATTTCTAAACTTTAAATAGCTTTTCTGGCTAGTGTGAGTAAAATCTGAAATTCTGTGACTTGGACATAAAAATGATGTATGTAAAGTGAATAAATAATTAATAAAAAACAACATTACTGAAATTTTAATTTTGAAAAATTCCTTCAATGTTAATAAAACATTTTGATATTCAAAATATATAGTTATAACTTATAAGTATTTTTTACTGATAGTTTCATTTTAACGTATTAAAGATACATAGATCTAAGTAAGATCTTTAAGAATATACACTCTGATTCTGGTCCAATAGATAGTATTCTGATTATTTGAAAGATTTAGAAAGTCTAAGTAGCTAAGTTATTATGTTCTCTTCTTTTCTACTTTGTTCAACACAATCTTTGATCTTTAGCATCTAATGACTTTGAAAGCTATCTTTTATTATCATTTGTTTTGCATGACAATTCTCAATTTCACAGCCATTTTACATGCATAGATTTTCTTATATTCTAACAATAATCCTGTCACATGTGCGACAAGGGGATACTGTTTCATTTTGGAGATAAGAAATGAGTAGTACGGTTCTGACTTGAATCTAGGCTATCTGATTCTGCCTTATGCAAGTGGCACAAGACCATTCCTCTAGTGTCCAATATGTCATAGTTTCCAGGTACTTTTGAGAAAGGACATTATACTCTCTCAGACTAAGCAGAAAAGTTTACCTTAGAAAGCACCACCAGGGATCCACTTGCCCTAATTTCTCTTTTTAACATTCCTAAATAATGGGAGGACTCATGAATAATTGTTATGACTAGATTATGTAAGTATTCTTTTAGTTTAAATAGCCAATCCATTCCACTGAGCAAAATGAAAGCCCAGCACAACTTTTAAACAATAGAGAGAGTCTCTAAGGTAACATAGAATGTATACTACACAAAGGCTAACTATTCCTCCATGTAGAGCAAGTCAAAGAAAAGTGAATTCATGATATTGTTATTTCAACTCATAATGATGCATATATATTTGTATGTAAGATACTGCTAGATTCAGAATCATTGGGAAAAGATCATCAAAATCAATGTCATTCAAAGATTCTTCAAAGAAAAGATTAGGGAATAATGAGTGCTTATTATTTATTTATTGAATATACAAATGTACATGATGAATAACCTTTGAAAGAAGATATGAGACCCCTCACAACAACACTCAGGGTTTTTTTTTTCTATTCCATTTTCAAGTAAGACTGAGGTATACATAGAATTTCACAAAAATTTACTAAATTTGGATGTGAAAAACTTGAAGTGAAAATTTCAGCTCTATATTTGTGTAAGAAAATTATCAAAGTTACATATTTATTACATTCTATACTTATTAGAAACAAATGTAAAGATATGTTTTAATTTTTACAAGACAATCTTCATATAGTGCATTTCTTGTTGAAAGAACTTGCTTGTTTATTCCAGAACACTACGGTATGCATGCCTGTGCTGGCATTCCAAGACTTTACAGTACAGAGGCTTCTTGTACTAACCAGAGCAGAGTCATTTTGTTTATCTGAATCATTCTTAACCCAGTCAGAACTACTCAAAAAATGCTTCCATGATCACATCCTTTTAGAACCTAGTGTCTGTTCACATGTATTTGTAAACAAAATAAAGGAAGGTATCTCTCAGACACAAAATCTCTCACATAATGAAGTTATATAAAATTAGAAAAGTCTAGAACACTGCACAATACAATTATGAAAAACTCCAATAGATGAAGAACAATTTTAAAAGGCAATTATATTTTAAAAAAATAACATGTGAAATGTAATGCAACTTGTTAGTAAACCCTGCAACCTAGTGTATTCTTAATTAGATTATGCAAATAAAGCTTTATAATGATTTATTTAATTCTTTATCCTATGGGAATTATGGTTTTTTTTCCTTCCTTTTGAAATGTTTCCTCCCATTTAAAAACCCTTATTGATTTATTTGTCAGAGGAAAACTCATTATTACTGATGTGGCTCTAGCCAAATTCCAGCAAATAATTGAAAACAATGGGTGAGATCACTTTTACTGCCAAGGAGCTACAAGGTCACTACCCCAATCACAGTCCGGTCTGCTGGAGGGAGTGCCGGTTCCCATAGGAAACTTGCTCTTGCACCACCTCAAGCAAGAGACTCAAACAGAACAGCCAACTGGGAGGCATCAATAAAGCCAATGAGAACAGTGAGGAAGGAAACAGATTCAGTTTGTGTGGGGTAGGGAGAATTATGCACAGATATCATTGACCTGATTCAAAGTTAGTTGAAACTCCACACCTCTTCCTGGAACTTACATCAACTACTTAAAATGCTTCCCCTCAGCTTTCTTTAGTTTAGTTGTCCTGTCCTGGAGTCCTAATTACACAAGATCAGTCCATGTTGTATTTTTATACTTAAAATTTCTAAAAGAATAGATCTTGGATGTTCTTGATACATAATATTAGTAAAGCCCATGTTATGATAAATAAAGATCAGAAGAAAACATTCAAATTATATAGCCTTGATAGTTTCACAAATATATTCTAATCACTAAAATCAACCAGCTGCACATAGTTGTATATGTCTTAAGGATATGATCATCTCCTGAGACAGGTGTCATTAGTTGATTTAGTTTATTATAGACATGAGAGAATACATTTACAAAAACCTAGAGAGTATAGCCTACTTCATACCTGTTATTATTTATTGTATTGCCATTGTATGATTGGCAGCATATAAAGTGTCTTTATCCCATCACTGTGACAAACACATGAGCAAAGCAGTGTTCTTATATTAAATCAGCCACAACATCACCGGGTGGTAAGGATTTTAATGAACCTTTATAATTTTAGTGTTAGCAGCAAATCCTTGTTATGTAAAAAAATAACTATATTCCAGATGCTATGGCTTTCATATGTCCCTTGCACCTTTCTAAAGTGATTGCAAAATACTTAGAGGAAGTAACACAGAGAAGTTTGAGGGAGGTAAAGACATTTTGGCTATAATATAGTCTTACTTTAGAATTGAGAACTGCCCCTGATGTTCTGAACGTTCTAAGATTTACAGGCAGACACTCATAATAGGAGGACTTAGTTTGTCTTTATTAACTGAAAGTAAATGATAGTTTTGACAAGCTATGCTAAGGGATTCAAGATGTGGAAACAGGATGGGTGTGATGTTAAGTGGGTAAAAGTACTTGCTATGGAAACCTGGAAACAAACTGGATCCTATGAATTCATCCTAGAAAGAGAGAACTCACTGTCAAAAGCCCTCTGACCTCCACATGCTTCTATGTATGTTCCTAACATAGAAACACCATACACATGAAAGTAAAGAGATATATAATAGAATATATAATAGATAGATAGATAAACAATTTGAAAATGTAACAAAAGAAGTAAAACTCAAATAAGAATGCTTATGGTATACAAAGAGTTAAACAAACAAAGTTAAATAAGCAAATACCAAGAAACCACCAGTGTGTACTTATGATGTTAATAATGGTACATTTCCTGATATTAACAGGAAAATCTAATTTTAACAACATGATCACAATTGTTAGGTGTTCCCCAGGCTCCAAAATATTGAGATTTGAGATATATGTAAAATGGTGTTTTGTGAAATAAACATAAGCCTATAGTCTCTTAATCGAATACAATGTACCTTTTGGCAACATTCTTTTACATGTTTCATAAGCTCAAAGAATAACCATTTAGCATAGTTCTCAGTTGAGACTGTGTAATTTATCAAAAGATTCAAGCTTTAAGTATGGAAAGACTCCTTTAACCTTCAGGGAGTCAGTGTTTGCTGGACCTGAATACATGGTACTCATTATTTTAGTTAATGGAACTTGTACTGGTTAGTATTGCATCTTTCTTCTAAACAACAGTTTACCTAGCCTTATAGAGATTATAAACATTAATCCATATAAGTAGACATGTTCATGTATATCCTTATACTTGAAGTATGGGTCAGCTACTCATTTGTCTGCTAGTTATATTTTTTTGAGGGATGATATCAAATTGAAGAAAAGAATAGAAGGAAGTAGAATCAATTTGGCTGAAAAGAGGAAAATGTGGTTATCTATAAATCCAATCACAAATTTTAAGAGAAATGTATTATAATTAACAGCTGATGTTAACTGGGGACTAGAACACAGAAAAGCAGATGCCCTGCCTTATAATTTTGACCACAATAGTTATCTTGGATCAAGGACTAGTTAAGTGGAGAATATATGCCTCAAGCCTTTCTTTTCACCATTTGGGTTCTCTAGTATTTTGAAAAGAATATAAACACCCATGGCAGAAGGAACATGAATGGGCAGGTGTTTCCTTTTAAGTAACTGTAGACAAATATATGATTTGCTTTGCTTATTTCCTATTATTACGCTCTGGCACATGCAAACAGTGTGTCAATAGAGATTAACACAATGGAGACTAGCAAACAAATGAGTAACTGACCCATACTTCATATATAAGGATATATATGAACATGTCTACTTATATGGATTAATGTTTATAATCTGTATAAGACTAGGTAAACTGTTGTGTAGAAGAAAGATACAATACTAACCAGTGCAAGTGGCTATGGAGCAACTTTATAAAAAGGCGCAAAGAGCTAATCTAGTCAGATTCAAATATTAGGATTACTTGTAATGGTCACAGTTCAAGAATTGAAACGTCAATATCTGTTGAGAATTATAATATGCTTCCTCAGTAACTGCACCTCTCTCTCTCTCTCTCTCTCTCTCTCTCTCTCTCTCTCTCTCACACACACACACACACACACACACACACACACTAATGCAGTTTGACTCACAACCCAAGTAAGCTGTTGGGAAGATACAATTTAGTTCAATTCTTGTTGAGCAACCAGTGGGCCTTAGATTTATCCCAAGAACCCATCTGAAATCAGTGGGCATCGAAGAGCACATTTGTAATAGTGGTGTTGGGAATGAAGAGACAGATGGATCTTAGGAGCTTGTGGCCAGCCATTTTAGCTTAATTAGCCAGCTCCAACCCAACAAGGCAATCTGTCTCATAAATCAAGGTGACAATACCTGAGAAATGACACCTGAGGTTGATCTTCTAGCTTCCAAGTGCATTCACAAATGTGCATGCTTACATTCACATACAAGTGCATGTGCATAAATACACATACACATTGTAAAGAACCTTGTCAAATGCAAAATAAATCCATAATGATTTTAAGCTATTATTTTCTAATCTCTTTACCTTAAAGCTTAATTATTCTTTTTTTAATTTTTCTTTTTATTAGATAATTTCTTCATTTACATTTCAAGTGTTATCCCATAAGTCCCCTTTACCCTCCTCCTGCCCTGCTCCCCTACCCACCCACTCCCACTACTTGGCCCTGGCATTCCCCTATACTGGGGCATATAAACATTGCTAGACCAAGGGCCTTTCTTTGCCAATAATGGCCAACTAGGCCATCTTCTAATACATATGCAGCTAGAAACATGAGCTCTGGGGGTTCTGATTAGTTCATATTGTTGTTCCATCTACAGGGTTGCAGACCCCTACAGCTCTTGGGTACTCTCTCTAGCTCCTACATGGGGGACCCTGTGTTCTGCCCTATAGATGGTTGTTAGCATCCATTTCTGTATTTGTCAGGGACTGTCAAAGCCTCACAGGAGACAGCTATTTTAGGGTCCTTTCAGCAATATCCTGCTGGCGTATGCAGTAGTGTCTGCATTTGGTGGCTGATTATGTGATGGACCACCCAGGTGGGGCACTCTCTGGATGGTCCATCCTTTCATTTTAGCTCCAAACTTTGTCTCTGCACCTCCTTCCATATATATTTTATTCCCTATTCTAGGGAGGAATGAAATATCCACGCATTGGTCTTTCTTGATTTTCTTGTGTTTTGGAAATTGTATCTTGGATATTCTAGGTTTCTGGGCTAATATCCACTTATCAGTGAGTACATATTAGGTGACTTCTTTTGTGATTGGGTTACCTCACTCAGGATGACATCCTCCAGATACATCCATTTGCTCAATAATTTCATAAATTACAACATGCTTTTATAACTTCCTGTTTGTATCATATCAATAAATAATACACACACACACACACACACACACACACACACACACACACACTTACCTTGGGACATGTTAACACTTCATTACTAATACATTTAGAGATGCTTGTACCCAGGGGCTATAAAGTCCAAACATTTAAGCTTCGTTTCTCAAGCTCTATAGGTTTCAGCAGGCACTAACTCCTCCAGCCACTTCAATGGAGCCTGGCACATGAATGGCCTGTGGACATGTCACTCCTGCATGGTGAGCTGATATTGTCCTCCAGATGTTAGAGCTGTTGTTTTTTCTCTTTCCATTTTCTTTCTGCGTCATCCTCTCAAATCTGTGCAACCTACTCAGCATTACTAATAGTATCCCTTTGGAAGGGATTCTGGATCTTACTGACTTGTTTTCATGAAGAGCTCACTACTCCCCTGTTGTTCTTTGCCAGCATGGCCTCTCCTTTGGCACCTCAATGGATTGTTGGTTCTTCAGAGGCAGGTTAGTTATAATGAAAAACTAGTATCCTGGAATTGGATTTTGTTTTGTTTTTCTGATGTGTGCCTGTGTTCCATTTTGTGGTTCTGACGTTTTACTCTTACATGTCGCTGTCACTTAGTAGGCAGCAGAATACAAGTCTCAAGCTCATATTTATTAATTGGAAAAGTTTAATAAAATTATTATTTACAAAAGAGGGATTGCCTGGTAATGATGAAGCTCATTAGAGCTGGACTCTGGGAAAATTCCAGACCTAGAGCTGAGGAGAGTTTTGCCTTTGTTAGGGAAATCCAGCCACTGCTGAATCCCAGCTTTTCTCTCATTCTATTTCCTGGAATACTATCCCCCCTTCCTTTGGTAGAATCCGAGAAAGAAGAGGACTAGGAAGCCTCCTGAATATTCTTCTCACAGACCCTTCCACACAGACGCTAGTCCAAATGCCTGGGGCTGGACCTTTCATAACTCTGGGGTAACCTTCCTGATAGCACTTATATTCCAAGAGGAGTCTGACTTTCTTCTTAGCTATCTCACTGCTAAGAAGAAGAAATAGTCACAGTGACTATTTCTCAGCACAATCAAGAGAAATCCAGGGCATGCTTACAAGATGTGAAAAGGACGATCTGACAGGCATGTCAACACTGGATACTATTGGAAAATTGTAAATCTAAAAAGCCTGTTACGTATGCATGAGAAGTAGTCATTTTATAAATGGATTCTGAATAACCTAAAAGCAGCCAATGTTGCCTTAAATAGCAGATAATTTCCTCCCTTCTTTTTGGTAAGGGTAGAATTAAATTTGCAATTTCATCAGTTCTCAAAGTTTTAGTGTGGGAAAGAGTCTAGTAGCCAGCCAGTGACTGGGTATCAAGTGAGTGAAACCTCACAGGCACAGCCAAGCTCTTGTCCTGGGACTCCATATTCACTGCTTGTAAATGTACCCTGCTTCAGGGTGAGCTGGTCTGTAGCACATGCTGAAAATGATAAGCTTTCTTCTAAGATAGATACACAAGATTGTATGAGACACTTTTTTGTTTTGAAGGCTCATTGGGATCACAAAGTTTGGAAGGCTTTCAGAAATTGTATCGCACTCTCCTTCCCATTCCCCATGTGCAGTTTTATAGAAACACTATTCCATTCCAGAAATTGTGCATGGCCTGTTCATCACTGCATTGAATACCATTGAATTGAGACCATAAATTTGTCTATGCTTATGTAACCTCTCTCTCTCTCTCTCTCTCTCTCTCCCTTCCTCCCTCCCTTTCTTCTTTCTTTCTCTTTCTTTCTTTCTTTCTTTCTTTCTTTCTTTCTTTCTTTCTTTCTTTCTTTTTTTTCCCTTCCTTCCTTCCTTCCTTCCTTCCTTCCTTCCTTCCTTCCTTCCTTCCTTCCATCTTTCCTTTCCTTTTTTAGAAAATTTCTTACTATTATTATGTATGTACACACAAAGGGTAGAGGGGATACGGGGTCAAGAGAGAATGACAGGATGAGAATGTCACAGCCTGCTTATGAAAGTTTGAAGACAACTGAGATAAATCAATTCTTTTCCTTTCATCTTTATGTGTGTTCTGCAGGAGATAAAACTCAGTTGGCCAAGCTTGCCCAGAAACACCTTTACTCACTGAGCTATCTGACCAACTTTGCATGTGGTTTTTTTTTGTTTGTTTGTTTGTTTTGTTGTTGTTGTTGTTTTCCGAGACAGGGTGTCTCTGTGTAGCCCTGGCTGTCCTGGAACTCACTTTGTAGACCAGGCTGGCCTCAAACTCAGAAATCCACCTGCCTCTGCCTTCCAAGTGCTGGGATTAAAGGCGTGCACCACCACCGCCCAGACCCTTGTTTTGTTTTTTATTTTTTAGGGTTTTTTTTTCCAATTATCTATTATTTTAAGTCCTTTAGTTGTTTGGATGAGCTTATAGACTGCTGTTAAACCTACAGCTTTTTATTCATGTTTACTAGTTAAAATTAACTAATTCATGTGGTTTGTTTGTTTGAGACAGGGTCTCTGTATGTAGTCCTGGCTCTCTTGAATTTTTACATATAATAGGCTGGCCTCAAACTCACAGAGATCAGCCTATCTACCTCCTAAAGGCTGGGATTAAAGGCATTAAGCACTATGCACAATTTATATTCAAGTTCCATATCACAACTCTAAAAAGAAATCCTAAAAACAAGTACTGGATCTATTAATAAATGGTATTTTAAGGTAAATTAAGAATCAAACATATAGACATTGATTTTGGTGAAGAGCAATATAACTTTCTGATTTACAAATATAACAGAGGTTGTATTTTAAAATTTCTGACTTTAAAATAATAATAACCAGAAAGCCACATAAAAATCATTATCCCTGACATCCGGCATGTGGTGGCTTATTTCCTAGAGATATATACAAGGATGAAATTAATAACAGAAATCAGAGACTTATAGGTCAGCATGTTGGTATTTCTTCTACATGCTACTATATTATTCTGGTCTTTATTTGTTCACTGTTTGTATTGGTACATGTGTTGGCTTTATGCAATTTTCCCAATGCTGCCTAGATCTACTTCTTTTTCATTTAACCACCCAAAACCCTTTCAAACCCAAATTCATTCCTATTCTCTCAGGAATCTCATGGGCAGAATTTCCCACAGCTCTTGGCAATGTTTCCAATGGGCTGGTAATTACGACTAATTGCCTTTGTTAGAAAATGTGACAAAACAAAGTGCATTTAAGTAGAAGGTATTTTCAAAAGTTGCCAAGTACTTCCACTCACTGTGTCTTGTTTTACTTACTGCACACTTCCTAGCCATTCCTGAACAGCGTGCCTTTAATATGCAGATGAGTCTTTCCTTCAGCCAGCATCATTCTGGTGTAAAGTGGCTCTTGGAGAATTGTGGGATTAGGACTGAGCTCACTGAAGGCTGGAGCTGGCCGCCTGCCACAGTGCCTATCCCTAGCATCATTTTAATGTCCTAGGTGCCTGTGTGAACAGTGTCTTCCCTTCCAGTTTTAGGACATATTGTCCTTTAATAATTTTGAATTTCTCGAGAAATGCTTGACTTAGTATCTCATTCCTCACCCGAATAAGAGTCTATTCAAACCTGGCTAAAAGTCACTGATGCACAGGGAGAAATGTGTGGTGTTGTAAGTGTAGTGTTCCTCACCAATAGATGGTCACAACTTTAATCTTTACCATTTTAGAGAATCCAGTGTATTTAAATGTGAATATATTTAAAAATATGAAGATTTCCAGATATCCAGATCCCATAGCATCCCAGCAGAATGACATTTGTATATATGTTCTCCTGAGGATATGGACCAAACTTTATGAGAAGCAAGTGAATTGATTATTAATTTCTATTTAGAATTATAATATACAACATTTGACAGCCTGACAGGCTGAAGGTGAATTTCCTTGTTTAAGCTTAAACTTTAACAAGTTTTAAACAAAACCCAAAGATGTTTGAGCAATCCTTTCTCCTATCCAGTCCCTGCTATATATAGAAGGAAATGTCATTCCCTTTGATGCAGGAGAAACTTGAAGTTGTAAAACTGATGCTATAAAGGATTTGCTAATAAACTTGCTTAGGAAATATTAAGTTATACTCAGTTGTATTTAGCACAGCCTCCAATAAGACTAGAAGATAAATAGTGTGCTAACCAGGCTTGTTAGAAACTGAGAAATTTGTACAACTGAAGTTTCTGCTAACATTTATTCAGAAGATGAACCTTTAATTGGGCTCCATTCCCATAACAAAAGGAGACAACCCATTAGGCCCATCCCCATATCAAAGAGCATGCCTCTAAGGGGCAGCTCAGGGTCACAACCACCATTAAGTCCTGGCCTGCCATTAAGTCCCTTGTACTCTTATCAGGAAAAGCATTATTCTGCAAGGTTACAAGGTGACCCTAGGTAACAACTATTAAAAACAACAACATAGTATATGTAAGAAATTTTTGACTATTATATTTGCTGTGTAAATTGTCCATTTTCCTACATGGACAGATTTGCAGTCTCTTGCTTCTGTTTAAATGTTCAAAATGTAGATTGGGGATTGGACAGGAAAGATATAAGGATGATAGTGTATGTGGAATGCATAAGCCTAGCTTGTATGCATATAAGTCAGTAAAGTCTATTTGAAGCCGGTTCCACTTTGAGCATTAGCCAAAGACAATTCACACAATTTTAAAAAGCTTTTCCCATTACTAATTTCTAAGTGTGCAGAGTGAATTCTGACCAAGAAAGCATACTATTTCTATAACAGTGAGAACTCAGGCATCTGTGGAGGTTTTAAGTGTTCATGGAGGGGCAAGACACAATGGATGTCCAAGTTTCTTATTTCTGTTAAATCCGACTACCACACTGTTCAAACTTCTGCATCAATGGAGGTCTGACATGCATCAGTATGGTGGTTCAAACACACACACACACACACACACACACACACACACACACACACACACACATACATGTAATAAATCTGGTGAATGGAGGCCAGAAAAACAGACGCAATCAGCAAAGTAGCAGGATTGGGAAGATCTATGAAGGGGTAATGTGGGCTGAAATTAAATATATGGATAAAGGAGGGAAAGAGAGGCAAGTAGGCTCAAAGCAGCAAGTAGGACTGCAGGTAGATCAGTGGCAGACTGCTTGCCCAGCAGAAGCATAGCCCAAGGGTCAGAATCTACCACTATGAGATGATGAACTAAAATAAGAGGCAGCCAGAACAATAGCATTGTGAGAGAAAGGTTTTGTCTTTGATGAATGGATCATGCCCATTTTATTTACTCATTAACTTAAGCTATAACCCTCTTCCAAAGAGCTCCTCACCAATATCTGAAAACACACAGTGATCAAGTCCATAAATAGGAACAGGTGAAGGAAAGGTAGAGAGCATAGGAAAAAACTAAAGCAGTCAGTTATTTGAGGAAAGCAGCAGGCATCCCGCACAATCTATTAGGTCTCCAGCCTCCAAAGTAAACAGGAAATTGTAACCTTTGCAAGATTTCCAGGGGCAAGAAGAGAGTCTCCAGCTGCTCACCAAAGCCATATGGGGTCCAGGCATCACTGAGGTTTATCTTACGGTTTTAATCGAGAGAACAGACTGCATGGCATGATAAAGAAGATGGGGCACCCAATGTCAAGGCTACAATCAATAGGATATAAAATTCTGAGTGATGATGCTATAATTTCTTAGGTTCAGTCCAAATCGTAACTTCACACATATTTCAGGAAAGGCAATTATGCAAATGATGCCGACAAGCCACTCCCAGATAGTCTGGCTTATCTCAGAGCAAAATTTAGCCAATCCAGAGAACACCATATCTTTCCTATCATCCTCAATTAATAACAGTTTCACAACAAATGAATCGTACATGAGGTAGCTTCTCATAATGTCATTACGTACCAGAAGATAATCTGCAAAATGATTTCCATCTAGGAATTGCTGCCAATTAATTACATTTTCAAAGCTAGGCTACTCCCTGGTTAAATCCCTGCTACTACCTTACTTCTTGCTATATGCTACTTGCTTCTCTGGAGAGAGTTACTTTGTTTTATAAAATGTGAGAGAATATTATTCTTAGGGATGGTTCCCCAGGTAGTTGTTAAGAGCAGGTTTTGTTTATAGGGTAATTCTGAAAATGCTATAAACTTGGGAGAGATTACAAGTGTGCCTTATTCGATTAACTCACTCAGATAAATATCTGTATTCAAAAATCCCAATACTCTAAGCTCCAGATAATTTTACTTTCTTTTCTTGGAGGGGGAAAAAAACTGCTTAAAGAAGCAGTGTTGTTCTTTCTTTGCGGTGCTGGGAACTGAACTTTGGGTCTCACAGATGTTAGCCAAGTGCTCTACTCATGTGTCCTCCCTAAGAAGCTGTACTTTGTCATGGAGAATCATAGGAAACTTTTAAATAGGGTGGGGTCTACATATGGACCAAATAAAGTCACCGCCTCGAGATCTACCAAAGCTCATAAGCCTTGCACTAGGTAATATCTGTCACATGCTTATTCCAGGAGTCAGAATAGTGAGTTTGAAGTTCCTATTGTTTCTCGAGACAGAAGACAGGTATGTTATTAGTAATTAGACTTTACCTGAGGTCCGCAGATTTCCCAGTCCTGTTTAAGCACATCACTTCCCGGGTCTGATAGCCAATCTGGATGTCCCAGTATCTGTTCTCCTGTCTGTTTTGTCTGTTTCTGTTTCTCTTCTTCTTGATGAGCTCACGGGCCTCTGGGTCCTTCACGACTTTTCCTCTCTCCTTCTCCCTCTCCTTGTTCTTGCCACGACGCCTGGCTTGCCTGGCTTGCCTTGAGTGTGGTACTGAGCATGCGCTCCAGGGCCCCACCTGCAAGCTATACAAGCTCTCATCCTCCTCGCAGGGGTTGGACTGGCACACCTGAAACTCGGTGAGGTTGGGACAGCCAGAGCCTCCATACTGAGGTGGTGCAACCACGTGCCTCGTGCGGTGCTGCAGGCCACTGCCACAGGTCCTGGAGCACTCGGACCAGGGTGAGAACTCAGACACGATGCAGTCTTTCTGGCAAGGGATGAGGCAGGCCTGTTCCAGGAGGGGCTTGGGTTCAAAGTACTCGCAGATGATGTCCTCTGCGGGAATGTCCTTGTCCTTCTGGATGCACATTATCTCTCTCACTTGGATGCCTTCTTCCCCCTTCACGCATTCTCGTGCTTTGTCGAGGCTTTTCGAAATCACAGGCTGACACCGATCCCAGGTTCCCAGCCTCCAGTCATACAACTCCTTGTGCCAGTCACACACTTTGAAACAATTTTGCTGGTTACTGGGTCTCACAGCCTGCTTGCAGTTTGTATGTAGCGTAGTCCAGCCTTCCACATGAGCACACCACACAGCCCGAGTCTGGATGCCGCCCGGTCCACAGTCATCTCCCATGCATCGTCCCCAGGGACCTATAAAACAGCACAAGAGTTAGCAGGGCTGCAGGAAGCAAGTGACATGCTTTTCCCATTTTAGAAAGACGTCTCTAGCCTTAGTACATTAACTCCCCGACATCTTATAAAGTAGGTCTCTGAACGAGACGACTGGAAAATAGCGCTCGTCCCTGAGTACTTTCACAAGAAGGAACTGTGTCAAGGAGTCTATATAAGGTAACAGCTGGGGCAATTTCACTTCGGGGCCCCTTTGGGATTGCTAAAAGTTTGCTTTGATTCATTTCCTTTATTTCAGGTAGATAGAGATTGTTGCTCATAAAGGGCATCAGAAACTAGTCACGGTGAAAACCCATTACTCTTGCCTCACATCCTGAACTCTGCTTTAGTAAGTGGTAAAGAAAATAGTCCCCTCATGAAAGCCTTTTCCTCCAGGCTTTCTCGGCCTGGGCAATTAACTATTTTGCAGAAAATGCTCTCCCTCATCTGCTTTTTTTTTTTTTTTTTTTTTATTGTTGCAGGCTACGTCGGGAGAAGTCTAATGGCTATGTACAGTGTTGCTGATAGAATTTAAAGTGGAACTTCATGGTAACTAAAGCCGAGAAATCAAAAACCTTTTTTGAAAGGGCACTTGACATAAATAAAAAAGAAGTCTCAGTGAACTGGAGAGATGAGTCAAGACATTTAATAAGCTACAAAACAAAAATTCTCAATCGTCTGACCTTTGTGTTGAGCAATGACTTTGATTTCTTTCACTTAATTCATTTGTTAAATATGAATAAGTTGGTATTTCATGAGACACTTGAGTCAGTTTGAGTATGAAAGGGGGTTTGCTATTTTAGAACATTTTTTTTAAAGTAGGCATGGACCTTTCTTTCTTTATTTCTTTCTTTCTCCTTCCTTCCTTCCTTCCTTCCTTCCTTCCTTCCTTCCTTTCTTTCTTCCTGCTGCAAATAGATTCTTCACACACACAATACATTCAACCACAATTTTTACACTTTGTCCTCTTTCCACTCCTCCCACCCATTTTCTTTTCAGAGAAACGCTGTCCTAGAAGCCATAACTTATATACAGATGACCTGGTCCAGAGTCATGCAGGTCCCATCTTCACTGCTTCAGCCTTCGTGAGCACATATGGGACCTGCTCAGTTGATTTGGTGGGCCTTGCTCTCCTGATGTCCTCAACCCCTCTGAGTCCTACACTCTTCCTTTCCCAGGTTGATGGGACAGCAAATTTAGACACTTACTGCATGTCTGGCTATTGCTGACAGAAGCCTTTTGGGAGTGACTGGAAAAGGCAGAGTATACCTGTCTTATCTATTTCTTTTTCTAAGACAATTCAGACTGTTTTCAAGGTGTATTAAATTAAATATACATTTTAGAATTGAAAGTAAACACAAAGATCACATAAAACATGACTTTCAAAATGTCATGAAAGGAGGATTTATTTGATGACCCTTGATTGTAGTTAACAAGTCCTAAGGAGGTAAGTTTCACATGATGGTCATAGGGTTCCCTAAGAAAGGCAGACAGACAGATAGACACATACACACACACACACACACACACACACACACACACACACACACAGTTGCTGCCTTTTTCTCTCAGCCCTACTTCCATAAGAACAGGTCTGGCTTCTTATTTTTATCCATGTCTAGATTAGGCATAAGGTTTTGTCTGCAAGATGCTGTAGGGGAAAAAAAAGTGAAAACCATGAAACTAGGCAAAGGACTCATTCTGTGCCACAGAAAAATGGGACGGGAAACCGGCTGGTTCTACAAATTCACAGGGAAGGAACCATAAAGCCAGCTGCATTTCAGACCCAACTCTTCTGACATTTGGACTCCAGTAAAGCCTAAGTTTAGAGCTTTAGGTTATAATGCTGCCCTCTGTGCAACATTGTATAGGAGAAGAAATATAAAGAATGTGTTTATAGTATCTACTTTTATTATACCCAAAAGATGTTTGATGATTCTGTCTTTCTTACAAGTAACACAATAAAATTGTAAACAGAAACATGATTGTTATCTGAAATATTGGGCTAATTAGTCACCTTTTCACTTAAAATAGTACTAGACTTGGTCTACCCAAATTTTATTTCATTAAATTCATATGTAAAATTGTTTAAGTACTTAAAATAAATTTCAGAAAATAGACTTCCTAGATGTTGAGGTGAATGCTTTACAAACAAGAAGGACAGTAAGTTTGTTGAACGTGTCAACATTAAGTACCTAATGAAGGATGTTTTAGCCTTAATTTTACTTTGTCTCTGTATATTTTCCTACACTACTTTTGATGGTTTCTTAGAGACTTGCAAAATATTCTATCTGGGAATAATAAAACTAAAGATGCATGTTAATAAGGAAACTGTATAGAATGTATAAAACTTTAGAATTAATTCCACATAGCTTTAATTTTACTTTCCTCTCTCCATTGTGTTTGAACAAAACTGTTATCCTATTTCCCAAAGGAAGGCACATTTATATTAGACTCAAAGCTAAACTACATGCTGTTCCGTTGATATTTTAAAGCATGGGTGCCTTGTGCTAACTCAGAATCTAAATCCAAAACCCAAGATAAATTTTCTCTGTCTCTCTGTCTCTCTCCCTCTCCCTCTCCCCTTCCCTTCCTCCCTACTTTTCTCCTTCCTTCCTTCCTTCCTTCCTTCCTTCCTTCCTTCCTTCCTTCCTTCCTTTCTTCTTTTATTTCTATTTTCTTTTCTTTTTCTTGTTTATTAGATATTTTTATTTACATTTCAAATGCTCTCCCAAAAGTTCCTTATAGACTACCCCTGCCCTGCTCCCCTACCCACACACTCCCACTTCTTGGCCCTGGCATTCCCCTGTACTGGGGCATATAAAGTTTGCAAGACCTAGGGGCCTCTCTTCCCAATGATGGCCGACTAGGCCATCTTCTGCTACATATGCAGCTAGAGACACGAGCTTTGGAGGTATGGGTTAGTTCAGATTGTTGTTCCACCTATAGGGTTGCAGACCCCTTCAGCTCCTTGGGTACTTTCTCTAGCTCCTCCACTGGGGACCCTGTAGTCCATCCTATAGATGACTGTGAGCATACACTTCTGTATTTGCCAGGCACTGGCATAGCCTCACTCGAGACAGCTTTATCAGGGTCCTGTCAGCAAAATCTTGCTGGCATATGCAATAGTGTCAGGGTTTGGTGGCTGATTATGGGATGGATTCCCAGGTGGGGTAGTCTCTGAATGGTCCATCCTTTTGTCTTAGCTCCAAACTTTGTCTCTGTAACTCCTTCCATGGGTGTTTTGTTCCCTATTATAAGGAGGAATGAAGTATCCACACTTTGGTCTTCCTTCTTGATTTTCTTGTGTTTTGCAAATTGTATCTTGGGTATTCAAAGTTTCTGGGCTAATATCCACTTATCAGTGAGTGCATATCAAGTGACTTCTGTGATTTGGTTGCCTCACTAAGGATGATATCCTCCAGATCCATCCGTTTGCCCAAGAATTTCATAAATTCATTGTTTTTAATAGCTGAGTAGTACTCCACTGTGTAAGTGTACCACATTTTATGTATCAATTCCTCTGTTGAGGGACATCTGGGTTCTTTCCAGCTTATGGCAATTATCAACAAGGCTGCTATGAACATAGTGGACCATGTGTTCTTATTACCAGTTGGAACATCTTCTGGGTACAATGCAAATCAAAACAACCTTGAGATTCCACCTCACACCAGCCAGAATGGCCAAGATCAAGAATTCAGGTGACAGCAGATGCTGGCAAGGATGTGGAGAAAGAGGAACACTCCTCCATTGCTGGTGGGATTGCAAGCTTGTACAACCACTCTGGAAGTCAGTCTGGCGGTTCCTTAGAAAATTGGACATAGTACTACTGGAAGATCCAGCAATACATCTCCTGGGCATATATGCAGAAGATGTTCCAACTGGTAATAAGGGCACATGCTTCTATTCTTTTTCTTTTCAGGGTTTCTTTGTCTAGCACTGGCTGTCCTGGAACTCACAATTTAGATCAGGCTGGCCTTGAACTCACAAGAGATCAACCTATCTCTGCCTCCCAAATGCTTGGATTAAAGATTTGTGTGATAACACCTGGCTGAGAATTTTTTTGATGTACCATTATTTCCTTCCATCCTTGACAATAATTATGAAATTAGACCAATTAACCAATGTTTAATATTTTATTCCCAGAATAAAGCCAAAAGACGTATTTTGTAGAAAACATCCATAGTGTTGGCTGTAAAGACTGGTTAATTGGCTTTACACTCCTTTTCATAAAGAGACTTGAATAAAAATTGATTCCCCTCAGATAGGGCACCAATGAAAGACCAGAGAAATGGTTCCACCCAAGGCTATTTTGGTGAACTAGTTCACTGGAGTTACTATCAGAAGTATTCGTGGACGATCCACAAGCAGCTGCATCTCTACAAAGCTCACCCAACTACATGCCTAGAGTTTTCTGCCCACCTTGTAGACTGCTCCTCAAATAAGCAGGTTCCTGCTTGCTAGCTGACATTTATGGCTCACATAATATTGGGCATGAGCTATATGATCCTAGAGCAGAATAATAATGGTTAGTTTTCTCCAAGAGCCATGATCTATCTAGTCTCAGGGACTTAGCCACATTAGCAGTGTCAGGTAGTTATTCTGTCTCGTGGAATTCTAATTAGAAAGAGGTTAGTTATTCCAATAACATTTGAATACAATTTTTCTGCCAAAGGAGCATAGCAACAGCCGTCATTAGAGAAAGCTTCTTCTTGCAATGGAGGACCCACACAAGGTGAAACAGGTGAGAGAATTAGAAGCACAGAGTGCTAAACTGGATGATTGGATGTTTTCTTCAAGCTCTCCTCTCAAGGTTTTAGGGTCTATGTGGAAGAGAAAGACTGTAGTAGCTAGAAGGGATGGATGGCTCCTAGGCAACAGCATCCTCCAGACACAACAGCACTGATACTCATATGAGCTTACAAAGAGGTTTCCAATAAGCATAAGGGGTCCTAGCACAAAGGAAACCCAGGCTCCCACTCATAGGAAGCTGTCTGCAGTTGATACCCAATGGCAAGGGGGGCAAAGTCAGGTTTCTCCAGTGGAGTCTCATTGTATTTGTAAAACACACTTTAGGTTAAGCCTAGGCTCATGAATAGCTGACCAACTCAAAATGGCCTAAGTGATCTTTTACAGTTTTTTTTACCTTATTTTGCTTTGTTTGGGCATTTCGTGTTTAATAGAGTTTTGATTACTTATTTTGGTTTTTGTTTCTGTGTTTCTGTGGGGTGTGTTGTTAGTATGCTTCTTGGATTTGTTTTTTGTTTGTGTCTTGTTGAGTGAGAGAAACAGTCAGTGAGAGGTAGCTAGAGAAAGGGAGAACGTAAAGATGTGTAAGTAGGTGATGGGGAAGATGTGAGATGGAAAAATGTAATTCAAATTTGTTATATTAGTTATTTTTTATAAAAAACTTTTAAAAAAGATGAGCAGCATATCTGTACGCATTATAACTTTCTGAGTTTTTAGATCAAGTTTCACCACTTTCCTGAGTTGCATGATTCTCCCTCTATTGTTCAAGAGTGAATGTTTCAACTAATAAGAGATATCTAAACAACAGTCAATGAAAATGAGTTATTGAACAATGGAATTTTTAAAATTTTTAGGTGATGCTTTGATGCAGAGAAAGATATGACATCATTTATTGTGAATCTAACTTACTTGAAAGGTAAGAACATTTTTGTTGGATATTCTTCTGTTAACTTTTAATTAAAAATCCCCACTGTATATATTTATTGGATGTGGTCCCGTGGTGTATAAGGACACTCACATGAGCATACAATGTGTCCTTGATTTTATTTTAGGATGTATCTAATAGCATATATATGGACCATCTTTCACATATGTTTGATGATATTTAAGAATATAGACTTTTCACTGGCACTAATTTAATGGACAACTAGTTGTATTCCATGGTTTGTATTTCGTTTTCAAAATATTTCAATAACAAAAACAAAACAAAAACAAAAGGACATTACAAAGTCAAGTATGGTTCATATCCAGTACAGATTCTCACTAAGAGACTCCTCACAGATAACACTGTTCAGTATTACATATACTCTCTTTGAGAACTAGATGATAGCATTTTCCATGAAAATGCAACAGAGACCCATAATGAATCTAAAGAAAAACATGCATGAGGGTAAATGCAAAAGCACAAAAGTGGCGATACAATCATTATTAAAAGAACTCATCCACCTTGCAGGCTCTAACTGCTGTCTTATCTTTTTGTTGCACCTTGGGTATTGCATTGTGTCCAATTAAGTACTCTCATGAAAGATCAGATTTTTCACCACACTTTACCCAATGAATGTCTGTCTACTTATGCCCTCCAAGCAGTCTTGAAATAATTGCACACTGCCTAAAACGAAGACCACATCTAAAATCGCTCTTGACAACCTAGCATAGTTAACCCAATCAGCTACTCTGTTTCTAAGAGCACACATGGTTTAAAATACATCTTGGAAACAAAGTTTGCAGATTCTATTAAGGGAAACACAAAGTTCACTGCCAAGCATGATGTGAGGCAGGGACATATAGCATCAAATATCCCTGCACAAAGGTCAGCCCCACAGCTAACATTACCATGCGTGAGAAGATGTAGAGATGAGCTGCAGTTTGTATGTGCTTTCTAACAAGAGCAAGAAGAATTTCCCATGGGTTGAAACCTGCTTCATTTCTCTTTGTTCATGATAATTTAGAGGAAGTTGGAATCTAATTGGACAAATGAATAATAAACAGCTTTCTCCTTAAGGCTTGGATGCTTTATGAATAGAAATGTCTCCCTGTGTACAGATTGGTTGGACTGTGTTTATTCACTATCGTGCGAAAATCTGTCTAGGATGTAGGTCAATAAATATGTATAAAAAAACTGGGCTTGACATATTTTATGCAAATGTGGAGAGAAACATTAGTTGTCTTATTTTACCAAAAATAAGTTAAAGCAACTGTTTGTAGTCCCAAAGCATTTATTCATTAATACAATGACAAAACAAATATTTCCAAGTAGAATGCATGTAAAATTAAGTAACACTGAGACAAAAGACATTATGTGAATAGTACTTGGCTTGGTTTCCTTGCAGCTAGTATACAAAATGCAGCTGTATACCAACTTTGAAAAAAATGTGGAAAAAAATAGATTAATAGATTGAAAAATAGAGAATTTTCTAATTCATCTTTTTTTCTTCATGTAATTCAAATTTCTCTCTTTCATTTGACAAAAGATGAACTACTAAATTCAAAATTAGTAGTTGTCTAACAAGTTCAACCCTCTCTTTTTCTAAGACTTATATGTCAAGGGCATTAGACCAGTAAAAGGTTGAGTCCATAAAAATCATGTTATTGACAGGTGGCCAGCACCTGTTCTAAAGAGCCTTATAAAAGATAAACACTATTAAAGGAACACAAGAACATTATGCAAACTACTCTCCATTCTTGTTTGCTATAAAACTCTTAAATGAGGCAGGTTCTTATTTGGCTAAATATATCTGCATCTTTCAAATGAGACAATATGTTTTGCCTCCTGAAGGTGATTCAAGACCAGCATGTCCTGCTTAGCACAAGGTCAAAGAGCATTTCCTGAGTTTTGTTATACACGGATTCTTATGTCTTGTTTGCTATAAAATATTATGTTCTAAGATTTACAAACAGCAAAAGTGTATCCATTTGGTTTTTACTAAAGCAGAGAATGTAACAAAAATTATGGAATTGCTGCTAAATAGAGAATGTCTTTCTCAATACTAAATAACTTCATATGTTGTTGTCAACCTACTGGGCAATTATATACATCCCCATATCTATACAGGATTAGGATACATTTGTTTCATAATTGTCATTTACATCTCATAATATCGTACAAAATGATTTCATTTCTCTATGTAATGCAAATTTAACTACTCACAGTCACTTAATCTGCTTTTCCAGGTTTATAACCTAACCTATGCTTATGTAATACTTTGCTCTTTCACTGTGTCATGGCTCTATTTATCAATCTCTCAAGGGACAGCTATTTTCCAATCAGTTTGGTATTAGAAAGAATACTAAGATGAGTGTGTGGTAGAGTAGACATACGATTTGGCTCAAAGCTTTGCAATTTCCAGCTCTTCTACATGTTGTGCCCATGGGAAGTGTACCAATTAGCCCTGGCAATTTATGAAGAAATCCCTCTCTCCTCTCAATAACTGTTGCTCCAAATATGGATTCCTGCTGGTGTAGTGTTATGTTTATTTCACCTTCTACCCACACTTGGTTTATTTTCACTCTAGTCCTTTGAGTACTGTTATGTCCAAAAAAAAAAGGCATAGAGCCATCTTTGAGATTGCCAGGATCTTCTGTGGAACAGTAATACAATCTTGTATACCTTGTACTCCCTGTAACATGCCAAATGATATGGTGTAAAAAACAATTATTCGTGCTTCAGTTGTCTGTCTTGAACTATTTTCACAGCCATAACCACACAAGTCCTCTCTCTGTGTGTCTGGTGAGGACGTTGGTGGGGCTCCTTACTTAGAGTCAGGGGTTGCTCACTCTTTGTCTGCTGTTGGGACTCTGTTCCTCCTATTGGGTTGCCTTACACAGCATCAGTAGGAGGGCTTTGGCCTTGTCTTATTGAATCTTGTTTTGTCCTGTTTGGTTGTTGTCTCTATGTGACAAGGTCTTTACTGCAGAGGAAACAGAGAAGCAGTGGATCTGAGGGAGAGAGAAGGCGGCAAGGGTCTGGGAGGATGGAGGGAGGGAGAACTATGGTCTGAATGTATTGTATGAGTGCATTTTCTTTAAAAGAGAAAAGGAGAAGGAGGAAGGTGAGGACGAGGAGTAGAGCTCATAGCTCCTTTAACTTGAATTTTAATTTTATTAAATTTAATTTAAAGTCTAACTCTCAAATGACAAATCATTTTGGTGGATAAGGAGCGATTACCATGGAAGTCAAATATGCTTTCATCTTCAATAAGTAATTAAACTCTCATAAAAATTATAAGAGTATCAAATTAAGTGTTCAAAATTGGAACACACTTAAATCTGATGAGAAAGGAATGAAAACCAGGAACTAGGGAATCTGTTTAACAATTTCTAAATACAATAACCTATTTTTAGGACCTACCACATTTGATCCTTCTTGAGAAAATTACTCAGTCTTCTGGGCTCTGGGCTCTACTTTGATAAAATATAGTATAAAATGAATTATGCCATTTATTCCCACCTTCTCATAAAAAATAAAATATCATTACAAGGCAGGGAGTACCTTTTTCTCATGTAAAAAGATTCTCACCCTTATATGACAGTATTTTACAGATCCTCTTGCCTTAACTTCCCAAATCTTTTATAAGATTTTGTAATTATGCCTAGCTGAAGCAATGATAGTCTTGTTAAGCTACTCTCTATTAAAGCAAATAAGAGGGTTAAAGCATTTGGTAATTAAAATAAAATAAAATTCATGTTTCAAACTGATATTTTTTCGATAAAATATGTAGAAGTCCATCTGATCACTGCACCACAGTAAATGATCATTGTAACTGTTTTTGTGCTAAAGAATGCACACACACACACACACACACACACACACACACACACACACACACGAGAAAGATCTGGGCTACAGGAAATGTGGGGTAAGAACAGTGAAAGGAGAGGAACTGAGGTCCCAGTGCATTGCATGGGAAGCTATTTTGTTTTTTTTAATTAAATATACAAAAAATTATGAGCATCCACAGTATAAATTCCTGATGATATAGTGATTATTAATCAAATTTTAAAAGCATGTGGTCTCTTCTATTTATTGAAAGCAGAACTTGAAGCAAAGACATAGCTTATTTTCACATTATTTCATGGCTGTGAAATGAGGCATAGAGTAAAACTGGAAAGGGACATTAAGGGAAAGTTAATACAAACACGTGCAATTAGATTTTCCACTATAGGTGGCTGGTTTTGCCTCCACAGATTTTCTTTATGAATGCTTCGTGAAATACATTATAGAACTGTCAGTCCACAGGACATAAGAACTAAAGAGCTCTTCTTGGGATCTCCTATTAGTTACTCTTCTTAATACCCAACAAAAACAACTTAAGGAAGGCAGGATTTATTCATGCTCACAGATTGCGGATATAGTCTGTCATGGTTGGGAAGGCATGACACCGGCTGGTGCCATGACACCTCTGGTCACACAGTCAGGAAACAGAAAGTCATACATTCTGGTGCTCAGTTTGCTTCCTTTATTATATTTATTATAAAAGTGTAGCCCGGGGAATTGAACTGACCATACAAGTAATGAGTTTTTTCCTACTTCTTTTAACCCAGGGTAGAACCTTCCTTACAGACATTATACTTGTCTCCTAGATCATTATATATTCTATGCAGTTGACCAGCACAACTCGTATTGCTGTCTGCTCAATTTGCTTGAAGTAGCACAAAGGAAATTACTGAATTTTTTCAGCAATTTGATGATGATCCAGGAACCTTCATTATGCTTGGTAAACCAAAACAAACCATAGGCTCACTTTCAAACTGGTGGCCAGCTCAAGTTTTGTAAGCATGGCTTTTCCCACTGAAGCTGTCTTCCAATACCATAGAATTTAAGATTTGGGTATTCCCAAAGTGGCTATTGAAAAATTGTATTTGTAATGTCAGTAATGTTACACCATCACTGTGTGTGTGTGTGTGTGTGTGTGTGTGTGTGTTTGTGCATGCACAAATGTATGAGCATCCCCATGTATCATGTGTGTACTCTGTTTATTTTTTATATTCTATAAATGTGCATATATTTAGAAGCAGATGTAAATTCTTAGCTTCTTCCTCTGTCTGGGTATCATCTGGGTATCTTCCTCCATCACTGTCTACCTCAGGTTTTTGAAATGGACTCTGACACTGAACCTAAAGCTAACTAGTTTAGCTAGGATGTCTGGTCAATGATCCTCATAGATTGTCCTGCCTCCACAATTTTGCCTGATATACACATGGGTACTGGAGATAAACTTCAGATGTTTATGCTCATTCAGTAGCCACTTTATGAACTGACTTATTTCCCCAGCCAGAACCTTGAAGTTTAATCCATATACATCTATATCAATAGTTAAGCCTTGGATCTGTGTTTGGTCCCTCATTCACCCTCTCACCTGTTATGCTTCCCCCACCCTGCAGAAATGCTCTGATTACCCACAGTTCTTCTCCAGATGAAACCAGTGTACACACTGGCTCCTCATTTCACTTGGGCCTATGTCAAAGATGTAAATTCTGGTAAGGATGCTCGAGCCTTAATGCTTCAAGATGTAGACCTATTAGCCGATGCTTTAAGGGGACAAAGGGCAAAATTGTGATTATTGAAAAGAGTTGGGGAAGTCCTATATTAAAAAATGATGGGTTCACTATCACAAAGTCAATTGATTTACAGGATGGGGTTGCTATCACAATGTCAATTGATTTAAAGGATAAATAAAAAATATTGGCGCTAAACTTGTTCAGTATGTTGCCAATAGCATAAATGAAGAGGCTGGGAATGGCACTGCCACTGCTACTGTTCTGGCATGGGCTATTGCCAAGGACAGCTCTGAGAAGATCAGCAAAGGGGCTAATCCAGTGGAAATCCAGAGAGGAGTGATTTTGGCTGTTGATGCTGTAATTGTTGTATTTAAGAAACAATCTGAACCTGTGGCAGCCCTGAAGAAATTTCTCAGGTTGCTACAAGTCCTGCAAATGGAGACAAAGTCGTTGAAAAGATCATTTTGGATGCAATGAACAATGTTTGAAGAAATGGTGTCATCACATGGAAAGATGGAATGATGAGTTAGAAATTATTGATGCAGAAGTTTGGTAGAGGATATATTTCCCCATATTTTATTAACATATCAAAAGGTCAGAAATGTGAATTCCAAGATGCTCATGTTCTCTTGAGTGAAAAGAAATTTTCTAATGTCCAACCTATTGTACCTGCTCTTGAAATTGCCAGTCCTTGGTGATAATCGCTAAAGATGGTGACATACTAAACACACATAAGATTCAGGGCCAAGTATTCAGGTATCCACCAAGTCTTGTAGTCACATGCTGATAAAGGTACTCCTGACACAAGAGGCAAAATAATAACCACGATAAATGTCAACTTAGATGACAACATACTGTTGTTTCATTGTTGGTAGAAACCATGTGATACAATCAACTCTTGGGTTACTACATAATGTAAAGAGAACAAAGCCATCATATTGTATGAATTTATAGCAACTATCGCTGACATTATACTATCTATTGGAATTATGTCACCATAAGCAAAAATGTAAGGCATAAAATTGTCCTGTTAGAAGGAGGTGGATAGTGGGAAGAATCTGTAATAAAAAGGACATTGAGGAGACATTTGGAAGGTACATGATAGTCCTATAGTTAACTTCCAGTAAAGTCTTAAAGGAAAATATTTCTGAGAGATTCATAATAGTTGCTCTTAACAGGGCAAATTTTATATGACCCCATAAATTTGAGCTACCATAAATTTGTAAAAAAGAAGGTAAAATGGGATGATACTGTTGCTTAAGGGTAGGCAAATACAGGGGATTACTGACTGATGAATACATGACTTCAGTTTGCCATGATGAAACCATCGTGAACATGGAAATTGATAATGGTAACATAATAGCATGAGTCGCAAGACACAAGAATTATTCATTCTAACATGAAAAAATGGTAAATAAGTGCTGTGTACATTTTATATATACTTTCACTATATGTGTGTATGTTATTACAATAAGCACTAGGTCACACTTTACACTCATATTTACAATAATTTAAAATCTACAGACCCTTTAATGACCTAGCAACTTACATGAAAGTTAGAGAGTGACTGCCAAGTTTGAAGCCTTAGGGAATTCTAAAGTTCTTTAAACCTAAAATCAATTTATTTGAGACCTTCCAGCAAAAAGGAAGGTCTAGTTATAAATCTAATAGATTTTTCTCTGTCTTATTAAACACAGGAAGAGGCACCTAACAACTCTAATATGCAACAACTTTCATCTCACTCTGTTGCTCAATATTTAAGTAAGTGATCATTAGAAATAATATACCCTAACTTCATCTTCTGATGATGTTCCACTGCAATTACATGTCTAAAGAACCATAATAGAATTTTAACTGGTAATTCAAAATCCTAGCCATGATTTCTACAGAGATCATAAAAATCAAGTGGAAGTGAGTACCTTGGACTTTTATGATGTTTTCATTACACACTTAGAAACATTTTTATTACTTGTTCCTTCAGGATATTTTAACCCATACTAGAATTAGCAAATGTCTACATATCTATTCCATTTCATGTCTTATAAAACTAATTTACTGGTGTGTATATAAAGATATATATATATATATGTATGAGGAATGAAAAGAATATAAATGAATGACATTATCCTCTTTTGGGCATTGGAGCAAGATATCCTTCACTAGAAAGAACTGTTATGAAGAACAAATACAAAAGCTTCTTGAAGACTGACTATTCACATTTAAAAATCTGAGATCTATGAGCTTATGAAATAGTGAATAATACTTTTGTGATTATGTTAATCAACAGCCATATCCATCACTGTGTATTTTTATAACATTCACATAATTTCTATTACCATGTGTTAAAAGTTTTAACAATAGATGTAAATGATTAAAGTTTCTGACACATTAAAATTTCAGCATACTATTTGGTAGATAAATGAGTGTTTATAGATGTAATTTTTATATTATCTGTAAGTGCAATTAACTTGGCTTAGCTAAATTAAATTTTCCAAATTCCACCTGACAAGGAAATTGAATGAAGAGTTTCAATTAATAAGATATATCATTAAAACCTTGGAGATATCTGCTAGAACTAGATTAATATTTCTATGGTGGGTAAAGTCAAGCAAATTTTCTAAGATTAATCACCAGTTCAAACTATAGGATGGAAGGAAAGCTAATAAGTAGATATTATGCTAAAGATCTGAATGCAAGTACTTCATGTTATCAAAGAATTAGGTTAAAGAAGATTGCAACTTTCAGTAGAATATTCTCACCTTATTTATTATCAAAATAGACAAACATTTTAATGTTCTTCTACAAAGGTACTCTCCTGAGTTTATACACGTATTTTGATATTTCAGTCCACAATTAGTTTATCTATATTTAAATAAAGATCTTTCCGGCCATTTAATATTTATTTTACTTTTACCCTATAGTTTTTCACAAAGCAGGAGACATTGGTCAGTTAACGTGGTGGCACACGCCTTTAATCCCAGCACTCGGGAGGCAGAGGCAGGCTGATCTGAGTTCAAGGCCAGCCTGGTCTACAAAGTGAGATTAGCCCCTTTGCTGATCTTCTCAGAGCCATCCTTGGCAATAGACCATGCCAGAACAGTAGCAGTGGTAGTGCCATTCCCAGCCTCTTCATTTATGTTAGCCAGGGCTATACAGAGAAACCCTGTCTCAAAAAAAACAAAACAAAACAAAAAACAAAACAAAACAAAAAAACCCACCACAAGTCCAAAGATACACACACTCACGCGCGCGCACACACACAGTTTCCACCCACCATTCTTCCATCCAGATCCACTCTCTCTGTCACTCATTAGAAAAGTACAGGCTTCTTTGAGATAATAATAAAACATAACAATAAAATATAATATAAAACAAAAACTGTCACATTAAATTTAATTTGATAAGACAAACTAACAGAAGGAAAAGAGCCTGAGAGAACGGGAAGAATCAGAGTCCCATTCATTTACACACTCAAAAAATCCCATAAAAACATTAAACTGGAATACATTACATACACACAGAGGACCCGGTGAAGACCCATGCATGTCGTGGACCTGCTCCGTCTCTGTGAACTCACATGAGCTTTGTTCTGAGAGAGATATTCTTGGCTTCTAATTGTTTAGTTATATGTTTCTCTTCATTTTTTTATAAGTAAGAAGTACTCTTCTAAAGGATCAAAGCACAGTGTTCTGAATTTAAAGAATGACTGTACATGACCAGTTATAGCAATGTCAGTTTCAAAATAAATATCCGTTCTAATTTGCTTAGTTCTTTTCTGCAGGTCATAATGTTATCACTGTTAGAAAAGTAGAATAGATTTTGACTTGGAAAAATAAAGTTTATTTTTATCATCATTTAAAAAGTGTAACAAGGAATATAACAAAAAAGTGCCCAAACTATGGTCTCACAGTCCTGTAATATGCACATATCAGGGTCAGGAGAGGTCCAAGAGGATCTCAATTCCCAGACCAATTTATCTACTAGGGACATTGTCATCTCAAACAAAAACAAAATACGCATGTACCTTATTGTGAAAGGAATTAATTGTTAGTCAGAAAATCTCAGCAAATTTGGCGGTAAATTTTGTTACCTAAGTGGTAAAAATGCCATGTGCTAAATGTTACATAATGTCCTGTAGTTGTTTTAGAATGGGGATGAGAAGACATGGACCATTGGAATATAGTCTTCTAACTGTTCTTCACCATACATCTTGATTTAAGGTATTCTTTAAAAATAGGAGGATGGGATGTGTGGTTATATCCAGGGTAGAAAAAACTGGAGGAAGAGAAAAAGACATTTGATCTATGTAGGAAACCGACAGGTTTGTGGACACAATGGGGCTCTGACTGAAAGGTAGAAATGGCAGTCACAGACACTGAGGTTCTGTTGACCTTACACTGTTGAATCGCAACATTGTCTGGAGGGTCCTAGACATGGGGAATATAACCAGATGATAAGTAAGGCTCTGAACTGAGAAATGGGAGAGAGAATAGGAAACCTGAATCAGTGAGCTGTCACAGAATGATGGCACGTAAACTGAAGGTAAGTGTAGAGCATCTTAGGATGTCCTTAAGATCCCACCATAGTGAACTTTCCTATTCTCAGCCTGTGGTTTGCTTTCAGGCAGGTCTCTAATGTGCCCTGTCCTAAATGCTTCCACATGCATCATCTCTGTGTCCTCCACTGTTCATGATTTCATTCATTTCTGTAGGAAGATTTCAAACCACATGCTGTCATGTTCCTCATGCAGTTCCCACTGCAGTGTAAGAATATCATTCAAAGTATATGAAAATATATGTAATATGTAATTGGTCCTGTTCACTACTAAATATTTGGTAAGCTCTAAGAGGTAGTAAAAGATTCGGAACTAAAAGAAGAATTTTGATATTCCTTCTATTAGGAAGGCCCTAGAGAGTAGAGGGTGTGGCTGAGAAGAGCAAGGTCACATAGCACTCCAAATGTGACAGTAATAAAGACTGAACACTAGATATTGTAGTGATATTGCCAGCATCCACAAAGGGAAGTCAATGGGTCCAGTATGAAATATGCATTAAGTATAGGGTTAATTAGTGAGAAAAATAAATTCAAAGATTAAGGAAACTTGTGACTAAAATTAATCACAGATTCCAGGAGCTACTCTGAGACATTAGTTATTAGGTAATTAAAATGTAAAACATGGCTAGTGCCTTTTAGACAGGGCCACTGCCGATTATTGAGAATAGTAGCTTAGCAAAAATGTACATTGTTTTCCTAATGGCTTACTTCCTTTTCTCAGAGTTTGTCACCGGGAAGATTTGTGTCTATCACATATATTTTATTTTAGACTTGTCACTTGCTAATACTCTTGTGACCATATGACTATAAGAAGTGATGGAATTCAAATTATCTCCCCTCCTTGCTCTGATGGTGCTAATGGCCTACTCATTATTTCTGTGGCATTTTCTTCAGTGTCACAAGTTATGCCTGAGAGTGTTTTACATTTTCATAATTGCTCCCCGTCTGAAAACATCTTGGCTTTTCCGTGTGACAAACAGCACCTCTAAGCTGTGAAATTCATTGCTCTCAAAGGAAATATCAACTGCTTAAAGGGCTCTCCTCATTTTTCCAAAGGTTGAATGTTTTAATCCTGAGATAAACAAGGTTTCATCATTTTATACTATGAAATACTCTGATCTTGTGGATTCTTGAAGATTCATGACATAATGAATTATAGGAGTTCTCTTCATAAGGGAACTTATTTCCCTACTTTATCCACAGAGCCTGCAATATATGACAAGCTTTACTTATTAAAAAGAAAGTGAACAAGTATAAAATTTATTCGTTGTAGTTTGAGATTCCAAACTGAATTCAAAGTATTACCTTTGCCTAGAAGGACGAGTGAAATGTGGGACTGGGTAGGATTAGAAAGTTTTACACAGGTAGGTAGAAAGGTTGGTAGGTAGGTGGTAGGTAGGTAGGTGTATGTATGTATGTATGTATGTATGTATGTATGTATGTAGGTAGGTAGGTAGGCAGGCAGGCAGGCAATAGTGGGCTTGGGCTGAAATTTTTGGCGACACTTCTTAAAATTACATCCTGCTTGTTACATGTGTTTTATTAAAAACATATCTCTCATTGATAATTTGCCTTTTCAGTTACTACCTATTTTTTACTGGTTGTATTTGAACATGAGAGACTTAACTCTGAATGGCCATCCCTTTCACTCGAGTGGGAAATCCCAACATTAAAAGATACCCATGAAACTTGAATCATATGTGGAAGTGTAAAATTCCAAGCCACTCACGAACGTTTATCTGCTTGCTCTGCTCTGAGAAGTCAAAGGAATCCTACCAGCAGGTAGAGCTCTTCATGTCACCTTGCACACTAATGTTTCAGAAGCTCTGATAATTTATGCCAACAACTCTACTAAAGGGATTATTTTCATCAGACAGGATGAAATACATATACTTTTAAGTATGAAGGGTTACTATAGAAAGGTTTAATATAAACTTATGAATTGATTTTTGCTTTCAACAAGCTGAGAATGTCCAGTGACTACTGATCAGGCCCTGTGGAAACACAAGATATTCCCTAGAGTTCAGTGGCAAAGTGTGTTATTGCTGTCATTCTGCACAGCACCTGCTTCTAAATGGATGATCAGCATAGGTGTAAAGTAAACATAAACTCATTCTAAAGCAAGAGGCAACAGTGTAGTCAAGCTAATACAAATTAGACAGAACTCTACTACATAATTTAAAACTTCACATCGTATTAAAATCTAGTTGTAAAGATAAAGTTTGCTGGGATGAAAAGATTCAGTGGTTAAGAACACTGGTGTCAGTTGCAGAGGACCAGGGGTCACATCCCAGAACACACATGGTGTGTGACTTCAGTTTGGGGAAAACCTAACACCCTCTTCTGGCTTCCATAGGCACCAGGCATCTACATGGTTCACCCACATACATGCAGCAAACACTCATGCATATAAAATAAAAATAAATAGTTATTGATAAATATTGCAAATAAAGAAATAATATGCTACATGCTTTTATACATACAAATATTGTCTTATGACATGAGAAAAATAACTGTGATGCCTAAATAAGAACAGGAAATGAAATGTAGACAGATATTTAAAAGCATAGCCACATGCATGTATATGATATATTGACATATGTGATATATGTTTATGTCATAACTAAGTAAATAAAATATAATTAATGACAATAAATAAAATGGGAACTTCCTAAAGAATCGCTAATGTATGCATCTGTGTCTGTGTGTGAGTATGAGTGTAGCTGCTTGTAGATACCTCAGATTCCTGGAGTAGGAGTTACAGGCAGTTGAAAGCTGCCTAATGAGAGGCTGGAAGTGAGTTCTGCTTCTTTGCAGGGGCATTAAGCACCTTTAGCCACTGAGCCATCACTCCAGGCACCATGGCAGGATCTCTTAACATTATTATGAAAAAATAAATCATCAAATCTGTAATTTGCAGCATATAATATAAAATCATATTTAACTTAGATAAATGTGAAAAGCAACTTGATATAATTATAAGAAAGAAAATTGTCAATAAATATATTTTTCAAGCAATTGTCCCATTCCTAACCTGACATATTCACTTCTGTCAGATCAGCTTTCCCAAACAGAGAAACTAGAGATAAAAATCCTGCCCGAGTTCTTTATATATATTGGATATCAGTCCCCTATCCGATTTAGGATTGGTAAAGATCCTTTCCCAATCTGTTGGTGGCCCTTTTGTCTTGTTGACAGTATCTTTTGCCTTACAGAAGCTTTGCAACTTTATGAGGTCCCATTTGTCAATTCTTGCTCTTACAGCACTAGCCATTGCTGTTCTATTCAGGAATTTTTCCCCAGTGCCCATATCTTCGAGGCTTTTCCCCTAAAGAATTCAAGAAGGTGGACACCAGAAAATCAAATATCCCCATTAAAAAGTGGGGCACAGAGTTAAACAAAGAATTCTCAACTGAGGAATACCGAATGGCTGAGAAGCACCTGAAAAAATGTTCAACATCCTTAATCATCAGGGAAAAGCAAATCAAAACAACCCTGAGATTCCACCTCACACCAGTAAGAATGGCTAAGATCAANATAACATGAACTAACTAGTTCCCCCTGCGCTCATGTCTCTAGCTGCATATATGGAAGAAGATGGCCTAGTTGGCCATCATTGGGAGGAGAGGCCCCTTGGTCATACAGACTCTATATGCCCCAGTACAGGGGAATGCCAGGGCCATTATGTGGGAGGGGGTGGGTAGGGGAGCAGGGCGGGGATGCGGGAGGGTAAGGGAAAATTTCTGGATAACATATGAAATGTAAATGAAGAAAATATCTAATAAAGAGAAAAAAAATGAAAAAACAAAACAAAACAAAAAAAACAAAAACAAAAAAAAACACTGCTCTCAGTATAAGCTTATAGAACAGAAAGCTCTCTCCCCTGGGCTCGGACCTCACCAATACAGTATTATTGCTGCATAAGAAGAATAACAATCCACACAGTTCTCTCTCAGTTGTAGCCCACTGCTTATAGTTCTAATACCTTCCTTATATCTTTACTTCAGATACCCCCTATGTCGTTATTATTGTTTGCCTTCTTGTTTGTTTTCTGTGAACACCATCTTATGTTAGCAAATCTATTCCCTCAACCTCATGTCTATTCCTTATCAATAAATGTATCTGGAGAAAAAAAAAAAACCTGCCCGAAAACACCAGAAACATATTAATGCAGTGTGACCTGGAAGAGCTGAAATCACAGTCACACATGAAGGCAGAGTAGTGAGTGACTCTGACACCAGTCTTAATTTGTACTACTGAGCCATTCACCTGTTCTTAAACTGTGGCCCCGAGCTAGCACTGTGTAGCTGTTCACAGCGGTATACAGCTTAGAAGAATATATATGGACTAGTCTTTACTAGAATAAAACAACCAGGGTTAGCAATCTAGGCTGTGTTATGCTAATGGCCAGCTATGGGCATGGGAAAAATCATCATCTTTTATCAAAACTAAAAGAATAATGACTCATGGTAAATGTATTTTTCAAATGAATGTAATGTTGGGGTACTTCTGCAGAGTCCAAACACTGTTTATGATCCCTTTCTTGTCCCTTTATTCATTCTACTTTAGTATTCTCTGGCTTCAATCCCTAGTTTAAATTATTCTTATTCATGTTTTATTGATTTCAGTACCTGACATGGGCTTATCAAAAAAGATTTGACATTATAAAAATATTAGACATATCCAAAAAAAGAGAGCAAGAATTTAGATGTTTAAAATAGAATTTAGACAAGAGAATCTTCAAAGGTTATACATGTGTGTTGTCTCCAATAATGTCAAAACAGAACCCACAATACTCAGAACAGAGTACAGAGAGAAGCCTAGCTGCCAGGAGAATTTAGGTTAGTGTCAGTACTCAGGTTTGACTACGTCTTTCTCTTTGAATCCATTGCTAAGCCCTGGAAAACACAACCAGTTTGAAGATAATAACTGAACAGTTTTCATCAGGATGTTATATGTTTTAAACTGATCAAACATCAAGTATTGTTTTCTTTTAAAAGAAAAAATAACCTAGAAGTACAAAATCTTATTTGACTTTTGGTTTCTCAGCAACAAGCAGACAGGGAACTAATGAGAGATTGTGTGCTGCTATCCATTGTAGCAGCTCTGCAATCTGCTGTGCACACAGACATAAAATGTGAAAGAAACGTGCCTCTAAAGCATGACATGACCCCCCCCCCCCAAAGCGCAGCAGAATAGATTTCCAAGTAAACAATTATACAGTTAAAAGGTTTTTCCACAGCTCAGAGAAAGGTTCCCCACTACCCAGCACTGAGACCAGAAGCACTCCTTTCTTTTGGAAACCACCCATGGATCACCTTGGGAGTCTCTTATCTCTGTCACATTTTCACTCTTTCTCTTATCTTCTCGTTCAGGGCTAGAATGGAATCAATAAGATGGTGTCACTTTCTAATGAGATGGATGCTAATCAAAGAAACAGGAAAGGGTGACTCAAGTATTAAATTGGTCTGTTACTTCTAGCAGAATTCCACAATGCAGGAGCCAAAGGCACCAATTTACAGGTAGAGCAGCCTCAAAAGCTTTGTGATGTCAATCAGGGTTTATGTAGCTGTTTCTTGATGGCATAAGTATGTTGAGATCTCCAATATGAAAAGAACCATCCCCCCACACCTCCAGTTCTTCCTGCATAAATAAGGGCACAGGGCAAAGCTTATTTCCAAGGAGGAAATGAGAATGCCATAAGACCCAGTCTGCCGATCTTGTTATTATGCCTGGCACCAAAGGATTTTCTTTTTTTTTTTTAATTTCCACTGAAAATGTTCCTGCCCATTAATGTTAATTACCAATAATTTTTAGACCCTGCCAGCTGCAGAACAGCTTTGCAGGCGTACAAATTCAATAAATATGGTATGGGTAGAACTAATAAGTGGTGAGGTTGAGACCTAAAACCCTAGAGAAAAATAAGGCAAATGGGACCTGTGCTTTTATAGTGTCCTTAATTGAACCTCCGGTGATTGGTCTACCATACTTACCACACTGAAATACAATTGTCATAGCTTCTCAGGGCTTTTCTGTATTGTGACTATTACAGGCTTCCCTGATATTTTCACAGGAGTAGTCTGCAGCATTTATCTCCTTGGGTAATCTCTAATTGCACATAAAACACATTTTACCAGAGAGAGCTCTCTATGAACCGTAGCATCCAAGGATGAAAGCACAGCTTGAGAGTCTGAAAGTCTTGCTGTCTTAAGACCACATTTTGTGCCACCTAAAGCCTGTACAATTCTCTCTGGAGACAGAAAGGGATAAGGAAACAAAGAGAGGAAAGAGAACAGGAAAAGAGAAGACAGGAAAGAAAAAGAGGTTACTATAAACCTACCAGTGCTCTAAGGTATACAAGTAAGCTGCTATGCAGAAGGATTAAAAACAAACAAACAAACAAAAAGACAAAGTATCAGCTTTAAAGGACAGCATGTGGGGACATGGTCACATGACCATGGGGGACACTGTCCTTCTTTAGAAAGCATTTGTGCCAGAGAAGTGCTTTACTATTCTCTAGGTAACTCTTTGCTAATTTAGTAGAATCAGGTCAAACGGGTTATTTCTGTATTGATCCCCAATTAGTTGTTTGTGCTACAAAAGATTGTAAGGAATAAATGAAAAACAAAAGACCACAATATGTTTTGTTATTTGTCCTGGGAAATGCTTATAGGTCTTCAATAAGTCTCAAGCATTAGTTTACATTGGTGTTAAGCCACAGGGGCTTTTAATTTTTTTTTTTTCTGCCTATTAAGCTGGAGCTGAAGACAACCCAACATCTCATTGGGTAGTATTGTATTATGAATTATTTCTCAAAAGCACAGTGGTTGTTGAGTGGTGAATAAAATTTTTGTTCTCTTAAAACTGCTAACAGAATTTAAATGTTCCAAAAATTGTATGTTAAGAATATAATCTTAAATTTTATTTTAAAAAACATACAAAATTAGCATTTCTTTTTTTAAAAATATAAAGGCTAAATACTTCATTTTATAGGAACGAACAAAAATTCATTAAAGAAGTAATCAAAACTTTTGAATGTCATACTGGTTGCTGCATTTAAAATTACTGTTTGGTTACTGTGCAAAACAAGGAAATCCTAGACTCCCACTGGTGAAATCTGGATCATTTCATTAATTAAAATCTCAAGTCTACTAAGTGTGGATATGTGTGGACTTGCATGGGTCATTCATTAAACATGTGAGACACCCTAGACTTTACTGACATTTCTATATCTTTATGGATTCAATATTATCTTAACCTACAACCCAAATGTTTCAATGTTCTCTTTCTCCTGGTTCTTCTTTTTTTTTATTTATTAATTTTATGTATATGAGTACACTGTAGTTGTCAGCCTTCATGTGGTTGTTGGGAATTGGATCTAGGACTTCTACTCACTCTGGTCAGACAGCGTCATGCAGGTGGTTGTGAGCCACCATGCGGTTGCTGAGATTTGAACTCAGGACTTTCTGAAGAGCAGTCAGTGCTCTTACGTCCTGAGCCATTTCACCAGCCCTTGTGGTGCTTACTTCTAATTGTTGTTTTAAACAATCATGTTTTCATTTATAACAATATTCTAAGAATAGAAGTTACAACAAGTATTAACTTGTGTGAGGAGTGGAGCAAGGCAGAACGGGAGCAAGCACCTTCATGCTGTGAGGTGATTATGGCTACCATGCTCAGTGTTACAACCGCATCACAGCAAACCATGGCTTCACAAAAGATCCTCCTTGGGGGCCTACAGCTTAACCGACAGTCAGTGTGACAAAAGAGATGAGTATTTTGTTATCAGCATTTCATCCATTCTAAAATGCAGAAAATTGAGGGTTATGCAAAATTACTGATATTTTTATAATTAAGTGTGGTTTGTTTTTAAAGATGGGCAGATTCACCTTAAGAGAAAAAGCCAAAAGGAATTGTTTATCTGCTTCATTGAAAGTAACTATTTGAAAACGTGACCCGGGTTGATATTAAACACTAATTTTCACAAGCACCGTATACTACAGGAATGTTAATTATTACATGAATGTACCTTTCATGCTTAGGAGTTAGAAGAGGTTTCAGAGAGTAATGAGTTTTGTCATTTGTTTAAGATTGCTTTTTCTTTGTGATGGCATGCCATTAGCTAGAGATACAGGGGTCAAGCTGATGACCATGCCCTTGAGGAATAGCCTACCTGGTGGAAGTGAAAGAGTATGTGATTACAAAGTGAAGCAAGTGTGGTAGGAATGCCAAGAAAGTCAGGAACAGTGTTTGAGGAATTAGAGAGTGGGGGCCACCTTGCTCAGTGGTGATAACTATTGAGTATGTAAAGTCAAATATTTGAGGTTTTAAACTTTTATAAATGGAGGTTTAGGGATTTTAAATTGGTATTAATTATTAACTAGTTGGTTCATGTTTAATAGAAATGATCCATGCATAACAAGAAGCTAATGTTTCTATCTGAGGCACATATACAATATGCACATCAGTATGGTTCTACAGATAGTAAAAAAATAAAAGTGATCTCTTTATATCATAACTGTTCCTATAAGGACTTAGTTTCTACTGAAACTTTCTTGAGCTTCCAAGGGCTTTCGACATTTTATCCCTCAGACACCTCTCTGGACTACTTCTTCCTAGGTAATGTTGAATGCTTTATACATGAATATGTATGTAAACACATGGGTGATAAATAGAAACAATGTAATTTCCATAGCATACTATATGAGAAATGTGTAAATATAGAGAGGAAAGTACTTGAGGCAGAAACAGGAAGCACAAGGAGAACAATAGACACGTTTGGATAAACATGAGACTGAAGAATCCAATTTGGCTACAGCGTGAGATATAGGTAATGGGAGATGAACTGGAAGCCTACTTTTACTGAAGGTTCCGAGAAGGCCGAGAGGCTGGGCTAACGGCTCAGGCTTCAGGTTCTGTTGTACAGACAGGGCAGGGCCCTGTGCAATCTTCCCTGGGCAGGCAGAAGGGAAAAGCTTACAGATGTGTGATTGTGAAATAGGAGACCAATCATCCAGTCAGCATGAAACCTGTTTAGATCCGATCCTGAGTTCTAAAGATCTACGTGTATAAATGAACATAATGCTTCCACTGGTTTGGTAAACAGTGAAACTAACAGACAAGCAAACATGATTGCATATTTATGGGTTACAGCAGGCTGCTGTTTTCTTGCACCCGTTGTAAAAGCACACATGTAAAGGCTCACTGTCCTTCTGCGGACAAACTGACTTTAACCCAAAGGCATGACCTTACATGATAGCTGAGGTAGACATTTCCAGAACTCAGATAACTCAACGAAAGGAATCCAGCAGAAGGACTCCTACCAAAGCACTGTAGAGAGTCTCAATTTACTCTGCGATAGTGTATATTTCACGTCCTTGTGCTGATATTGTTCCCAGAAATTCAGTCACATCCTTCTGATTTCAGATCATCTTGGCCTAAAATAACCTGTTCTTAATTCTTAAACTCTCCCTAAATATGTCTATCTCTCTCCTGCTGTGATATTAGTCTAAGGACATTGACCAAACCCTCCATTTTCTAAACAGACTAGCAAGCGGCGCAGCACTGACCTTGGCTGGTGTGACTCCCTAGCCCTGTTAAAGCAGTGCATTTTCCAAAGGATTTAACAAGTTTGCTGATGCTTCAAGTTCGATGAGAAGTGTTATTGTGTAGCTCCGGAGGCTACTGAGATAATGGTGAGCACTCCTGTCATGTCTGTGGTATTCCTGAGGGCTACGGAAGAGCATTAACAGACCTTCAAGGGCGAACAGTGGGAACAGAGCTAACAAATGTTTTTACTTGCTTTCCTGATCCTGTTAGCACTAGTGAAATCAATCTTCAGGATGAGAGCGAAGCTTAACGGCCGGCTTCTGATTGTACCCCCGGCCTTTAAAGCATTTGTTCTCTAAGACATTACAAACTCCTAGGAAATAAGCAGTTTGCATCTCAGTTTAAAGCTTGGTTCAGAGCTATAAATTGTTCCTTTAGAAATCAACACTTCTATATTCAATTTATAAGAACAACAGAATATTTTTATAGCCATGAGATTTTTGAAGTTTATAAGGTATCCTCTTGCTGAGAACATCCTAGGGAACCGGCCTTGGTTTATTAATTATTCACTGTAATTTGCAGCCAGCAAGCCCAGCTGTGTGGAGCTCATTTGCAGTTTTATACCTCCTTTAAAAGAAAGTCACACAAAACAGTTCTTTTTGTTGATTTTTTTTTTAAGTCGTGGTATTAGTTTTGTTTCTAGATAGCTGGAATGATATAACATATAGAATGTATTAAAACACAGACAGACAGGAGGTTTAATTAAGTAAATATTTGGGACTATCACAACTCTTTCTAGGGCAAAGAAATGCTGTACACACATTAGATTCTGGAGAGGAACCCCTGCAATCAAATTAGGATGATTAACTTTTTCCATAGCAGTTTTTGTTTTTTTTTTTCATTTTGTGGTTATCTAGTTATCAGAATCCCAAAGGGAACAGGGTATTATGAAAAGCTATATAGATTGTGGGAAAATTCAGTATTGAGGATGAACTTTTTATTCTCACTTATTATTCTGCTTTCTTTTCTTTTTTTTTTATAAAATAAATATTGCCAAGTATAATGGATGGCATCATCTAGAATGATGGATACTCTTCAATTGCTAAACTTTATATACGTACTCTTGTTCTAGTTCATTAACTATCTCAGGCCTTCTAGCACACCAGATATCAGTGCACTGAAGGTTGATTCCTTTCTTCATAAAATTGCTAATTACAGACTGTGTTTTTCTACTTTTTTTGTTTTAGACATCTAAGGGAAGTTATATGCCAAATTCTGGATATAATTTCTTATTTTTACTTTTCCCCAAGCTTCTTTTGTTTTTAATATCAAATTTTTACTTTTAGTATACACTAGTTCTCTTTATTTTTTTGTCATTTTGCTCAGAATTTCAGTATGATATGAGAAGGTCACGTGTACATGTGGGGGGTGATATTCTTTATAGACGAAATCATCAGGCACACAGTGCTATATGGCGTGAGGAGCTCTCTGTGTGGAAGCAAACTCATCAACTATCTTTCTAAAATTTACTTGTTTCTTTGTGTTGTTAATTCAGTGGAGGAAACATGACATGTGGATAATCTTTCTTGACAAGTAGTCAGATAATTTCTAGCTTCACTGATGTAAATTCATAATAGAATATTTTGTTATAAGACCAGATGTTAGTCAAATATTTGTACCATCTATAAGACTCTGGAATAACTTAACCATAAAATAAGCAAAAATCTCTAGCGAAAGTGGTACTCTTTCCTTTTGCTGTAGGCTCTGAAGTAGCTCTCAATAGTGGCTACCACTTAAAATTAACAGGGTGCATTGTTGAAGAGGGAGCAGAAAGATTGTGAGAACCAGAGGAACAAGAAATCAGCAATGAGAGGGTGTCTCCTAGCAATAAAGGTTCACCCTAGGTATCTCAACTATGGTTGCTAAAGTAAGACTTTAACATTGAGGATACCAATAGAGATGCTACCATGGAAGAAAGACTCACCTTCAGCCCTGACCTAGACAAACAAATACAGGTAAGTAAGACAGGCTGAGAGTGGGACAAGCCCTCTGATTAGTTGCCTAAAAAGAACTTTTCAGCCCTTGACGTGTGAGTGTGTGTGTGTGTGTGTGTGTGTGTGTGTGTGTGTAAAACACCAAGCAGACTCAGCAGGTTGCATTTATGCATAGACATATGTGTGTATGTGTTTAACCATAATAATTAAAGGGAGGCCAGCAATGTGAACGGGAGTCAAGGGGTTGGGGAAATGAGAGAAGTTGGAGAGAGGAAAGGGAATGGAGTGGAATGATGCAATATTTTACTATTGATAACAAAAAGTTATATTTTGATCTTGATAAATTTTGCATTGAATTTTATATTAAAATGATAAAATAAAATGCTAATACTTTCATTGTTGAGGATTTTTTGTACCCTACTTACATTTTTATGAGGAAGTGCTTTGCCAGAGTCACCATACATTTTGATCCTATAATACACCAAATTTGCCAAGTTGGAAAAATTTAGTGTAGACACACACACACACACACACACACACACATATGTGTGTGTGTTTGTGTGTTTAAATAATAAAGAAATCAAATTAATTTTCACAACAAGTATAGGAAGGTTTGATAGAATTCAACATAAAGCTAGTCATTTAAGTTGTGTAAGCACAAATAACTGCATGCTCACCATACTAACTTCTGACCTTAGTGACCTATGGGTAATATCTGATTGTGAACACACACATACACACACACACACACACACACTCACACACACACACACTCAGAGAGAAAGGCAGAGAAAGAGACAGAGCAGACACAGAGACAGAAAAACTGAGAGAGACAAAGTGCTTATAGGCACATTTCTAAATATGAATTTAATAATGGTAAAGGTAGGCTCTTGTAGTAATATATATATATATATATATATATATATATATATATATATATATATATATATATATATATTTCTGTTACAGGGAAACTGGGAATTTACTTTGAAGTTTAGAAGAGCTATTCCACTTTCAAGTGTCTTTTTCAATTCAGGCTTCAGTGTTGTTGAGAGTATTTCTGTCCTCTTTGTGTAATATTTTGGCAAGCAAAAGACACTAGAACGCCAGCAATTCAAACACTCCTATCCCAATTGATGCTAACATCTGCTAGGCTGCATCTAGTTGCTGGCTATGAAGTGGACAATGAAAATGACTGGAGGCTTCCTAGGTGTCAGAGTAGAGATTTGTTGTGATTTTGTTTTATCTCAAAACTTCTAAAAATCCCTGATGAGTAAGTAGACTTCACCCAACAGACCTCTGGAACTTTCTAGATGTTGGGACTGGAGTATCAATATTATTTCTTTATGTCTCAGGACTTACAAAGTACCTCACTGCCTTCTAATGGATTAGAAACAGGCCTTTTCACTCCTTCATCTCCACAAGAAGATTCCCAGGGAGAGTTTTCAAGGCATAGGGTTTAGAAACTGAAATAAAGAATGACATTTCAAGTACAGAGAAAGGCATGCAAACACTTGGAATAGGAAAAGAACAGGGATGTACGAGAGGTAGAGTGCATGGATAATGAGTAGTAGTGAAACTGGGCAGCTAAGGACCTGAAATTACAGAAGACAATAATGGTTTTTAGTGGTTGTACTTCAACTGGACTGCAGTGCCCTCCTCTTGTATGAAGTTACAAAAAGATAATGACAGACTGCATTGGGGTTAATGTGCATGAAGTATAAAGAGAGATTCAAAAGATGTTTTTCTCTTCCTTTTCTACATCTCTCAAGGGAACCTTACAGACTTCTCTTCTGCATTGAATTATGGGTGATGACAGGGTGGGCTCTGGACTAGATTGGGGCTGCTTTGTAGAAGGTGAAGCTCTAGTTCCTAGGGAGGGGACTCCTTATTTGTCATCCTGTCTGTCCAGCAATTATGATCAAATTAGAACTGCTGGGTTGATAACTATTATATTAAGTCACCATACTCAGTGGTTCACTGACTGCTTCAGATACCATAGCATGCAATAAAACACTTTTTCCTTAAGTGACATTTTCTGTAATTGACTAAAGTAGAGGAGTGATTATCAGTAGAAAAAGTTATCATGTTTAAACAGAGGATAATATGGAGATTAGGAATGACTTTCTGACCTTTGTCATGGTCTATGGGGCAAAGGTTTCAAAAGGTTCTTATAAGAATGAAAGAATGACAATCTTTCTCTCTGTATTTCTCTGTCTCTGTCTCTCTCTGTGTCTCTGTCTGTCTCTCTCTTCCTCACTCTCTTGCTCTATTGTCTTGCCATTAAAAACAAAACCATAGCTTTAAAAAATTATGTTCTAAATATGACACATCTTTGTAGGGACCACAGGTTAGCATCTCAGGCCATTTTTTTTCCTTGCTTCTTCGGCCATGTTACTTTAGCAAATGGAAATGCCATCCCCAATTGCAATTTTCCTTCAGGCAAAAAGGTTAACTCATGTTTTCAAAAACTGTAAGAGGCAAGACCTTTAGAAATCAATAGTAAATGGAGTGAAGATAAGCTTTATATGATGAGGCCAATTCCAATTAAGGAAAACCTCATCCATTTGGAAGGACTAAGAAAACACTCTCAAAGCTGGACCAATATGACTAACCGTTCCTGCCAAGCCAGGCTCTGGGGGCTTATATCTGCCCACACTTAATTCAAAGCTTTGATTGCTTCTAGAACTATGCCAAGCTATAAATTTGATTCGATTTCAAAGAAAATGTTATGACTGGGTTAACTGCAGATTATTCACATTAAATAGCAAATATAGTCTTAAATTCTTAATATGACCATATAGTTCTAGAATGAAAGATGTCACATGATTTAATCATCTTCAATTCCTGAAGACTTACATATCTTTCAATCCATTATTCCATAGCATAAATTATGTGTCTGTTATACTAGAAGACCAAATGTCTTTCTTCCTGTCTTTTTTTATTATCTTTAATAATAGTAATCAAAACTAACGAAGTAATGAATAAACAAGGACCAGACCTGCATTGGTCAGGGGTAAGATGTTCCAATAGACTTTTCTAGTTTTGATGTATTTGCTCTTTGTCAAATCCAAACATGAATGGCAGGTTGATATTACATGGGAAATAAGTGTGTGTGTGTGTGTGTGTGTGTGTGTGTGTGTGTGTGTGTGTGTGTTGTAATGAAGGGCTAAGATAGTTACCCAAACTATTTCTAGAAACTTAGGCACAATGTAGATTACAATCTACCCCACTGGAATGTTGCTTCCTTCTTTGTCATTGGTACTATGTAACAGAAGTGAGTTACTCTAGTATTGAGGAAGGTGTTATACAGAAAGTAATTTGTTTTGTAGACAGAAGCTCCTCTGAGGACTTTTGTGGTTCTTCATCATAAAGGACTTCTGGGGTTCTTCATCACAAAGGCTAATTTGTACTACCTTAACAGCAACTTATGCTCTCTTAGGTTTAGTCCTTGGGGAAACTCATTCAACTTCCTTATGGAATATTGCTATAGGTAAATGCAGCTACACAGGGCAGAATATAAGGGAAAACAGGGGTAGCAGGTAGGTGGAGAAGACAGAAAGAGAAGAGCCAAGAAGCCTTTTAAACAAACAAACAAACAAACAAACAAACAAACACACACACATAATATCACATATACTTTATAAAATGTAAATATATAATATTTTTGAAGTAAATGTAAATAAAAACCTCTATTCTTTTCTTAAATGCTTTGAGAATCAACTGGGAAAGATCACAGGTGTGCTCAAACAGTAGCTCACAATGACACTTCATTGATTTTCTTTGAAATTTTGAATGGGATTTAATAAATAACAAAATTAGTATTAAAGTACATAGTTGTCCGCAGAGAAATCAATAAAAAAAATATCAAGTCACAAAGCCATAAAACTTTCAATCTCGTTCTTATACTTTCATCATATATTTTTGGCAAAATACACAAACAATATATAGGCTTGAAAGAAATGTCTACACTGTGCTGAGTTTGTCTATACTTTAACATGTGTGGTCAGGGTGTTTGTAAAGAAGAAAGCTAGTATGTGTACATGCATTTGACATATTTCTTGAAACTGGAAGATACAACACTAGATTAGCACTAAGGGCAAAATAATGAAGAAAAACTATGATTATTTGGATTCTGAAGATATTTGTCAAATAGCAAAATACTTCTATGCAACCATTCATAAGAATGTTCACAGAAAATGCAGCGGCAGTGACTACTGGCAATAAGAAGTGTGTGATGTTCTAAGAGAGAATGATGGGGAATATAATAAGATTTCAGGGCATAGTTGGAAACTTGCTGATGAGATGCAGTCAGGTTAAATAGACAAAAGAAGAAGTACATTGGGAACAGTAGGATAGGGCTACCTGGGTCCATAAGAATATATATATTTTTGAAATTCATACAAATTGATATTCTATGAGGCTTTTTAAAATTATATATTTTTTTATTTACATTTCAAATGTTATCCCCTTTCCTGGTTTCCCTCCTGAAAACCCCCTATCCCATTTCCCCTTCCCCTTCCCCTTCTCACCAACCCACCCACTCCCACTTCCTTATCCTGGCATTCCCTTACACTGGGGCATCAAGCCTTCACAGGACCAAGGGCCTGTCCTCACACTGATGTCCAACAAGGCCATCCTCTGCTACATATGCAGCTAGAGCCATAGGGCCCTCCATGTGTACTCTTTGGTTGGTGGTTTAGTCTGTGGGAGCTCTGGAGGGGGGGGGGGTCTGGTTGGTTGATATTGTTGTTCTTCCTGTAGGATTGTGAACTCCTTCAGCTTCTTCAGTCCTTTCCATTGGGGACCCTGTGCTCAGTCAAATGGTTGGTTTCGAGCATCTGCATCTATATCGGTAAGGCTCTGGCAGAGCCTATCAGGACAGGCTCTATGAGGCTTTTAAAATTGTAATATATAAATGTCATCATTCTCTATAACACTTCTCATATAATTCAAACTCATAATGTATTTTTTAATGATTAATTTGTTGACCTGATCATTATATTGAATAGTTTAGAAAAAATATTGGTGGATATTAAACTTCTCATATCTGTAAAAGTTTGTCATGAAAATAATATTCAAATAGGAAAACTAGCATTTCTCCTAAAATGAAAGGATTATAGTAGGATTTTTAGAGATCGTAAATCCCATTAGAAGATTCAGAAGCAGTAAGTCAAAAGAGAAACTTGAAGATCTACACATGTCATTGAAAGACAGAACTAGAAAGCAAGAGGAGCAGCTAACAGTTGGAACTTAGAAAAAAAGATCACTCAATATAGTGTCTGTCAAGGGCAATGACCTTACAGGCCTGATGGAATGACAAGGTATCAATTCCAGCCCAGAATAGGGAGAAAGAGGTCTAAAACAGAAGTCAAGATCTTCTCTGAATGATGTAGAAGCTAGGAGTAGAGAGGCCAGTGTATTCTTCCATAAATAATTCTTGGTCAATTCTCAAAGTAAAATAGGACAGACTTATTTTAGGCCACTGGTTTTAAAACATTATTTTCTCATTTTAAAAAATGAGTGTGAAAGACATATACTTAAAAGGAGGTTCAGGGTGTAATGCTGCTTGTAGTACAAGCCTGATTATCTGAATTCAATCTCTGGGAGCTACAGTGGAAGAGAGAACCAAACCAAATATTGTTTGCTAACATCCATACCTGTACTATGGCATGTGTGTGCTTACACACATGCACATGCATGCATGCACACAAACACACACAGACAGACAAACACAAAACCAATGGAGCAAAAATTTAACATATATGAAATTAACCTATGACATTAGGCAAGTATTCAATGTTTATAACATATGGAAGAAAGCTATGTGGGAAGATGGCACAAGGTACTGGGGAAGTCTTCAGGGCCACCTGCATGCCAGTCAGTCAATGTGCTGATGAGTTACACTGCAGCCCCTAGTGCTACTCCTTTTGAAAGTGTTTTAGGCCACAGTTCAGTGAACTATACCCTTGTCATCTTTTCTTAACCCCTTCACAAAAACCCTCAACATTTGTTATGAGAATGTGAAAAACTCATTGCTGTGAAACATTGTAGGCTTAAATTGATAAGGGCATCTTTAGAAAAGCCTTATAAATCCTGGTACTGTATTTTCAGTATAGATTTCCAGATGTAAAAATGAAGCTGTGCATTAAAAAAAATCCTACAGGGTATCTAAACTTGTTGGAAATGTTACACTTCAAGCAATCATTTAAGTCCAGCAGTTGAAATACTTTAGGAGCAGATATTTTGATCAAGTCTATGAGTCCCCAGAGGGCTCTTAAGCCTTACTGTGAGTCACATGTTTAGGTACAAACATATCTTGAAAATAAAAGGAGTTTCAGCCTATAACAAGTTTCCTAGGTGAATATGCCATTAAAATCTTGAAGGCATTCCTCATGACCAGCCATGCTAGTGCTTATGGCTGAGTAAGAATTAATTTTAGGGCAAGGGAGACATCTCAATAGTTAATAGCACTTGTTCTTTTATGGGACTTCGGTTCATTCCCAGTACCCACACTGCAGCTCACAGCTTGCTGTAATTTCAAGGGATCCAACACTCTTTTCTAGACTCTGTAGGGACCAGACATGAACATAGTACACATATGTGCATTCATTCATACACACTCTCACATATATACTCAGCATTAAGTAAATTTTAGTTAGAATTATTTGTCTCTATCTTTATTCTTTGTTGTTTTTATTAAAAAGGCACAGCTAATAATCGCAAAGTTACTGTTAGCTACTTATATATAAACATTTACATATACACATGTACATGCATACACAGGTTCTATAATATATGAATTTATCATTTTTGAACACATAAAAATTGATACTGTGGATTATATCCATTATTAACAGTATTGTAATCATTGTCTCTTAAGTATTTTATAGTGCATGAACTTGCCCTAAAATGATATCTCATTTATTTCTTAAAAATTCAATAAATATTTTTGTATAACTCTCCAAAAGTAAGAGAAATGGTTTAGTTGGTGTCAACAGTTTTCTCAATAACTGACTCATTACATTTATAAGAATGGTCAGAAGAGTTTTCTTGTTGGGATCTGATGACAAGAAAAGTATACATGAAGGCATCGGATAGTTTGGGGCCAGATTAACCATCAGTGAATCTCCACTCTTCCCAGAAACTCATCATAATGTGAGTCTTGCTTATTTCTCTAAGCCTGATTCCAAATAGCTGGTGATATCATCTGTTTATTTTTGTTGTGTCAACTCTTGGGATATTATTTTCAATAATTACTGCATGTCTCCTTGTATTACAAACATTGAAGAAGAAAAGTGACTTGAATCTGCTCTTCTCATGCCACTAAAACCACAGTCTGGCCCCTGCAACTGACTGATCACCACCACTAGACACAATCAAAACTTTGGTATAATTCCCTTAAGTTTCTTTCTTGTTACATGTCTGTCAACAAAATACAAACTTTATTATCCACATTATGGGGTTTCCTGGTTACATTCAATATTGATATAGTTCAGGCACAGGGTAAAATCCCAATAAAAGCACTTATACAAGAGAGCAATGAAGTTCATTTCCACAAACTCAAAATGAACCAGATAAGATTTCATAAGCCAAAAGCCATATATCATCACCCCATTCGTTGAACTTAACACATACAGTTTACAGAGATCAAAAAAGGCTTGATTTCTGGACCATATTGTGCAAAGTGACTATGAAGAATATTTAAATTCAATATTTCAATATTCAATATTTCAATATTCAATATTTCAATATGCTTCTTATTCCAGCATTTTAACCCCAAAATCCTAATATGTTAGAGTCAATGTTTTATAAGTTTAAATTCAGTTGGAAGTCTTTTCAAGGAATTAGGGTTGTAAACAATTTCTCTGGGACTATTTGACATAATTCTTACATATTATGATGACATAATGCATCTTACAATATAAACTTAACATTTAAAAGTTTAATATTTAATGGCTATGTGCCAGAACTCTTAACCTGTCTCATTCAATATAGACAAGGATCTTTCATTTAAATATTATTACTCCTATTTTACACACGAGAAATAAAGAGCTAGTGAGACCACTAAAACTCCCATAATCGTATGTGTAACATTCAAATGGAATGCGGCATTAACTCTGCTCTATTGGACTTTAAGGTTCATAGATTCACAGCATGGAGTTAGATTTCCTATCCATCTCTTGCTGATCATAACACACCTTGATTAATGGGAAATAATGACAAAGAGCTGATGTACCAGAAATAGAGAGGTGAGTGCTTTAGAATTTATGAAAATGTAAGGCAAATATGTAACAAATGTACTGTTTGGTCTTCATGCAGGTCTCCCAATGACTAAAGTGGGGGCTTGTGGGACCGTGAAAGGCAGCCTAGTTTCTGGTTGAGGCTATGTTTAAAACCCAAGTGACCCCACAGGCGAGGTTGTGACCACAGGTCATGTAGCCTCAAGACAGATCTCCATTTTAATGAGTTACCTAAAGGCCCGAAGGGCTTACTTAGCCCATTAAACTGCCTTCCCATACATTCCTCCCTGCAAAAGGTATTTAACCTCATGCCCCGCCCTGAGAAAGGGGAGTGCATTTTTTTTACTCATCAACTTCCCGCCATGACAATAAATGTCTTAAAATCATGGACTGTCTCTTCTCATTGGGATCTGCCATAGGGAGCAATGGAGCAGGCCTTTGTCTAAAGAGCCGGCCACCTTGTATCCCGCAGAACCATGGTCTCCACCAAGCCAAGCCACCCAGTGAACAAGCCAAGGACACTGTCAACCCATTGGGACCCAGCCAGAGCTCTCCTTCTCCTCTTTTCCCCTGCAGGCTACATTCAGCCTGCAGGCACCTAGTCTGCTCTTAGCTCTCTGCAGCACCCAGCAGTTTCTAAGGTACCCAAGAGCCTGAGAACCAGATGCCCCAGGCCTCCATGCAGGTCGAGGGACCCCTGAGCCAACTCAGGCAAACCCTGGGGACCACAGACTGCTCTCCCCACCACGGGAGCAGGGTCCCACAGCTTCTCATAGGCCAATGTCCGCCCGCACCATTGTGGGGTCTGCAGTCAAAACTTGCCCAGCCTCCACAAGGGGCCCAAGCCCCAAGCAGCTGCAGGACCCCACCGTTTTACCCACAGCGGTTGTTCCTGAATCTGTAGCCTGCCTGTATAGCCTGTTCCCCTAAGGCTGCCTCGTCTGGCCTCAGTGGGAGAAGATGTGCCTAGGCCTGCAGTGACTTGATGTGCAAGAGTTGGTTGATATCCAGGGTGTCCTCCCATTTCTCAGAGAAGAAGGGGATGGAGGAATTGGGGGAGGAGCTCTGTGAAGTGGCAAATGGGAGGAGAGGACAGGTTTATATTGGAATGTAAAGTGAATAAATAAATTAATTAAAAAATGTGGAGATGTTTAGTGTAGAATGAGCCGTTTATTGATTCATCCAATTAACGTTCATGTCAGATTGTTCCAAAGATACATTGAGTCATAGTAATAAAAGAACAGGCAGAAATGGATTCTGAAAGACAAGCTAAATAGTTTGAATTTCATCTTAAGTCTAGTGGCAAACTAATGCCATTTTAAACTTAGGGTGCTATCGCGACAAAATTCCATATTTTAGAGAGACCTTTCAGCATCAGAAAAGAGATAAAGCGGGCATTGATTTATGACAAGGGGACCAGGAGACTGCTGTGTTTATCATGTAAATGAGAATGACAGATTGAAATGAGTTCCAATGCAGTAGGTAGCAGTTGAATGGAGCAAGCATGAAGATTTTCATCTGCCATTTGGTGATGTGGAGGAGGTCAGTTACCAGGGACAATGAGTGCATTCACAATGGAGATGTGCTGCCCTTGAACAGGTGGAGTGAAAAAAAAAAAGGACTTAGAAGTGATCTGTGGATATCTGGACCTACATGGCTGCTGGTCAGTAATTAAATCAGGAAAGGGGTAGCTTTGCAACAATGATACACTTGGTATCAGTAACTTGAAGCAGGAAATGTTTACTTTGTTTCAGTGGGTTCAGGCACTGTGTGTGGTAGGAAGGCTGTGCTGGTGGTGTCACAGCAGATCAGAAAGTAGAAGAAAGGGAGATTCCAGGGATCCCCTGGCTTTCTGATTCTCCCTTTTATTCTCTGTCAATAGCCAGGACCAAAGGAATGGCATCACTTATATTTAGGATGGGTTTTCTCCCCCATTTTACTCTTTTGAAACACCCTTTGGAGACGTACTCAGAAGCAAGCATCACTCATATCCCAGCTGTTCTTAACCCAGACAAGTTAATAATCAAATGAACTCTCACAATGGTAAATACTAACAAATTGAAAAATATTAGACAATTACATGCATCCACTATATGTTCAGATGGATACATGAAAGAAGCAAAAGTCAAGTGAATACAAGGGAGAGCTCAGGGCTATCATAGAGTTAAACATTTGGCAATATGGAAAGAGAGAGAGAGCGAGAGAGCGAGAGAGCGAGAGAGCGAGAGAGCGAGAGAGAGAGAGAGAGAGAGAGAGTCTTCTCCATGTATTAAACAAGATTCCATCTTATACAGCAAAGCTTGAGATCTTATATCCTTACAGGCACCAGGAAGCTGACCTAAGTCAGAGAGAGTACATATCCTATCTGCAGTGACATGAGTCCAGCTCCAACTGATTATGGACCCACTCTTATGGTTTGAGCCAGAAGTATAAGAAATTTCAACTACAGAGACAAAGTGTAGAACAGAGACAGAAGGAAACGTCATCCAGAGACTGCCCCACCTGGGGATCCATCCCATATACTGTCACCAAACCCAGACACTATTGTGGATGCCAAGAAGTGCTTGCTGACTGGATCCTGATATAGCTGTCTCCTGACAAACACAGAGGCGGAGGTTCTCAGCAAGCTATTGAACTGAGCACAGGGTCCCCAATGGAAGAGTTAGAGAAAGGACTGAAGGAGTTGTAGGGGTTTGCAACCCCTTAGGAAGAACAATATCAACCCACCAGACCACCCCCCCCCAAAGCTCCCAGGGACTAAACCACTAACCAAGGAGTACACATGGAGGGACCCATAGCTCCAGTCGCATAGGTAGTGGAGGATGGCCTTATTGGGCTTCAATGGGAGGAGAGGCCCTTGGTCCTGTGAAGGCTCAATGCCCCAGTGAAGGGGAATGCCAGGACCAGGAAGCATGGGTGGGTGGTTGGTGGAACACCCTCATAGAAGAAGGGGGAGGGGGAAAGGGATATGAGGTTTGGAGGGGGGGCAGAAAAGGGGTGTAACATTGAAATGTAAAAAAAAAAGAAAATACCCAATTTTTTAAAAAAGAAAAGAAACCATCAACTAAGAATTTTTGAGCAAAATCCAGTTTTTAAATAAATGAGGGAGTTAGAACTTTTGAATTTGGCCAGGACAAATTGTTGGCCATTTCTGTGGATTTAACAATAGATGCTGATGCTATTCCCAACTATGAGTGTTATTCAGTTTTCTTCAAACTATGACCAAATAAAAATGATAATCCTTGGTGTTAAATATATACTAATTTAACATTTTTTCTATGGTTGAGTACTGCCCCTCATTACACTCATTCCCCTCAACTTGTTATGTTTGCTGCGTGCTGCTGTGTTTTGCAAATACACATTTCTTAATGATAATGATGATTGATATAATTATTTGTGTTGTATGATATTCTGTCTAATTTTATATTTGGTGTATGCTAAATAATGACTCTAATGATAAGTAACAGGAGAATATGTTATAAGATAAACTGTTGTTGTTAAAAATCAAAGCAAAGGATATGAAGATCTATTTCTTATTTACTTATTAGATTTGACCAAAAGATAGAAATTGCTATTGATCTTTTACAGTTTATAAAGTGCTCTAATATGTCTACTCATTCCATAGCCTAAAAACAAATCTTCAAGATGAGGGAGGCATTGTTTTTAATCTCCTACCTAGTTAATGACCTATATAAACTGGTACAAGGAACTGTGCATTTGGGAAGATCTTATGGAAGGTCACCTAATTTCTTACTTAGTTGCCTTAGTAGGAAAAAAAAGTATCCAAGTTCCTCCACTAACAAGAATACCAATTAAGTGAATTGAAGTCAGTCATGCACACTAATGTCTGTGTAAACGCTTTAACATTTGATACTCACCGATTCACCTACATGTTACTGCATACATGCTCTCTCACCATATGGGAACTGTTGACTGTGTTTATAATTTAATTCTGGTTTTGTAAATGACTTAATAATATTAATTAATATCAGCTTTCTAGAGATCGAATGAGCTTTGTAAGATGGCTTACATGTCTGTTTTTATGTGGTATCAATTGTTTTAAAAATACAATTTTGTTGAACCTAATACACCTAAATGTGATACAATGATTACTTCCTTGTAAAATATTTCAGAATTAGAAAGTATTTAAAAAAAAAATTGGTCTGTGTCAGACAACATTGGCCTGACTTTTTTTTTTTTTTTAAAACTTGGAAAATAGATGGTGGTAGATGGGAGCTTCTTGGTTTTAGAGAATTGAGGGAATGAATCTAAGAAGTGGTTTTTGCTTTTACTTTCAAGGTGCATGGGTTGGCAAATCAGACATTGTATTTCTTTTCAACTTTCACAACGTTTATCTGCTGCTGCAAATAGACAAGATCCTGCAGGCATGTCCTGCATCTCTGTAAGGTTACCTCTCACTGTGTTTTCCATTTCACTACAGCTGACAGATGTGACAAGGTAGCAGGTCGCCAGGCAGCTCTCCCACCTGGGCCTGCAGCAGCAACTCCCACAGCTGCTCTGAAGAAAGACTGAAAATTATTCTATATTCAGGTTAAATTATTTCAAGTTAATTTGCACTTGAAGTTCTCTCTCCAAAGACACCTTTATTCCTCTCTGCATCATGGAGCTGTTCGGAGCGGATTCTATTTAAGTTCAAAACAACACTTAATCTTCCAACTTAAAAAGGAAGTGGAAAGATGAAGGGATTTGTTGATTTCAGAAATAGTACTATAAAGTCAGAACAATGTTAATTATAGAAACTAACAGCTCTAATGAATTCAAATAATTACTTGAAAATGGAAAATCAGGTCAGGCTTTCTATCTGCTCTCAGCCCAAGTGTATTCTTTATGTTACTTGAAAGGGCTTTGAAATGTAATCATATCTGTATATAGGTGCTTGGAAATCTTACTGAATATTTTGTTGATGTTTTGTGCATTTACAATTCCAGAATATCAAAACATTGCCCCGGTAGGGCAGATAACCAACTAAGAGTCAGAAAACCCCAATATAGAACCCAATATAGAAAGTTTCGAGCAAGAAAATAAATGGACCCTTGTCATGCTAATAAGATAAGGTGACCCTTGAGTTCAGGTCATTTGAGGATGACTTCTGGGCATAGATCCCAGATTATATCTCAGCATTCTCTCTCTTTCTCTCTCTCTCTCTTACACACACAAACACACACACACACACACACACACACACACACACACACACACACACACACAGGGATCGGCTTTTGTCACTCATTTAAAAAAATGGTGTCTCACAAAGACAAGAGAAAAATAAGCATAAAAATACTTTAATACTTTTCAACTCTTATCCTAGGATTGTGTGTGGAGAGAGAGAGAGAGAGAGAGAGAGAGAGAGAGAGAGAGAGAGAGAGAGAGAGATTTAATTTCTCCCCGACAAAAGCTACAAAAGAAGAATGCGTTTCAGTAACACAAAAGCAAAATAAAACAAACAAACAAAAAATACTCATTAAAACAGGGGCAGTGGTGGTGCCCTTAATCCCTTTAATCCCTTTAATCCCAGCACTTGGGAGGAAGAGGCAGGAAGGATTTCTGGGTTCAAGGACAGCCTGGTCTACAGAGTGAGTTCCAGGACAGCAGGGCTACAGAGAAACCCTATCTAAAACAAACAAACAAACAAACAAAACCCCAAAACAAACAAAACAAAAAAAACAAACAAACAAAACAAAACAACAAACTATTAAAATCTTATTTTAGAAACTTAAGTTTTGTGTCTTTTGGGATACATACTTTTTAAAATGGTATTAATGATTGTCGTGTGTTTTCTGATTTTTCTGCTAATTGTAAAGTTCTATACACTTGCTTTTTGGCTATCATTCACTGTGTGAAGTTCATTGCCTATACAAACTCACCAAATAACCACAAACTTCAGAGTTCTATTCATCTATCTACAGGTAGCTGATCGTGGATCTCTATTTTATAATTAAGATGAGTATCAAATTAAAATTTTGCATTAATTGCTATAGTTGGGAGGCCAACTATAGCATATACTATTTTCTGTAAAGTAAGCCTTGCTATTATTCATCTATCATTCTTACTAACACATTAATTAATTACTCCACCAACATTTTTGTGAACTCAAGAGCATAAATGATTGTTTGTCTGCATTACATTTAGCATATAATATGATTTATCTCTACACTCTTGGCATGGAGTGAAACCTGTCTTAAATAAATAAGCAAATAAGACATTTTGAAACTTTTAAATTGTCTTCCAACTTACACTTAATTACAGAATGCAATAGTTTTGTTCTATGTTAACATTATTTCTCCAGAGGGACAACTTCTGCTCCCCCTACAATACTGAAGTGTGATCATTACCACAGAACTGACTGGTAGTTCCCATATCAGCAATATATGTTATTAAAGTGGACTATAATTTGTACTGACAGAACTGTCAGGATATTGCACTAAAGGAATACATATAGATGGTTGCTGTGCCTGAAATATCTTATCTTTCCCTGAAAAAAATCTACACTAAATCTCTCTTATGTAGGGACAACATTACAACAATGTAAAAGAATATTCTTTTTTCATATATATCATCATATATAATTTTATTTATTTACATTCCAAATGTTGCCTATGCTTCCTCGTCTTCCTCTCCTTTCTCCTCCCTTTTGCTTCTGAGAGTGTGTTCCCTGCAACCGCCACCCTTACCTCACCCGCACCAGCATTCACCTTCCCTAGGTCATCAAGTCTCTACAGGGTTAAGAGCATCCTCTCCCACAATCAGACTGACAGACAAGGGAGTCCTCTGCTACATATGAGTTGGGGAACTTATACAAGCCCATGTATTTTATTTGGGTGGTGGATTAGTCTCTGGGAGCTCTGAGGGATCTGGGTTATTTAATATATCATTATGGCAGTGAAAAAGAACATTCTTAAAGTTATATGGTACAATCCCTATTCAAATACTATAAAAAGTCAAGTAAACTTAAGTTGTTTATAAGTATATATGTGTGTCTCTGTGTGTGTGCATGTGTATGTGTGTGCATGTATATATATATATATATATATATATATATATATATATATATATATATACTTATAATTGTTTTTGTTTGTTTGTTTGCTTTTTTATCAGTAGATCCTTCTATCAGGTTACATATACGTTTCTTGCTAGATCAGCTCCTGGAAAGTGTCCAAATTATGGGTTAAAAGGAAGGAAGACGATTTAATAGAATGCTCTCATTTGTTCAATAACAGTACAAAAATCTCTTTAACGAAACTTCAACTAATAGTCAAATCATTTGGTATTGGAATCCTGGATTTGCTACATTATTTCTGAAGAGTAGTGGAATGTTTTGAAATCATGTTTTTCTCTAATAAACAATATCCACTCAATAGGAAGATATTCATATCTAACATGTAGATTATTAGTTCCAATGAACAATTAGGACATATAGCCAATGTAAAAATAAATCATATAACAAAATGGCAAGAACTTCATAACAGTCAAGAACCATCATGGTAAAAACACATTTCCATACGAAAGTAAATATAAATATATGTTGTAAGAGACTTTTATCTATTCCTGGTTTAGTCAGAGAGTTAGTTAAGACTTTTAACGTTATTAAAGAAAACTAGAATTATTGTTAGTAAATATACCGAACATACGAGACCTAAAGTACCAACAAACGAGACCCACGGAATAGACGGATTGTTCATTATGACGTAAGTACTCTGCTCCACAGCCCAAGGAAAAAAATAAGACTTCATCTACAAGTAATTTCAGTTTCCACTTGGGAAAAAAATGTCAATTTTAAAGAACTCTCTATATTTAAATTTATCTGCCTAGGTTGTTTGCAAAGCCTTTGGTAAAGAAATGTGGTATTTGAGTTTATTAATTTTATTTTACATGAAGATGAAAATATATTTCTGATTCATGGAATTGATTCTGAAAACTTTCTTCTCATAGTTCTGATTACTTTTAAAGGTGTGTTTGCAGAACTTGCCAGAGTACAATTTACTTTCAAATTTCTGCGAGTAATAAGACTTTGTAGGTTCTTTCTTAATAGTGGTTTTCTAGCTCTGCATTCAATTAACGATGTAAGTAAACACAATAGGAGCAGAGCAACTTATTTGATGTGAGCCCTGTAAAATATGTTTGACCACAAACCATACAATGCATATTTTTATCAGATCTTTCATATACCATTCAGCTGAAGCAAAATTTATATTTTCTTTGTAAAGTTCTTGCTCCAAAGATTTACAAATCGATTTCCTCTTAATCTCTACTCCATGATTTGTTTTTTTTTTTTTTTCCTGAGCCTCTACTTTGACTAACAAGCTGACAGGTGTATACAGTACTAGTTTTCTCTTAGTTCAGTATTTTTTCAAATAGTATTCAAATTGATCATGCTAGTGAAAAAATTCTTAATGGCCACATCCCAGCTTATTAGGTCTAGGTTGGAAAGTAGCATTCAGCATCTCTAAGACCCTCCTGGCTAATAAAAATTTGCTGGCTTCTAAGCCAATATCATCCTCATGATGCTAAGTAGAATATAGAGAAGTGACCCTTCTCAGCCAGGCTGGGTCCTTCCTCATTCTCTCTCAAGGTTCAATGACACCTCAGATCATTTTTTCCCCCTTTAGGTGACCACCAATGTCAAGTTACTTCCCACAGCCACCTTCTTGATTCTAGTCTCTGTCCCCAGTCTATGAGTATTTCTTGAGTATGAAATCTGCCCCAGTGTTTTAGTCCAACTTCTAATTCCATAGAGCTTCCTAGCATACACCCTTAATAATGGTATGACTATATTTAACTTTTTTTCTTTCTTTTTCTTTTTTTATTAGATATTTTCTTTATTTACATTTCAAATGCTATCCCGAAAGTCCCCTATACCTTCCCCCAGCCCTGCTGCCCTACCCACCCACTCCCACTTTTTGGCCCTGTCGTTCCCCTGTACTAGGGCATATAAAGTTTGCAAGACCAAGGGGCCTCTCTGCCCATTGATGGCTGACTAGGCCATCTTCTGATACATATGCAGCTAGAGACACGAGCTCTAGGGGTACTGGTTTGTTCATATTGTTATTCAACATATGGGGTTGCAGACCCCTTCAGCTCCTTGTGTACTTTCTCTAGCTCCTTTATTAGGGGCCCTGTGTTTCATCCTATAGATGACTGTGAGCATCCACTTCTGTATTTGCCAGGCACTGTCATACCCTCATACAAGACAGCTATATCAGGGTCCTTTCAGCAAAATCTTGCTGGCACATGCAATAGTGTCTCCGTTTGGTGGGTGATTATGGGATGGATCCCCAGGTCGGGTAGTCTCTGGATCGTCCATCCTTTCATCTTAACTCCAAACTTTCTCTCTGTAACTCCTTCCTCGAGGAATTATAGGAAAACATTGCTAAACAGGTAGAAGACCTTAAAGAGGAAACACAAAATATCCCTTATATTTAACTTTAATTGCTGCTTAACAAATCACTATAAAGATCATTCCCAGTTATCTGTTTATATATTTTTTTTAAAGATTTATTTACTATTATACCTAAGTACACTGTAGCTGCCTTCAGACACACCAGAAGAAGCTGTCAGATCTCATTCCGGATGGTTGTGATCCACCATGTGGTTGCTAGTATTTGAACTCAGAGCCTTTGGAAGAACAGTCAGTGCTCTTAACCACTGAGCCATCTCTCCAGCCCCATCTGTTCATATTTTTATAATAAGAAGTTGGTACCAAGTTGCTGAGTTTGCTGCTCAAGGTATAAAAAGGCTGTAACTATGACATTGACTCAATTAAGTGTAATAATGTGAGGAACCTGGGGGGAAATCCTTCATGACACTTATTCAGGATGAGGGCTGAGTCCAAGTCTTTGATACTATCTATATAAGCACAATTCTTCCCTTCTTGTGTATATCAGTAAGGAATTGTCTGTAGTCATCTCACCTGCTTATCTACAATTGTCTAAGTGCTAATACCTCTCCAAACCATCCTCTGGCCTATATTCTATGTTCTCTTTCTTTCCCGAAACCTGAGAAAGTACCCATGGGAGACCTTGACCCTCTCAGGTATGAATGGGAGTAGCAATTGGGGGAAGGGCAGTGTGTGTGAGTGTGGGACCGTGAAGGGAGAAGGGCAGTGATCAGGATATAAAGTGAATAAATAAATAAATAAATAGATAGATAGATAAATAAATAAATAAATAAATAAAGTAATGGAAAAATACTTGCATGATTCTGTCAAGCAAAACGACTAGGAAAAACCTTATCTATGGTAATTAACCTGGAATTTTAATTATATTTACAGAAATTCACATCCAGCACTCTACAACCCAGTGTTTGATTAAATAGCCAGAAATTCCATTTCTCAGGGAGTAGTTGTTCTGCCTGAGTAAAATGAATGTTCTTTGTATCTATTCCATCTATAAATGGTGAAAGGAGCCAACACAGAAGAATTTTGAAGGGTCTAAGTACAAAGGTAGAGCACTTAGATGTCAATACAGCTCATGCTAGGTAATCAGCATGCATTAACTGCAAGTATAATCATTAATATTCTGGTTGCTAAAATGTTTGGTTGCTCTTTCTTTGTCCTCCTGAGCCTGGTGCTAGGCTAAGTTAATGTAATTGATCTGGCTGTTTTAGGGAAACATTCATAATTTTCTTTGCTTAACTCTCTGAGAACTCTCTTAAGAAGAAATTCTACTGAATATTCTCTGTGTGAATATGCTGGAATCAAATACTATACAGAGAAAGGATGTGCAACACTCAGTCAGTCATTTCCTCAAGGCCAGAATGAGTATATGAATCACCATTTGCCATTATCACAGGTTCTCAGATGTGTTTGGAGCCCATTGAGGCTAGAAAGCCCTTACGTTAACTTGGCGGTTGCAGATATAGGCACACATCTACTGTGTTGCCGAAATGACTTCAAATTAATTCACAAACTCCAACTTCTGTGCATTATTTAGTATCCATGTGTTACATGATCTAAAGACTTGAGATATTTTCTTTCCATGTTTTATATTCAGTAAGTAACAGTGTCATTATTAAGCTTTGGATTAGTGTAGATTGAAAGTCGTAGTATTGCTTTATGCAGTTGAAAATTGTCACAATTCTTTGGGAATTAATATTTGGCATTACTGTAAGATATTTGCATTTCATAAGTTTTTATAAAGATTCACTATTATATACTACTGTAGTGTGTGGCATAATGTCTTGTTTGAAATATGCATATAAAACAATTTGGTTCAGGGAGTACAAAAATCAAAATAGGGATTATAGTATCTGACTGCGCTTGACCTTCTCTTTCCCTTTGATTTCAATAAACCCATTATATATTCTTAACTCACTGATCAAATATGCTCAGTGGACAACAGACCCTATTGAAATGCAATGAGTGAATCTCTGTATGTCATATTACTTCAGAAAGATATGCAAAGCTGGAAGATCAGAGAAGCTTCTGTTAAAGGATCTCCTCCAGTGCATCGAGAAAGGAAATAGAATTTCTCACACTGAAACTGCAATTAATTGTGGTATAATTGGCAACAGACACAGACTTTGAGTTGAAAACAAAACAGGTTTCAGAATGCATTAGATCATCACTTAATGAGTGGTATCTTTGAAGCATAAACCAATCTTTATCCTAATTCTATACACAGAGCAAGTGTTTAATTGAGAAGAACAAAGCACTGACGGACTCTCCCAACAGTTATTTAATAGAAGGAAGAAAATGATGATGGGGCTTTACCTACAAATTATTGGAAGTTTCAATACAACTTTAAAGCAGAGCTAGAAATAATGGCTCCTGCTACAGGCATCATTATTTCCAATATTTGGAGACTATCTCAAATCCCAAAAATATCATTCTAATTACTTGTGGAATTAAAGAAGCAGTGGCAGTATTAGTAAAAGTATAGTGCATCGAGATATTATACATAAGCATTTTTACTACATATGAATTAACTTATGGAAAGCAAATCATAACACCACATAAATTAGATGTTTTTATAGAGTAGGTAATTGGGATACAAATAGAATATATGAAAACAGTCACTGCTCAGTGAACTATTCAGACAAGCAATGGGAAGGAGCAGGAAGGAGCTATAGAAACTTAGGGTACCCAAGATATGTGAAGACTGTCCATGGCTGAGTAATAAGCTATGTTTGGACCTCATATGGAGATTTTTTTTCACATGAGACCTTTTGGAAACATTTCTAAATAATAAATTTCATAAGCTGAGGCTAATTGAGGTGATGAATTAAATGTGTTATGAATGTTTTTTATTTCATTTTTTCCAGCCAATTCCCTCTTGGAAAAGCATCTTTAGCTGAACGTCTGCTCTTAACTCTTGAGGGGAAGATTAAGAAACCATCTTCCATGGAAGCACAATCGCCAATGTGTCTGGTTGCTCAGGAACTATATGACATGGCACCCTAAAGAGAATGAAATATGCCTGGGCTCAATGACAACTCCAAAGTAAAAGTAGACTGTTGGCGGGTGCTTTGCCTAGTCTTCGTCTTAAGGCAGGCAGCCAAAAGAACTAGTCATCAGTTGATACTCCAGAACCAAGAGCACTGAGAACCCAAAAGTCAAGTATAAGCTGATGTTACAAATTATCAAGAATTTCCCCCTGCTATCTTTAGATATAAATCTGTAAATGTAACACAAAGTTTCATCATGATTATGCTCAATTAGTAAAAGTCACAGGACTAGGTAAATAATCTAAAATTGTGTTTAAAGTACACGGATAAGTAAATAATTCAGAAACATATTATTATGCATTTTAATACTTTGACAAATAGTCACATTAGCCAAGCCGAAGGGCTCCTCTTACTTCTGAAAGTTGACATCATCACATCTGCTCTGTCTGGGTCATGCTGACAGTAGCAGTTATGTGCCTCACTCTACTGTCCACTTGCCTCAGTCCGGGTGATGTTACTCCTCCACGTGCATCATACCAAAAGGACATAGAAACACATGCTCAAGTGCATCATACCAAAAGGACATAGAAACACATGCTCACACTGAAAGCTAAATGCATGTGGGGAGAGTGATATCTGTTTGGGTAAAATTTTGTAGTTTAGTTTTGCTCTAGGTTCTCTAAGCTAGTATACATTACAAGTGATTCTTTTTTTTTTTTTCTTCTATAGGAAGATGTTGTGGATTGTGATGCCCCAATAGAAATGGTTTGTACTTTTGTCCACAAGGCTATTAGAAATTGCCCAAATGGTATTTTTAGGCTCTTTTTTGTTTTTAATCTTTAGTGAGTTTTGTGTTTGTATAAAGTGTGTGTACACATGTGCTTGTATGATACTGTGTGTGCTTCTGTGTGTGAGAAAGAGAATGTGTGTGTGGGCTGAGACTACCATTTGTTGTCCTTCTCTATCCCTTTCAGGTCTCATTGGTCAGCTTCAGTGCAGCCTAAGAGTTCCTGTCATCAGCCTGCTCCCACCCTACTCAGCCCCAGTGTTAACATTACAGTATGCATGATGATACCCAACATTTCCAGTGTCCATCAGGGATCAAACTTGGATGTACAAGCTAATGTGGCAGGCACTTTACCAACTAAAACATCTTCTCCCCCCTAACAAGCTTACCAAAGTCCTCCTCACCCTACCTCCAGACAAATACTGTTGTTGATTCAAATATGTATCCTCCATATTGCTCCAGCTTCACAAAGAACTCCTGCTACAAAGCAATCTTTCATCTAGCTCTCAGCACAGACCGAATGAAGAAAATGAGCATACACTATTTGACAGCTGTCTAAATGCTCGCCATCATGAATACTGCCCTTTTGGGTACTTGGGTCTCTATGAAATGGGTTACACTTTTTGTAAGTTTATTGTGCACCCATGTTAATCGGTTCTCAAGTGCTATTTTAGTGGCTCAGGAAAGGATATTTGAAGCAGGAAATATACTTTGAATTGGCAGATAACAATAAAAAAAAAGCCCACTTCCATCAGAAAGTGTGTGTGTTGCAAAAATACTCACAATGCTTTAGCAATTACATACCACTGTTATTAGTAAGCTGTATCCGTTAAGACGGGACACCATGTTTGCTTGTGTTCAGCAATGCTGATAGTCAAGATTACTTCCTTCATAAATCTTGCTATCACTTACATTATCAAAATCACACAGCAGTTATGCATTTAAATTATCAACTGCTTAGCAGGAACACATTTGCTTCTTAAATCAAGTGCATCAATATCCACTTGCAGTAATACGGAGCAGATAAAACGTGCTCTAATCACTCTCAGCGATTAAGCTTGAGCTTTACAGAAAATCATTACAATGTATCCATCAGAGTCTAAAGGAGCAATGGCTTCCTGGCCAATAAGTTATTCTTCACATGCCTGTCATTACAGCAACATTGCAGATACCAGACAGCCACGCCGCCACCTCTGCACAAGAGTACATCATTGACCCACTTTTCCTCATTAAATAAAAAACATGGGAAATCAAAGTACAACCTAGAGAAAACTTTTGCATAGAATGTCCAGCTAGCTTAAGTATAAGATGGATTTTCCAAACAACTCACTTGAAGAACTAGTTATTGGGTCACGCTGAGCTAGGATAGTGAAGTACTCCTCTCCGTCCTTATGCGCAAAGCCTACACTTTGGAACAAACATCTGAATTCTCATGTATAGATGAGTGTCTCGGCTTGCTTTTCTTCTTCTTCTTTGAATTGATGCCCACATGGAGTCACATAGGGAAGGCAATCCCGGCGTTTGTCTTCCCTGAAGTGTTGGCTCCCCTGCTTTCATTACTGCCTCGCAGTTATGGAACGATTAAAGTTTTCCAGCGCTTCTGTTTACCCTGACACCCTGTGTAGAACGCCAAGAGTGCTGGCTGCCTGCCCCACCAGAATGTATAAGACTGTTGGGTTGAGGAATGATGGAAAACCCTGGGCATGTTATTAGAAGGGGAGCCCCAGCTGACTCCTGCTTCGCCATTTGTTAGCTCAAATCGATACATTTTATCATTATAATCTCTGCAAAAACCTCCGATGTGTGTGCCTGGCAGGCCAGCCCATCAGAGAGACTAGGAGCTTCCCCAGACAAGGGAGAGCTCATATTTTTATTTTTAATTAATATAAAACACACAGCCAAACCAGAGCCGTTGAAACCCAGAGGACTCTGCTCTAAAGCCTTCAGCAGCATGTGGTACACTACCGGCTCCACATCTGCATCTGATATTCTTTTGAAATTCATTTGACTTGAGCCAAAATAACCCTTGAAAATGAAAAGGCAGATGGAGTGAAAATATTTTATTCAAGAATCTCTCTGGTTGATACTGATTGATTTCTTAGCAGACTTACTAAAGTTTGAATCTGCACACTTTATCTCTTACCCATTTATTTTTTAATCTCAACCCCCACCCCATACAGATAAACTCTCTAAGAACATGAGACAATATTAGCTGAGATACACCAAGGTGTTGCTTATGTTCTTTGTAATTTCCCCTGCATATTTTTCACCTCACTTCTGCAGCCTAAAGAGCCATCTTAGTACATTGCCCAATCTTGCTTTCTTAATCTGCTACAGGCCTGGCTCAAAGCCTGAAGGTAAAGACAGTAGACATTTTGTAGAAAAAAAAAAAGATAATTAGGGACAATATTTACAATGGATAAGATGATGGTGAACTTTTATAACTATTCCTCTATGCTGCTTAACAATATTTGTTATTGATCACTGGCATTTTTATAAATGTAGATATGATTATTTCATATCTTATTAATATCAGATGGGTTTTTCTGAGGGTTTTCACAGATATTAAAATAACCAAAGATATTAAAAACAATGAAATTCTGAGCAGGAGCTGTTGTGGTAAATCTCTCCAACCCAAGTATGCCCCAGCAATGAAAACATGACTCAGTTAATATGAATACATGCTGTGCACCTAGATTGGGCACATCTACTACACTACCATCTTCCACATCTATGAGATCCCTTAGAACTTGCAGTTTCTCCAGGCCATGTGCATCTGCTCTGTTTTTCTCTTTCTTTCATTTTCTTCTTTTTCTCTCTCAGTTTCCACTCCACCTTCCCTTTATCTTCCTAATCATCAGCTCTCCCTTATTTTACAAATTAAGGTAGAAGCAGGTTTAGAGGAAATCACCTGAGTGCCTATTCATCCCTTGTTAGCAACCACTCACGGGAGAACAGAATTAACATAAAAAATAATTAGCCCCAGGGCTATGCACAACAAGGAGCCCTGAATACATGTTGCTAGTAGAGTCTTATATTTCTTATGCTATTGATGTTTAACAGGACAGCATCTCTGTCCCCAGAGCTTCTGATGCAATCTACACCTGAAAAGAACAAACTACAAGACAACATAAAACAAGTCACTTAGTCCCCATGAACGAGGTCCTCTCAGTGACAACAGGAAGGCTCTTGAATAAATCCCATCTCAATTACACCCTAGCCCTGGATTTCTATGAGCTATGTTTTCTCCACTCTATCTTCAAAATACCTGTTACCTCTGACTTAGAATGCTCAATTCAATGGAGAGTGATGCTGCCTGCCCCTTGCCACAGTGCAATGTTATGAAATATTAACATGAAGCTACAGCATCATGTGTTGTGGTCCACTATGCTGCCATAAGCTACCACCACAATCATGAACGACTATTGTTGACCAACTGATATAAAATCCTTATGGTATTCAAACACAATGTGGTGGTTTGAATGAAAATGGCACCCATAGGCTCATAGGGAATGCCATTCTTAGAAGTTGTGGCCTTATTGGAGTAGGTGTGGCCTTGTTGAAGGGGTGTGTAACTGGAGGTGAGCTTTTAGATTCCAAAAGCTCAAGCTAGTCTCTCTTTCTTCCTGCTGCCAGAGGTAGAACTCTAGGTTCCCTTTCCAGCACCACAGCGGCCGGTGTACCACCATGATTCCTGCCACGGCAATTACAGCCTAAATCTCGAAACATATAAGCCAGCCCCAATTAAGAACGTTTTACTTTTTAAGAGTTGCTGCGGTCATGGTGTCTCTTCACAGCATTAGAAACCCTAACTAACACACACACAGAATACTACTTAACAGAATTTTTAGATTTCTAAATATTTTATGTGTCTAAGCAATGTATACTCTTATGCCATGGCAACTTTTACGAAATGTTATAGGGAAAATTAAGAAGAGAATGCATTAAATAATTTTAATTTATTTTCACCTGAAGATAAATGAACAATAGCGTCTATGCTAAGCTATAACTAACACGTGGATTTAGAATGTTTGAGATATTTTTCAGAATTATTTGATTACTCAATTCTTTGTCCTCTCTCATATTGCAGAAGTTCAATGTGAAATTGATCTATTTCTTCCTGACGATGCTCCGAGTTGGTGAATACACAGTGGACATTGCTTAAATGAATGATTCTTTTTTAACTATATGAATTTACACCCCAAGGTGCGCTGCTATCACCGGGTTAGCCAGAGATAATAAAAGGTATAGTCAAGATTTACACACTGCAGGAACAGTGGGGCTGCAAGACTTCATGATTTATCAGCCTCAGAATTTTTCCTGGTAGAGGCATTACAGTGAGTTGATCACTTGTGGTTCATATTTGATCGTATGGCTATAACTCATAGCTGTGATGGAGGAAATCAGGGGAAATTTCTTTCCTATCATACTCCATTGCTGTCTCTGTTGCTCTGTTTTTCCATCAGCACTTGCCATATTCCAAAACATAAAAATAAGGATTTGGGCAGACAAATATGAAGTAGCTTATTCCAGCATTGACTGTGGAATATTAAATAATTAAAGAAAATCAGAACTGGGAGTTTATAGAAAATATTTTGTTTTTATCAACAAAAAGCAAACACATAGGAAGTGAATGATGGATGGATATTCATTCAAGGAGCAGCAACATTTTTATAAGTGGAAGGAAGTCTGTTGGTTAAAGCTTGCTCCCTTTCTAAAGAAGAGTTAAGCTTAAGGTTCTCTGGCTTCTCCATGGAATCAAAACAAATATGCATTCCTAAGGGCACACAGGTGGAGCCAAGTTTGCTGAGCATTGACTTTTAAAGGTCTGATCAAAGGCACGTGCTATCCATATACTTCCAATGAATCTGTGCTTAACCTTCTTGTGACTTTAAATATGTTTAGACCTACAAGACTCTGTAGCAAACATTGTTTTTGTTTTTGTTTTTGGTGAAAATGTGCCCACATCAGAAAATGGAGAAATGTGCAATATGAATAAGAATGTTTTTAAGACACTGGTAAACACCAAAATCTCATAGATAGTTATCAAAATATAAACTGATGGGGCCCATATGACATGCTTCTGATTGAGTAAGTCTGGGATGAGGCCCAGAAATCTATCTGTAGCCAGATTCCATGTAATTCTGATGCTGCTGTGTTAGGAAAAAAAAAAAAAAAATCCTTGAGCAATACTGCACCAAGGACAAGATATATTGATACAGCAAGAAAGAAAGGATAGAAAGGTGGATAAGGTACTTGAGCAATGGCTATTGGAGACCTTTAATATAGTCAAGGTAAAGTCACTGTGCAGTGACTTTTCTAAGTTCAAATACATGACCTTCCAAATTCTCACATATAATGAAACCACGTAGGGAATCTGAATAGATTCCCAGTAACTAGCTTTGTTTAATCTACTCATCAAAGGTAGGTCTCAGAAGTAAAATTGAGTGTAAGGTTGCATAAATCTCTTTTGCAGTATTCATAAGTTGGGGTTCTAAAGAGGGAAAGGGTCTGATTAGGGGGTAGTTGTAAAATCCAGGATAGGTATTGCCTACTGGATTCTTGCATGATGAATTAAGCTCTTCCTGAGTTCTAATGCAAAGAGAAACTGAATGCTGACCTACTTCTCAAGAAAGCATGAATAATCAAGTCTTGCAAAATGCTCTGAGGTGAAAAAGCACGTGATTTCACCCAAGAAGCCAAAAAGTCTTTCTGAATTACGAAATTAATGTTACCTACATATATTTATAAACCATCGTGTGTTTTAGACAACTGGAGTTTTATGCAAGGAATAAGAAAAATACCACAAGAGGATAATAGATAAGAGTTTGAATAGATTACAGGACCATCATTTAATACTGTCTTTGAAAAGGATAAGTTTCTGTTTTGCTTTACTTGATCAGAAAATGTGTTTGGTGTTGGCATTCCTTCTAGGCTCTGCCCAACAGTTACCTGGCAACAGCTAGGTAGGCTCAGCTTGCTAGAAAAGAAACTATATTACCCACTGGCCTCTCCCTCTCCCTCTCCCTCTCCCTCTCCCTCTCCCATCCCCTCTTCTCTCCTCCCCTTCTCTCCCCTCCTTCTCCATACTCTCTCTTTCTCCACACTCTCTCTTTCTCTGCCTCTACTTCCTTCTCAACTCCCTTTCCCATGCCAACAGAGCTTATAGAAGACCAGAGGTATGTCCTAGTATCATCTGTGTGGGATTTGAAATACTCTATACCCTGCACTCAGGTTTACATGACATCCTTCCTAAGTGAAGTTTCTGAAATGTTGCTTCAATCTTAAATAGATTTATCGGCTTATAAATCTGCTCATAAAAATCACTTTATATCTCTATTTTCACATCTATTTGCCTTCCTGTATTAACCCACAATTACTCATCATGTTTTAGCACCCTCTTTTCCTCATCATGAAATTAACATTTTTATTGAACATGAGATAAGATTGCCCTTAGTTATGCGAGATAATAAATGTAAAGGTACAACATTTGGCAAAACATAGCTACCATATATCATAATGTTTTCCTAATTAAAAAAAATAAGAACTTGCAGGGAATGAGTAAGAATTAGCAGAAGACAGCTCTATCATTCTAATGACAAAAGTCATGGCAGTTTCACCCACAGTAACTGCTTAGAACAAGAGAAAGGTGTCAAATGTCAACCAGCATGCTAGTGTCCTATGCGAGATGAAAACTAGTTGTTATGACCTTTGCATCTCTACCAATAAAAGCTTCAATGCCTTTGCATTTCTATCAGTAAAAGCTTCAAGGCCAATTTTCCAGTGTTTGTTCTCATTATTTGGTTCCTTGGTCACTAGAAATAGTTGGCTTTCATAGTCATCTAAGATAGACATAGAACAAACAGTTTCGAGCGGGACCATTTCTCATGCCTAAGAAGTCACCATGGGAAGACAAATATTTGAAAGAAGCCTCTAATAGGAGGCCACGTCAAAAATAAACCCAGGAAAACTGGTGAACCTGTGTCCGTGCTTCATGTCTCTAGGTCATCTCTCAGCCAGATACAAAGAACACAGTTTTCAAAGGGAACAATAACAGTGTCATCAAAAGTGACAGCTCCATTCACCATACCCCTGCAACCAGATGCTACACTTGATCTTAGCCAAAAGACCGAGAAGCGATGGGACCACATTCTAGGTTAGACAAATAGCAAATTGCACAGTGCAGTGCAGTTAGCTACGAATGCCTTCTATTAGTTTCTAAGCCTGGGACACCAACAGATAATCTTTCCAATCTGTTGGTTGGGATTGTAGATCATCCAAATTTTACTCAGCATTCGCACAAAACATTTACCTCTAGAAAAGATCAATATTTAGAGATATAATCAGTAATCTAAAACCAACTTTTAGGTATTTTCCCATAAATATCAATAGTTTCATTTTCTATAATCCAAGAGATTAGAAATGTCTTAGCTATCCAGAACCTGGATGAATTTAAATAGCCACAGACCAAGCAGAATCTCAAATTTCTCTGTCAATTTTTGACTCTGACTTTTTTTAGATAGCCTTATTTGTTGCTATAACATTTGTTTCTAACATATTTTCTACATAATTCTATCATATAATTTTAATTTCTGGTAAAGGTTCATACATGACTGGCATGGGTAGAAAATTATTTTAGACATGAACTATTCCTGTAAGTTGTCAAGAAACCTCTAATATCTCAATATTTCCTAGCATGAAAGTCACAGGAAAATGAATACTTCATGCAACGAGTAGAAATATTCTATCTGCACTGAAAGAAAGTTTCATCCAACTTTATATTCTAATGTGACATAGACGTAATATTTCTATGTAAGACTGTCCATAGACTTATATTTCTAGTTGCTTCTGAACAGGTTTTAACCAACATTAGCCCTGTCAGTGATATGAAAAGTATGATTGAATGAACACATAATTTTCTTGTTTCTTCCAAACAGAGTGTCTCAGTCTATTTCTCCAAAGCCAGGAGCCCTTATCAACACACTTCTGGACAGCACATTGCTGTGAAGCCAGTTAGAAACCAGGTGAAGAAAGACAAAGATCAACTTAGAATGTTCTGATAGGACGTTAGACAGTTGTACTGAACCCATCCCTTGCTTATCATTTATATAGTATTTTCTTAACCAGGAGGTTAAACCTCTCCTGAAATCCACACCTTGTTTATCAAATACATAAGAAGTATTTTCTTAACAGCAAAAACCAATACTACAGCTTGTCCAAAATTTGTCAAATTATCTATTTTAATATAGCAGCTAATTGAATTTGTCAGAAAACCCTATGTACACTTTTAACATTTTCAAAATACACCATTCCCTCTCTCCTTCCTCCTCCCCTCCCTTCCCCCTCTCTCTGACACTAGTCAGTGTGAGTTTGGTTGTTTCTGTAGTTGTTCTATGCTTTGCATTGAAAGAAAAGGTGCTAGAATAACTTAACTCTTTACAATCAATAAACATTGGCTCAGGAGTTCGATGCCCTCATTAGTCAGGGAAAGTAAAGCAAGCATTCACAACTGTGTTTGAAAGAAATAGATCACCACACTGAAGGCATACAAATTAAATTACATTTTAGGAAAATCCAATTGTTTCCTTTCAGAAGTAGAGAAACACCTTATTATGTCAGCCAGGGCTCCTTTCCTAAAGGAATGGAGAGAAGCATGCGTGCTCTAACAAGTAGAGGATAACTCTACAAGGATACTCCAAAGTAATGTAAAAGCAATTTGATCTGCTAAAACAGTGTATAAAATAATTTTACAAATAGAGAAAAATAACCTTGATGATTGATTTAAACTGATTTTAAGGCTTCTACTTTAAGTGAATTTCACTAGCTTATTTAACTGTTCAAGTGGTAAAATTAGTTAGAATGATGTATGAAAATATTAATTTGTCTCATGACTTCTCTGTTAATCAGAGAAAATTTAAAATTATTATACCATTTTAAGTTTCTGTTTGAAAGTAAGTACCACTTAGGTTTAAAAAAAAAAAGCAATTATTACTTTGGCTGTTTAGCAAGGATTTAGTATGACTTGAATCAAAGAATATAGCCATTTTCTACAGAACTCCTATTCTGGTGTACTGTCTCTAAGGTAGCAATGCTATAGCTTATATGCTATAGTCTCTGTAATATATAGTTTTAATTTTCAGGTATACACATATAAAATCAACTGGGAAAGAAGCCTCCCTGAGGGATTATCCAGATTCTCTTGGCCTTTGGTCTGTCTGACTATGTTGAGGTAGGAAGACCAACTGGCTACTGGGGACACCATTACTAAGCAGCAGCATCCGGGCTGGGCTGGGCATGCATCCTTTACTGCACTTCATTTTTGATTGTGGATATCATATGACCAGTTCCCTCAGGCTTCTCATAGCAGCTGTGACATCCCTGCTATGAAGTACTGTGTGAATCAAATATCCCCTTTCTCCAAGTTGCTTTTGTTTGAGAATTTTGAATTCCTGCAACAAACAAGCAAGCAAATAACCCCAAACCAGAGATACAGCCTCTCTCATTCCCGTGCTTTTCAGAGAATAAAGCAATAGTAATCATAGACATGCTGTGATACCAGAACTAGTTTGCAAATAGAAAGATAGATAGATAGATAGAGATAGGAAGTCACATAAATTTTTTGTTCCTATAACCACATGAAAAAAGAGCAACATTTTCATTAAAATAATAAATAAAAATAAATAAATGAATAAATATAAAACCCATAAAGGAATCCTGTACCCTTGGGTAGCAACGGTGTAATGACTAAGATTCTAGACCCAGGAACACTCATCAGCATTTGGTAACTTGCCAATGAGGGACCAAACACTTGGTGACTGCTGGAACACTGGGTATCATAGAAAGCAAACGTTCATTTCACATACTTTTTTAATTGTATCGCATGCTTTTTAAATTCTGTTTCTAAAATTTTTGTTAGCACCATCATTTGCATCTATAGTTTACATATACCTGAGAGTGAAGAATCCTCTCATTCTTTCTCTTCTCATAATGCGTCTGACTGTTTCAGACCCCAGACTCCTCCCTGCCTCAACCCCTTAGCCAAGCTCAAAAGGATAGTCATGAATGGATAAACAGGAAATTACATCTTGCGCATATCAGGATAATACTGAAATTTTGCACTCTGAGATGGGTAAACAACCATAACAGTGAATCCCAGCCTGTGATCCGGCACGCAACCAGGTTCCCTAAACCTCTATGTCCTGTTTTATATTTCCTCTCACCAGTCCCTGAGCTTTGAGCATTGGTAGCTTAGAACTTATCAGTGGCCCTGGAAAAATCATTTTCTTCTTATACTTCAAAAACCATCTATGTAAACAATTACCTATTCTCTCTCTCTCTCTCTCTCTCTCTCTCTCTCTCTCACTCACACACACACACAAACACCCCACACAGTGTACGTCAATTCACATAGAATTTGAGCTATTGTTCTCATATTAGGAATGGTATGATCTTTGTAATGAAAACCCAACTGTTCTTTAAAATATTTGCAGATTGAATCATGGCACAATTTATAGCTTTCTAAATATTCCACGGGACTCACAGGTAATACATCCAAGCTTGTGTTGACAAACAGGAGTGTGATAAATATCTAACTTTGTTTTCTTTAGCCATTCATCTGTAACTAAATTGCTTTAATCAATAGATCCTTTCATAGTAGTAAACTACTGAATTATTTAACTGGGATAAGAAATTGACCAAAGAATTAACTGATAAGAAATCTTCCCACTGTTCATCTCCCTATAAAGAGTGATGGAGAGACTCCTGTTAAATAGAAACCTTTTATCGAGGGGATGGAGAGATGTCTCAGCTCTTAAACGAAGTTCAAAATGTAGTCTCTTCACCCCTTCCTAGAATTAAGAACAAAGCACACATTGAAGGAGTTACAGAGATCATGTGTAAAGCTGAATCAAAAGGATGGACCAACCAGTGACTGTGGCTGCCAGGGATCCTTCCCATAATCAGCCACCAAAAATAAACACTATTGCATATGCCAGCAAGATAATGCTGAAAGGGCCCTGATATAGCTGTCTCATGGGAGGCTATACCAGTGCCTGGCAAACACGGAAGTGGATGCTCACAGTCAGCTATTAGTTGGAATACAGGACTCCCAAGGAAGGAGCTAGAGAAAGTACCCAAGGAGCTGAAGGGGTCTTCAACCCTATAGGTGGAAGAATAACATGAACTAACTAGTTCCCCCTGTGCTCATGTCTCTAGCTGCATATATGGAAGAAGATGGCCTAGTTGGCCATCATTGGGAAGAGAGGCCCCTTGGTCATGCAGACTTTATATGCCCCAGTACAGGGGAACAGCAGGGCCATTATGTGGGAGGGGGTGGGTAGGGGAGCAGGGCGGGGATGGGGGAGGGTATGGGGAACTTTCTGGATAACACTTGAAATATAAATGAAGAAAATAGCTAATAAAGAAAAAAAAAGAGTGCTAATAGCTCTTCTAGAGGACTTTGACTTGGTTCCCAGTACCCATGCCTGGCACAACATAGTTGCTTGTAACTCTAAATTCAGAGTATCTGACATCTTCCTTTGAAAAGGACACAAATGGTGCACAAAAACTCACATAGGCACAAGTCCACATACATATCAAATGAATGAAAATTAAGCACATATGTTTTTTAGTGTGAATTATAGTGCTCTAAAGCAGACTTAAAAGTGATATATCATCTGGATTTGACCTTGATTTTGTACAGATAATCTAAATAAAGACAAAATTTAACAATTTATAACCTCAGATTTCAATGTAAATTCATTTTAATGGTTAATTTTTAAAAAAATGTTATTCTTTTTATTTATCAATAATTTGAACAACTTAAGTCTTTCCAGTGACATTTGACCATCATCAAAGTGACTTTGTTGTTCCCGTGTACCACCTGGTATCCTAAGGCTGTTGTTACTAGTAATAGTCCTATTGGGTTCTTTTTCTCCCTATCAAGTCTATTTCTTTACTTTATTCCTTAGATCTAGGACTATATGGTAGCCTACATAACAAAGTATGCCTGAGTTACATTTTCATCCTAAATCGTTACCCTTAAAACTCTGCTCAAGAAAGTCCATCCATATATTGATTTTAATCATACTGTTCTTCTCTATCATCATAGCCTTAAAAGCAAAGGGTATAACCATGTCTCTTTAGTATATCTCAAACACTTATGTAAACATGGAAGTTGTTATGTAGACATTTGTTGAAAGTATGAGCTCTGCTTTCTCCTTAATTGTTTTTAAAAAATTTATCCTTTAGAAACATATTTGGGTTTTCTTCATTAATTTATTCTCTTTACATCCCAATATCAGGCCTCCCCCACCCCCAATTCTTCTCTCCATCCCTCTTCCATTTCTCCTCTGAGAAAGGGAAGGGCCACCGTGGCGCATCAAGTCACTACAGAACTAGTCGCATCCTCTCCCACTGAGGTCAGTCAAGGCAACTCAATTAGGGGAACAGGATACACTGACTGGCAACAGATTTGGAAATAGCCCCTGCTACAGCTGTTTGGGGACCATCATGAAGACCAAGCTACATATCTGCTACACATATCTAGGGGTCCAATGTCCAGCCCATGCTTTCTCTTTGGTTGATGGTTCAGTCTCTGGGAGACGCCAAGGGTTCAAGTTAATGGACTCTGTTATCTTCCTTAACTGTTTTGTCTTCATATCCTATTGAATAAAGTCAAATCTCATGCCCATAACCACAGTCACTGTTTTGTCTCAGGACTAAATTCATTTGCTTCAGTATACTTTTATCTTATCCCTCTGGCATAATTACAGGAGATCAGCTGAGGGTTGCTTGAGAAACCCCTTGAGTATTCAAACAAGCACTACTGACACAGCACACTACTACAAACTTTAATACATCTGTCACAACTGCCCAAGAGGTCCCACTCTGTCCTCCCTTCAGCTTGACAACCATTCTTTGCCAAGAAAATGTCAAAATTTTCCAGAACTTATTTCCCTTCTTGACCTTTATCCTTAGCATCTGCATATATCTTGTAATCCAATAACTAAATAGTCACCAGATAAAATCTCTCACTTTTCATTGTCTAGCTGAAATTTTGCTGCAAATCTACACATAATGACAATCTCTCTAGCTGTCATGTCTGTTTTCTCAGGAATCTGGATATGCTGTGTGCAACATTCCTCTGGTCTTCATCAATTTTTCTTACTTTTCCCATCAGTTTTAAAATATGATAAACAGGATGGGATATGATCAAATATTGAGCCCAAATGGCTTGTAAAAAGATAAAAATAAGATATGTGTTATATAGAGAGACTGTCCAAGTGAGTAGAAGACTGTAAGAGCCATTTAATAAGAGGTGATATTATAAGGATGTTGAATACCACATTGAAATAAAAATATAACAATTTCTAGTACAGAGTTTAATATAGCATAGTCTTCTTGTAGCCAAGTAGGCCATGGGCTATAACAATATTAGAATGTCTCATTTCCAAACAATTTTTCCTCTGATCTATTCTGGAATTGACAGCAGACAGCTTTATACTGACTAAATGATGTAAAGCTAGTTATAAAGAACAATATTGTGAGCCAAAATCAAGGCAAAACTTATTGCAAAAGAAAAGCACATATGCTATATATCAATATGTATACATATAATGTATTTAATATGTTAGATAAACATATACTTTATTCTCGGTAAAGGGTTTTTAACTTCTTAGAAACATTTAATAACCTTCATCTTTAAAATGGAAATATTTTACATTTAAAAAATAGTTGTTTTAAGAAAAAAACTATCATAAATACCTGAATGTCTACAACAGTGTACAAAATGAAGGCGATTGTATACAAGTACATACAGCAGTAAAAACCCAGCCTGATATGGACACTGAAGATGGTCATCAACGGTGGCCCTGAGAAGTTCCTCTAAGGAAACAGACTGACCACTTTTTTATCTTTTAACCTCAAAGAGAACCTTTCTGGCCATTTGTTTAAAAAAATGCAGAAGAAAGACTAGACAAAAGAGATAGGAGGTAGTGAATATGGTCATGGTACATGAAGGTTTATTAAGTGAAAGAAATTATCTGTACAATGGGTATTTTCTCGTATCCATGCCAATGAAATGCATGGCAAAGAAACTCTTCAAAATGGAGAACAAAGGAATAGCAGAAAAAGCAAGCTGCTTAACCTTTCAACAGTTCTTTATGAAACATGAAATCATAGTCTTATATACCCACGTGAGACCCATAGGGAGAGGAATGTTTTTTAAGCGCAGTTTTGTATGATCCCTCTCTCGTGGTGATTTTGCATCACTTTGTCTGCCAAATACTGAAGTTTGAACAGACTAGGTAAAACCGAGGCTTGATGACCCAGGAAAGGGGAATGCTAGGCCGCTGAGGCAGGAGTGGGTGGACAGGTAGGGCAGCATCCTCATGGAGGCATTGGGGAGGAAAAAGGGGATAGGGGGATTGTGGAGGGGAAACATGGAAGGGAGATAACATTAAAATGTAAATAAATAAAATAACCAATAAAAATGAAAAACAATCCTAGTCATTAATTTCTGGATGTAGCTAAGAGTTTGCTGAACTATGCATGTAAAGAAGAAATATATTGGAAATTTAACATTTTGTTCTTAAACTTGAAGTCTATCTGCTATCAATCAGACATAAGAATAAGTTTCTTCAAGCCTTGGTTACAATCCCTGTGAGGAGACCTGCACAAATATCTTCAGAAATACTTTTTTTTCCCTGAAATGTTTTAACTGGTTAAATTTTAAATGGCAACTTAATCTGTTTGGTTTTGAATGGAAGCATCTCATATGAAGTGCTCTAGTCATTCGCGGTGTTAGGAAAGTTTGCCTTAGTTTCAAATCTTAATTGGAAAGTAAAATGTCAGAAGGGTTGTATAAACACTGAAATTAATTTTTAAAGTTTGCCATTGAAGTTGGTGTGATTTATTGGGATAAATTTTAAGCCCCTCTTGTTTATAAATTCTTTCTCTCATTTTTTGAGATTATAATATAATTACACTATTTCTCCCTCCCCTTTCTTCCCTCCAGAACCTCCCATAAAGAAGAATCTGCCATAGATTTGAAAGTCTTATTTTTAAAAATAAAAATGGTCATGAGAGAGTTACCATTTAGACAAACAGAAAATGGACACATCCTCACCTACTTAATTCTCCTGGATAACTTGGCACTGTGTAAACTTTGTGAGCAGAACTTGCTTTTCCCAAGTCTTACAATTAGCAATAGTGGTAGAATTAGATGCATGGATTCACTTGCTTTCCCTGAAGTTTACAATTAGCAACACTGATAGAATTAGATTCATGAATTGGCTCAAGTCATAAGATCCATGTTCATGTACTAAGGTCATTTTAAAGAAAAAATGTGCCCATTTGTGAATCTCAGGATATTATTTATAAGAAGCTGCTAATTAATGTTATACATTTTACAGTATGTATATGTTATAATACAGTGAACAGTACTCAGAGAACAAATTTTTATCAGTATCCACAGAATCAGAGTTCTCTTAATTGAATTTTCTTTATATAACTATCAACAAGAATTTGATCACATTTCGACATCATTAAAAAACAATACTTGGGGGCAGGTGAGATGGCTCAGCAGTTAAGAGCACCGACTGCTCTTCCAAAGGTCCCGAGTTCAAATCCCAGCAACCACATGGTGGCTCAAAACCATCCGTAATGAGATCTGATACCCTCCTCTGGAGTGTCTGAAGACAGCTACAGTGTACTTACATATAATAAATAAATAATTAAAAAAATAATAATACTTATAGCCAGACATTTAATGGGCATGCCTTTAATCCTGGCTCTCAGAAGGACGATGCAGGCATATCTCCTATAATTTTGAGGCCATTGTGATCTACATATGGAATTCTAGGATAGTCAAGGGTTCGTAGTGAAACCCTCTCTCAAAAAGAAACACAACAATATGTACAAAAATATTTGTGAGATACTTCCTAAAACAAAACCGAGATTTAAAAAGTTTCATAGTTAGACTGTCAAATAACCTACTTTGGGCAAAGTTGTGTGTCATTGAATAATATAGTTGATTTTGGCAGCTGGAGGCTGAGTTCAGAAGGGAACTGTGAATAAAATATCATATTTTATAATCTTAATAGAAAATGAACTTTTCTATTAATAATTTGACAATGACAATCCATCACGCCTCACCTCATCTGCAACTTTTGCCACACATCATAATTTTAGGTCTCAGAAACAATGATGAGGTACAGCTGTAAAACACACTGATTTAAAATGAAAGGTTCATTAGTCACATAATAGGAGCTGTGCAATGAAATCCAGGGTTTCCCTTTTGTCTGCTTTTCACTACTCAATCTGTTTTGGCCTGAGGTCTGCACGCAGACAGATGCCCAGAATTGATTTTTTGCACCCTAATGATTCCCTTTCCAGCCCTTGCGTTCAGCTGATGGAGGTGGACGGTGATTGTGCTGATCTCCTAAATGGGTTGTGACTCCCTCACGGTGGACCAGAATCAAGGATCTATGCGATGTGAATGGATGGTTTCTCTACATTGGCTCTCGTCTGTGTGTACCGCATGGACTCTGGCCAGTGTGTGAGTAGGCTGAAGTTACAGTTTCCCTTTGCATTGTCTTCCATAGGCTGAAGAAATAGCACTGACTAGGGGATCATAAAGCACAAGCGCTCCATGCCTGAAGGGTCTCATGTTTTCTAGATCACCTTTTCCGACATCTAAGAGTAATTCCCCATGTCCATCCTAGGCTCTGCTTTGTAATGAGAAAACAGTGGTTAGGGGCACTGATGTTGAACACTGCCACGACAGGCTATGGCTGAGCAGCAAAAGGCTCCCAGGCTCACTTCAGAGTCTCCCAAAACATTTCTGCATCTACTCTTGTGCTCAGAAGGCTAGTGTTACTTCACAACATAAGTATTGCATTTCTAATGAAATACAGCCAAACACTCCAAATCAAAAGAAGAGTAATTTGTCACCAAGCCAGGAAGGAGAAGGGAAAAGGGACAGGTTCACAAGGTTGCCACTGAGATTTTTTGGCAAAATCTTTAGGCATTCCATGTTTACTAACTTGAATTCATCGTGAGTTCCTTTTTAAAACTTTTTTGTTTTACTTCCTCTCTGCTACTTTCTTTTAAGCCATTTGATTTTCATTTTTATTAACACCAACAATATCCTATCTTTCCATCTTTCTCACTATCAATACATCTTATGATACCAACATTCATGACGAGGTCAAACAATGTATAGTGTCGCTATATACTGGCAATGAGTAAAAAACACAACATCTCTAGACTCACACTTTAAACATGTATACTTACTTTGCTTTCTGGAAATATTTCAGGGCTCAGGATATTATCATAATCAATATGTACAACTGATAACAAATTAACAGAATAAGCAGGTATGCAACATCAAATGAGACTCCCTGTGTCACTAATGTGAAAGGCCATCAACATACTTTACTGGCTTATTGAGAACTAAGTTTAATAATTCTGTTGTACTTACAAGTATTCCAAGAGCTGTAGGGTATATTCATTAGTGATGATAAGCTCTTTTAGGATTATATCTGTTATTTCAAGCCTACACAATAGTATAGAATTAACAGTTACAGTGTGTGAAACCCCTTAGTCTCGTCACTAAAATAGCTTAGTAATTTTATGTAATTTTTAAAGATTTATTTTTATTGATTTGTGTATGTGTGTGTGTGTGTTTGTGTGTGTGTGTGTGTGTGTGTGTGTGTGTGTGTGTGTATGTATCTGTGTCTGTGTGTGCATGTGCACGTACATACTCAGGCATGAGGGCAGATGAACACAGAATTAAAATTAAAAAAAAAAAGAATGTTGGGTTACCTAAGAATGTTGGATTACCTACAGCTAAAGTTACAGGCAGTTACGAGTCCTCTGATATGGGTGCTGAGAACCAGCTTTGGTTCTCTGCAGGAGGAGTATACATTTTTGCCTATTGAGATAGACTCTAGCCCCTGCCTCATTTCAGGGTACTAAAATGTAATTTTTATTTGTCTCTTAGGAAACTCTTAAGTGATATAGTTCATTATTTCTGGCTGTCTTTAAGTTAGAAGCAGATTTCCTAAGGTATGCCCCAGATTGTAGATTCACTGCAAAGTCTGCTAACTCCATATTTAGTGTTTGGATTAGGGGGCTCAGATTGCTCAATAACTTTGGAAAGACTGATTTCTGCCTGATACCCACAATATCAGAAACTGTGAAATAGTTTCAAGGTAATTCAGGTGAACTGATTTTATATTTGGTGTTCTGAGTGAGATCTCACTCTGCTCCTAAAGAGACCCTAGAAAAGCTCTGCAGTCTTGGTGGCCTTAGAATGCATGGCTCTTCTCCTTCAGATTATTGGATGCTGAGTCTGTAGGTTTACATCATCATACCTGGCTTTCTCATACATTTTTCATCTGGAAATACATGCATGAGGAATTAACAATACCAATTGCACCAGTTGACACTAGACATCCCATTCAGTCCTTTTGGTACATACAGTATTTGGAGGGAAGGCCAAGATTTGTTTAAAGTGAAAACATGCTCAGTGTTCTCCTGTGTCTCCCTTCATTAGTGGCTTATAATTTTCCTTTGTATTTATATAGACATTTCATGGTTAGATAATATTAAATCACATAATACTTTGAAATTCAAGGCTTGAAAAGTGTGGGGAACCAACCTTTAAAAAAGAAAGAAGAATGTTTTAACAAGTTAACAAGACACTGGCAGAGTTGATTCTCCACATTTTTATTCAAGTGATTTTCAGTTATATTTTGAAATATAAATATGAATAAATATTTTGACCTAGATGACTATATGATAAAAAATATTTCAACAAAAATAGAATCATTGAAAATATCATTATAATTATCCTTCAAAAATATTTCAAAAAATGGAAAAAGTAGACAAATGTGATCAATCATAAATTCTATCATGCATTCTGTAATGATATAGAAAGTGGTCTCAAAGTATCAACTACATGATGATATATTTTGGTATTTTTTTCTACATTAATCACTTCCATAGAATTATATTTAAGGGCACATTGAAAAGTCAACAAAAACATAAATTTTCAGGCCTTCTACACACCGTTACTCAGCAGATGGCACAAAAAAAAGTAAATATATTTAATCATCTATCTAATGCTGTATTCTAATCCAATGAGGTCCTGAAGTATACTCTCTATTCCTCTGTTTGCAAACAGAATTTGTTACCTTATTTTAAAAAGATTAAACTAAGAATTTTAGTAATTTTAGAAGCTGAGGAAAATATATGTGAAAAATCTTCCAATTGGTATGTCAGGAAAGTTATTGACATTACTAAAGAGAGGAGCTGGATGAAAGAACTTTATAATTTGCCATGTGGAGAACAGCATAGCACATTTTCTGCAGTTAGTGAGGGAATCTGTTTTGCTGTTATAATTTTTGCATACATGGGCAATAGTCTTCTGTTGAGTTTACTGTTTTGTTGTGGAATCCTTACATACTTATAATAGGCTGAATCAAATTTTAAATTGAACTGAAATTAGGAAGAGTACATTGTGTGATATTTCATTATAAAATGCTTATTAAAATTTTAGTTAGAGTGAGGCACATAATTTATAAACCTTTATTAATAATATTTAAATTTGTGCCTAAAATTTTGAATAGGCTACAGAGTTAACTCAGCAGTTAACAGTTGGTTGCTCTTTCAGAGGTTGGAGGTTCAATTCCCAGCTCAGTATTGTCTGTAACTCTAGTCTTGGGGGATTTGAAGCCCTCTTTGACTTCCATGGGCACCAAATATGCATGTAATAGTTGCTTTCAGGCAAACGTTAAACACATAAATAATAAAATAAATATTTTTTAAAGGAGTAATCAGTTGCTCAAGTTTCTTTAGAAATTCTCTGAAATACCTTGTTTTAGCCACTAAAGGGATTGCATTGTTTATTGAGTATCAATAACATATTTATTGATGTACCTGAGCACAGGTACATATTTTTTTCTTTTGAAAACACGAACATATAACTTTTTCATTTTAATGGAAGACAACACACACAAATTTTTGGCAATCCCTTTAGACTGTATGTCTTAAAATTGCCATCCAGTTCTTCAAGTGTGGGAAAACACTAATCTTAAAATGTAAATAGAAGAACTACAATCCGGAATGTAAAATGGAATAATGAAAACCAAGTGCAGCCAGCCATGTGGCACACTCCACGATGCAATACGGAGTGAGTGAAACCATGTTAAACACGAAATTAATTCTTATTCATGAGTGTAACTCGAAAGGGATTGTTCCTCCAACCTTGTATTTCAGTGCCCATTCATCTTTCCAAATATGCAGAGCACATTTTAATGTAAAATACATTTTCTATCGTGCCCATAGCATATCATTTTTGTATAAAACAGGAAACAAAACATGCATACTAGTTGTGTTGACCTTTCAATTACTAAACAGCAACAAAAGTAAATATGTTCGCAATTCATCTACAGAGTACTGCCTATCCTTCAATATGGAGTACATTATCTTTCTCTATGCTTCAAGTGTACATGTAAGAGACTATGAAAGCAACCTTACAGTAGGAGAGTCAAATAGAGCTCAGCCATGTGGACTGAAATTAAAAGTCTATGTCTATGTATGTCTATGGATGAACCATTTTCAAAGTTCATGACCTACAGTATGTGCACAGATTCTTTTACAAAGACAATTAAAAAAAACATATATTAAGGTGAAGATACACCTAACATAAAAGTATAATATGTAGTAAGTATAAAGCAGCTAATGGAACTAGCTAATCTTATCCAAAATTGTGAATTAATGCGAATCTAGTACTGTACTGATAATCACTGGATATTTCCATTGTTTAGTTACCAGCTAGCAAGCCAATCTGTCATATATCCCCAATATTGAGGCACTTGCTTTCTCTGCAGGGGAATAGTTGGTGTTTCAAGTAAGACTGATAGCTATAGAAGCAATTGAGTGACCAGAGTGAGACCTATGTATCCATATGTGATAGGTGAGGTCACTCCATTTCCCATTCGGTCATTGGCAGTCTTATCTCACTCCTAAAATATCACTTGATAGCTCCAAAAGGCATGATTTTGACTTATCTACACTGGTTAGTAAATCTTTATGATAATGATAGGGAACATTTGATTCACAGATACATAAAATATATGAATGTCATGAGAGATGTCCAAAAGTAATGGAATCTCAAAAATATTGGTCACTTTATCTGACCCTGTGTTTCATTTCATGTGGGTCTTGAAGGTAGAGAAAAGAAATTATAAGATTGATCTGGGTGCAATAATGATGAAATGAATGGAGTGGTAGAAATGCGCCATCCAAGACACAAAAGGCAGCTTCACACAGGGCAGGAAGTCAAGACTGAAGCACCAAGTCCTTTCCTAGGTCAGTGCTGGGTAATCCGCAGCCTTGAGTAAGAAGGCATGTGACCAAGAGCCGTCAAACAGACACAGTTCTGGGTATGATAGAACTTGAGCTCACAGAAATCACAAGTACTCTCTCTCTTTTTTTTTAATGTTCCAAAATGTTTGTGACACGTGTGATAATCAAATATGTTTTGCAGTTCAAAATAAATCACGTGTTGTCAAAATGAAGTTTAATGCTCCATTCCTGACCTTCCCTGACATACCCCATTCTGTAGTCCCTATCCCTGTTCCTGTGTCTGACTTTGATATTGGTTTTTTGTTTGTTTGGTTTTTTTGTTTGTTTGTTTTGTTTTGTTTTTTTGTTTTTCCCCTTTTAGTAGTTTCCTTTCAGTTTCCCAAAGACAGATTTCTCAGGGCTCTGTGGCTTTGCCTACTAACCACTTTCCTGATCTCTGCTTTCAAATCCTCCCATGTATTCTCCCATGTATTATTCTCTTTTTGACTCTTCTTGATTAGCTGTCATATCATTTTAGCTTCCATACCCTAAAATCTTTTCTCAAAAATAATATTTTTATTAATTATTGTGAATTTTATACAATGTACCCCAATAACACTTGCCTCTCATTCCTCCCTGGTCCACCCTCCCACTGAGAAATGTTTCTATTTATGCTTTTGTGGGTAAGGAAGTCATGGCATGGCCTCATTTAATAGACTTTAACTTAAAATTTTGCCCTGTCCCAAATCATTCACACTGCACAAGCAAGTTAATTATTTCTACTATGCAGACCATTAATCATTTGAACTAATCTACCTGCCTCTTTCGTATAAAATAAAGAAAAGAATTAGGTTGCAAAAACTAAGTGTATCCACAATGTCATCTAAAATATCACTTCCCTGACCTTTATATACCTCACAGTCCAAGAAATCCTCATAGTGAGAAGCTGTGCCTCTTTTATGGGGATCTAAGTGTCTCTCACCTCATCCTGAAACAGCCACCTAGTTATTGCAATAATTAACTGCTCAGTGTAATCAGTTCTGCCATGATAACCTTTTGCTACTGTCTAGTCCAGTGTGGCCTCTTCCTTCCAAATATTGAATTACATTACTTTCGTTTTTCTCTAAGAGCACTGACAATGATCTATCTTTTGCTGCAAGTATATGGTAAGATAATATTTCTTTTTTAAATAACATATGCTCCCTAAAGAAGGAAATTGTTTCCACAGACAGGGATTCTGATGCAATAAAGTTTTCTTTCTCACTCAGATAAGAACACAGTGTCTCACAATGTTTCCTGAAATATATGATGAGTTCAAAGATGGAGAGAGAGTACTTGAATAATGTATGTAACAAATCACTTTCTGCTTGATGGTATAGTAAATTTATAGAACTTTTTGTCACTGACTTTTATTGCTTAGAATACCAGACCCAATTAATTGTTGAAAGCTGGACATTCTTAATTTCATAAGTTCCAACCACTTTCTATAAATAAATAATTATTAAAAATCACTCTGTTTTTAATCCTCACCCATGTTTATATAGCATGCTCCAAATACCTTCTTCCTGTTGACCTAGCCTTCTATGCTTTTACTCACTGGAATGTTTATGGATCATTTTTTTAATGAGTCATGTTTTATTTCAAAATATAAACATTCTTAAACATGCATACATGTTATATCTTTTGCATAGGACATGACAATACAGAATCTATGTCTTACAAAATACATAATAAAGTTTTATCAGAGCAAGCCAAGGCCAGATTGGGAACTGTACAACTGTAGTATTTACTGTAATGATCCAGGAAAGATGAACATGGCCTTTGGAAACATGTTGGGAACTAGGTTTAAAAACAAAGTTCCTATGGGAAAGGAAACTGGGAACCTGATAGAAATGGCCTTGGACCTTAGATTTTTTGGGATTTTAGCAAAGGATCCCACAGAAGTTCCACCAAAGGCTTTGGATGAAAAGCAGTCACCTGGGCCTGAACCCATAGGGTGTTCAGGAATAATACTGAAAAGTCAAATCTTTATTTTCAGGATGGGAACAGAGAGCCCACAATGAAAGTGGCTGAGTGGAGGGAGAGTTCACTACAGCAGCACCTAAGAGTAACTCTGGGTCTTAGAGGAACTCTGGATTTTAGCCATCAAGGGACTGGAGTTTAGCTCATGTCCCAAATGAGAAAGTTTCTCTTTGCATCAGCCAAATTACGGGACCACTATCTGCTCCCCAGATGTCTACAGAATACTACAGCTATACAGAAAATAGCTCTTTCCAAAGAGGGACTTAGGTTCTCTCTTGATGGGTGCTACATAGGGGTGGACAGTAAAGCCCTCGATGGGAGTGTGGTCTTGCAGGTGCTCTACCTGTGTCCTGCCACACCCCTTACTCACAGGACCTGAGATGCAAAGGCTCACCACCTCCAGTCCACACCATCACAACCTTGTTCCGAGGCCAGCATTGGGGCAGGTGCAGGTTCAGGATTCACCAGAGCGCAGCCTCCAGGTGCAAAATCCTATACCCTGTCAACCCCAGTGAGAGGTGGTTTAGATGTGGGGATGGTTGAGGGAAGGTGATATTCTGTGGTCCCAAGAGAAATGTGGCAGAACAGAGGGGTTACCTTTCAAAACTATTTCCTCTCAGCCCCACTCCATCCAGAAGACTGGCCCTTTTCTTGGCAGAAGCAGTTGCTACTGTGGACTTCACAGGGTCACAGCATTTCCTAGAGGCTTCCTCTGGGATCTCCACCAAGCAGGGGCACCATCCATGTGAGCCCAACCTGAGCAATAGCTTGGTCATTTCTCAGCTCCTAGTTGTGGCTTTGCTTACAAGGCTACCTATTTTGACCTCTGACAGATGTTACCAATTATCCCTCCCCATCCTATCCCTCTTCACAAAAGGTCATTTGGTCTGAGACAGTTCTAGAAGGTTTATGTGCGGCCATGTTGTAATCAATAAGAAATGTTTTCTGGGTCATTTTTTAGAAAGGTTTTTCGTTGCTTTTACAGACATTTTCTGAAAACATTTCTTGACTTCAAAGAGACTGAACTTGTGCCAGACCTTGCAGCCAAGTTAAAAACATGCCTTGAGATTACTTAAGATTATGTACTTACATAAAATAATTAATTAATACATTTTTTTTAAAAAGATGTTCTTAGCCTGCTAACCTTCTACAGGCTCATTGTTTTTAATTTTAACTGGTTTTCAGAAGACAATGTAACCAGCCTTACTATACTTTGAATTACCCATGCAATGTGCTTTTATAATGTAAGTACACAAATTTAATCTTCAATCATGTGTTCTTCCATGCCTCTAAACCAGCATAATGTATGTGTACATTGTGGTAACCATTTGCCAACAGGTTGAAAGCAACCTGAAACAAAGAAAATATTGTGTAATTAACGGAAGCAATATATACACATAGATGATAATATTTGTTTACAGTTTTGAGTGCTATTCTCGGTAAAAAAGAGATCAATAAAGTGACTTATTTCCTTGCAATACTCCACTGATGATTTCTGTATAAAGGCCACGTTTATTTCTTTCCCATATCATGTTTTTCTTGATGTTCAATAAATACAGATCCAAAGACCTGTGCTAGGGACAAGTAACATAAAACAGACAGGCACCATGGACAGGAACATTCCTCCAGCACAATGAATCACAGGAATAGATCACACAAACAAAACAGATGCGTTTCAGACAGCCAAGCAACTACAGACTATATCCAGATGGAAGATACAGGGAAGGAAGTGGTGAATTCAAATTCTGACTCACTCTTGGACAAACTATTCCAAAACGGAATGTTTTAATTCTGTAATGCAATATTTGTGCAGAAATAAATATTGCTTACTTCTCTCTCTCTCTCTCTCTCTCTCTCTCTCTCTCTCTCTCTTATATAGTAATATTATAGCAAAAGAACTTTCTATAGAAAACAGCAGATAATAAGAATTAACTTAGGGACCTCACATTAAGCAAGAGATATATTTCTATACTGGAAAACTTTCTATACATGTATTAAAGAGATGGGGGACAATGTGTAATAGTTGATCATCCTGCAGGCACATGGGATATGGATTAGAACCCCTAAACTACTTTTTATTTCCTCTGAACACATAAGAGACAAAAGTAAAAGTAATCTAACATGATGCTAAAATTATTATCATTCATTATTTGAAAGATAACAGAATTATAATTCATAGGAAGGAATTAATAGATATGAGAATAATTTATAATATAAGCATGTTATTGCACATATATATTATTTTAAGAGATGGAAAATGAATGTCCACTTAAAATATTCTGAGTAAGATTAAAACAAATGCTAGGAAATAGAGCCATATTTGATTTATGATACTCAATTGTCAGTGTATTTTACATTCTTGTATTTTATCAAAAATTTATAATATCTGAACTTTCAAATATATTCATATGTTAAACACCTACAGATATAAAAGCTAAACAGTATATATTTACATGTATAGCTTATAATTCAAATTTTAGTTTATCATAAGTTAAATGACCCCCAAATGCTGTATTTTAATGCTTTTAATATGGATATATAGAGAGTAAAGAATAGTATCATTCGGCTAAAAACGTAGAAAGTTTAAGACATGTTAAGGAACAGAAACCAACAATAATAGGTCCACATATATATTTAAGTAAACTATTTTGCCCATCTAATAGCTAAAATATTTTATAGAATTCAGTTAAGCTTTCATTTTGAGGGCTGGTCATTTGTATAATGATGATTTAGTGAAAAGGCTCTGGGTGCTCTCTCTCTTTATTACATTTTTTACATGTAAAAGGAGGAGCTAAGTATACACACAACCCTTCCAATGTGTGTTGGTAAAGCTCAGAAATGATAAATCATGACGGTACTTTGACTTTCAATCAAGGTTGAAAATATTGCAGCATCTACTTCATTTTGCTGACATTACAAGGAGACTTTTAAATATGAGAGTATCAGAGAACAGGAGAGGTCAGCTCACACAGCTAGGAGTGGCTGCTTGCAGACACAAGCTGTCTTATGTGTGACCGCCATGGGGGATGGTATTGAGGATCCTTCTTTGGAGATTTATGTAAATGAAGAGCTGGGCTCTTGGCAGGTGGTGACTTCTGGGAAGGTCAGAGCACATGAGGGATCAGGAAGGAGAATAGAGAGAGTCCATGAAAGAATACTCTGTCTTCAAATGTGCCAGTGCTATATATGTGCATATACATCATAAATATATGATATGATATATATATATATATATATATATATATATATATATATATATATACTATTTATATTTATACATATATAAAGCCTGTATGTATATACAGACTAAACTCTCTCTCTCTCTCTCTCTCTCTCTATATATATATATATATATATATATATATATATATATATAAAACTGTATATATACTGAATATATGTTTGTGCATTTGTGTGTGAGTGTAGTTTAGTCTGTCAATGGAAAAAGCTTCATAAGTTGTATATATGTAAAATACTGTATACATGTGTATGTGTGTGTATGTATTTTATTCTGTAAATGGAGAAAGCTCCATAAGTTTTATGTATGTGTATATATATTATAAATATATACATATATATATGTGTGTGTATATATATAATATGTACATATTCATATATGTGTACATATATGTGTATATATGTATATTTATAATTCACCATCAAAATAAAATTGGAGACTGTGGCTTTTAAGGATGTTACACTAGGAAGGTCAGCCAACATGATCATTGCATATTAGTTTGTATTTAGTAGCATACAGTAAAGTGAAGCTGTCTTCCATGACTCATCATGGTAAACACAATGGCAGAACTAAGCTTCATGAATTCCATTTTGAGTGTGCACGAAACATTATGCATTTAGCAACATTTATACAAGTTATATATTTACATACATAATTAATACTATATTTTGATGTTCCTTATCTTTTCTGTTAAGGGACTTAGGTTCTTGAATGTTTGGATCTGTGGCCACTTAAATATGATATCCATAATGAAAGTTCACATAGTATTTTAAGATGCATATAACAATGTCACCTCAATAAACACTGTAATTAACATTGTCCCAAATGAACACAACCAAGTATATATGAGAAATATTTTATTTTTTCTTAAAAATTAAGAATATGCTATAGTGAGCAATCATATTGGTTTTCAAGTTAAATAATTCTCCACTTACTAGTTTTTTGGACTTTGATAACTTCCTTAATTTCTCTACATCTTAGTCTTCACTCTAAATGTTAATGCCCATATGCTAAGAACAAAATTTCCCCCAAAGTTAATATACAGATGCTCTAGTCCATGGAACCTATAATTTCCAGAATACCTTCAAGAAAAGAAGGCAAGAGAAGAAAGAGTTCACAGAGATTTGAGAATGATTTTAGTATTGCACGTTTAAATCATCACAGCAGTTGTTGGAAACCAATATAATACTAATGCATGCATTAGACAGAGACTGAGGGTGAATGAGGCAATTGAATATATATTTCTGCTAGATCCTTCTATCACCTTGATGCTGGCAAAACAAACAAGCAAACAAACAAAAAAATCATTTCAGATGACAGGAGTTATTCCAGTCCAAGGCAATTTATCTCAAAGTAGAAGGAAAGAAATTTCCACCCTTCACACAGTTGTCTCCCTTCTACTGCTGTTCATAGCTGTACCTCGTGGACTGTTGCCTCCTCTACAACTCCAGAGTATGCATGTAAGGACAAGTAAATGTAGAAGGAGAGAGTCATGGGACATAAACAAGCAAGAAGAACGGCAGAGCTCAGAGGTGTGCATATTGCTCTCGAAACCTCGGTGAGCAGATGGAGTGATCAATGTTTTCAGAGCCAGGGTCAGGGAGATGAAAGCTGACATGTGCGAGGCAGCAATATGATAAACCTTCCTTGTTCTAATCACACCACCCTTGAGTATTCTTGGAGGAGGCAGGCTAATCTGCTTTCTCATAGATGAAGCCCGATGGTTGCAGAGTTTGCTTCTCTTGATTAGAATATAAAATTTATAGGCTCCAGCAATTGTTTTCTATTACAAGTATCTGTCACATGGTAAACAGAAGAAAAATACCTGCTGAATGAGTAAATTGCTTGCATATACTATAATGTTTTTATATAAAAAGACCACACTAGAAGGAAAGATATTTCATTTTTATTAAGTGGTAATCTCAGAAATTTTGTTCAAGTTAACTTGTGGTCTATGTACTATGCTCACTGTGTAAGCAGAGCAGAGCATCACCTTCCCTCATGATAGTTTAAAATGTGTTTTCTTCCTCTGTTAGGTTACTTTGGATTGTAGTTTTGACTAAGAAAAAAAATTCATCCTCAATAAACTTTGCTAAGAAAAGGCAAGTTTTGAATACATCTTTAGATATTTTTGAAATAAACTTCATGATTAATTTTATAGAATCACACACACACACAAACACACACACACCATACACACATGTATATATATAATGTGTGTATGTGTGTATATGTGTATGTGTATGTGTGTGTGTGTGATTCTGTAAAATTAATCATGAAGTTTATTTCAATACCTATTGATGGCAGAAAAGAAATATGTGTATGTGTATGTGTGTGTGGATGTGGATGTATGTGAGTACACTGAAAAACTGAAGATTCCAAGTAAGGTCATGAGTGACTTCTTTAACTATAATTGTTAATTTTTTTGCACAATAAGTGAAATATTATACAACACATGGAGATAAATTCTGTTTCTTTAAGAATTACAACCTGGGGCCTCTCCCAGCCAGAGCGCCATCTTTCCTCTGAGCCCAGCGGACACAGCTA
>LR749982.1:741671-868896 GCA_902729485.2 Mus minutoides | reverse complement strand
CATATGCCAGCAAGATGGTGCTGAAAGGGCCCGGATATAGCGGTCTGGGGGGAAAATATACCAATGCCTGGCAAACATGGAGGTGGAAGCTCACGGTCAGCTATTAGATGGAACACAGGGTTCCCAAGGAAGAAGGAGCTAGAGAAAGTACCCAAGGAGCTGAAGGGGTCTTCAACCCTATAGGTGGAAGAATAACCATAAACTAACTAGTACCCCCTGGGCTCTTGTCTCTAGCTGCATATATAGAAGAGGATGGCCTAGTTGGCCATCAATGGGAAGAGAGGTCCCTTGGTTATGCAGACTTTATATGCCCCAATACAGGGGAACGCAGGGGCCAAGGGGTGGGAGAGGGTGGGTAGGGGAGCAGGGCCGGGAGGGGGGAGGATGTAGGGAACTTTCTGGATAACACTTGAAATGTAAATGAAGCAAATATCTAATAAAAGTTGAAAAAAAAAAAAAAAAGAATTACAACCTATGTGCAGGGTGTGGTGGCGCACGCCTTTAATCCCAGCACTCAGGAGGCAGAGGCAGTCGGATTTCTGAGTTCTAGGTCAGCCTGGTCTGCAAAGTGAGGTCCAGGACAGCCAGGACTATACAGAGAAACCTTGTTTCAAAAAAACAAGAAAAAAAAATAATTACAACCTATGAATATTCAGTGATCCAATCAAACCTGAAAATATTCTGTAATTTTAATGGTAAAATATGTAGAAAGACAGAGAGTAGACAATAAGATACATGTGCCTACACAAATTAATTTTTTCAGTAACTACATTGGTGACAGAAACAAAAATAAAAATTTGTGTATCAAGTACAAATTAATTATGTCACTGTTTTTTCTCAGTGATATTTATAAAACCACCTTAAACTTTTAATAAGTTTACTACTTCAAGTGTTACTATACATACAATATTTCTAGTGATTGTTACCATACTAACAACTGTCCTGATTTTGTATTGAGTAAGACTGGTATAGTTGTTTTATATAAAGGTACAGTTGCTGGTCACTGAGGATAGCTGAACTTTTGCTTACACATAGTGTAATCCGAGTCAAACCCAAATTTTCTAAATTTGATCTTGTCTCCGAGGTCTCTCTGAGACCAGTCTGCACAGATCAGCTCGGGGACTGCGGAGGGTGAGTGAACAGATTGAAGAAGCAACAAAGCTTCAGGGACAGGCAGAAGTGAGACAGCTCCTGAGACAGACTCCCATTTCAAAAAAGACAAGGAGGGGCACTTCATATTCATCAAAAGTAAAATCTACCAAGATAAACTCTCAATTCTAAATATCTATGCTCCAAAGGCAAGAACAGCTACATTCATTAAAGAAACTTTAGTAAAGCTCAAAGCACACACTGCACCTCACACAATAATAGTGGGAGACTTCAACACCCCAATCTCACCAATGGACTGATCCTGGAAACAGAAACTAAACAGAGACACATGGACACTAGCAGAAGTTATAAAACAAATGGATCTAATAGATATCTACAGAACATTTTATCCAAAAACAAAAGGATATACCTTCTTTTCAGCACCACATGGTATCTCCTCCAAAATTGACCATATAATTGCACACAAAACAGATCTCAACAGATACAAAAATACTGAAATTATCCCATGCATCCTACCAGATCACCACGGACTAAGTCTGATATTCAATAACAGCATGAATAATTGAAAGCCAGCATTCACAGGGAAACTGAAAAACACTCTACTCAATGACCTTGGTCAAGGAAGAAATAAAGAAAGAAATTAAAGACGTTTTAGAGTTTAATGAAAATGAAGCCACAACATACCCAAACTTAAGAGACACAATGAAGGCAGTCCTAAGAGGAAAATTTATAGCCCGAGTGCCTCCAAAAATAAACTAGAGAGAGAATAAACTAGCAGCCTGACAGCACACCTAGAAGCTCTAGAATGAAAGGAAGAAAATTCACCCAAGAGGAGTAGACAGCAGGAAATACTCAAACACGGGGCTGAAATCAATCAAGTGGAAACAAAAAGAACTATCGAAGAATCAACCAAATCAGGAGCTGGTTCTTTGAGAAAATCAACAAGATAGATAAACCCTTAGCCAGGCTAACTAGAGGGCACAGGGACAGTATTTTTTTTTTTTTTTTTTTGGTTTTTTGAGACAGGGTTTCTCTGTATAGCCCTGGCTGTCTTAGAACTCACTTTGTAGACCTGGCTGACCTCGAACTCAGAAATCTGCCTGCCTCTGCCTCCCCAGTGCTGGAATTAAAGGCGTGAGCCACCATGCTGGGCCAGGGACAGTATTCTAATTAACAAAATCAGAAATGAAAAAGGAGACACAACAACAGATCTTGAGGAAATTCAAAACATCATCCAATCCTACTACAAAAGGCTATATTCAACAAAACTGGAAAAACTTGATGAAATGGACAACTTCCCAGACAGATACAAGGTACCAAAGTTAAATCAGGATCAGATTAATGATCTAAACATTCGCATTTCCCCTAAAGAAATAGAAGCAGTCATCAATAGTTGCTTAACCAAAAAAAGCCCAGGACCAGATGGGTTTAGTGCAGAGTTCTATCAGACCTTCAAAGAAGACCTAATTCCAACTCTCTTCAAACTATTCCACAAAATAGAAACAGAAGGTACTCTACCCAATTCATTCTATGAAGCCACAATTACTCTGATACCTAAACCACACAAAGATCCAAAAAAGGAATGAGAACTTCAGACCCATTTCTCTTATGAATATCGATCAAAAATACTCAATAAAATCCTCCCAAACCAAATCCAAGAACACATCAAAACGATCATCCATTATGACCAAGAAGGCTTCACCCCAGGAATGCAGGGATGGTTTAATATATGAAAATCTATCAACATAACTCACTATATAAACAAACTCAAGGACAAAAACCACATGATCATCTCATTAGATGTTGAGAAAGCATTTGACAAAATCCAACACCCATTCATGATAAAAGTCTTGGAAAGATCAGGAATTCAAGGCCCTTACCTAAACATGATAAAAGCAATCTACAGCAAACCAGTGGCCAACATCAAATTAAATGGAGAGAAACTCAAAGCAATCTCACTATAATCAGGGACTAGACAAGGCTGCCCACTTTCTCCCTACCTATTCAATATAGTACTTGAAGTGCTAGCCAGAGCAATTCGACAACAAAAGGAGATCAAGGGGATATAATTGGAAAGGAAGAAGTCAAAATATCACTATTTGCAGATGATATGATAGTATATATAAGTGACCCGAAAAATTCAACCAGAGAACTCCTAAACCTGATAAACAGCTTCAGTACAGTAGTTGGATATAAAATTAACTCAAACAAATCAATGGACTTTCTCTACACAAAGGATAAATGGGCTGAGAACAAATTTCGGGAAATAACAACCTTTACAATAGACACAAATAATGTAAAATACCTTCGTGTGACTCTAACTAAGGAAGTGAAAGATCTGTATGATAAGAACTTCTGAAAAAAGAAATTCAAGAAGATCTCAGAAGATGGAAAGGTCTCCCATGCTCATGGCTTGGCAGCATTAATATAGTCAAAATGACTATCTTGCCGAAAGCAATATACAGATTCATGAAATCCCCATCAAAATTCAAACTCAATTCTTCACTGAGTTAGAAAGGGCAATTTGCAAATTCATCTGGAATAATAAAAAAAAAACTAGGATAGCAAAAACTATTCTCAACAATAAGAGATCCTCTGGTGGAATTACCATCCCTGACCTCAATCTGTACTACAGAGCAATTGTGATAAAAACTGCACGGTACAGGTACAGCAACAGACAGGAAGATCAATGGAATAGAATTGAAGACCTAGAAATGTATCCACACACCTATGGTCACTTGATTTTGACAAGGGAGCTAAAACCATCCAGTGGAAAAAAGACAACATTTTCAACAATTGGTGCTGGCGCAACTGGCCTTTATCATGTAGAAGAATGCAAATTGTTCCATTCTTATCTCCTTGTACAAAGCTCAAGTCTAAGTGGACCAAAGAACTTCACATACAACCAGAGACACTGAAATTTATAGAGGAGAAAGTGGGGAAAAGCCTCTAAGATATAGACACGGGAAAAATTCCTAGAAAGAACAGCAATGGCTTGTGCTGTAAGATCAAGAATTGACAAATGGGACCTCATGAAAATGCAAAGCTTCTGTAAGGCAAACGATACTGTCAATAAGACAAAAAGTCCACCACCAGATTGGGAAAGGATTTTTACGAAGCGTAAATCTGACAGAGGACTAATATTCCATATATACAGAGAGCTCAAGAAGCTGGACTCCAGAAATTCAAATAACCCCATTAAAAATGGGGTACAGAGCTAAACAAAGAATTCTCAAGTGAGTAATACAGAATGGTTGAGAAGCACCTGAAAAAATGTTCAACATCTTTAGTCATCAGGGAAATGCAAATCAAAACAACACTGAGATTCCACCTCACACCAGTCAGAATGGCTAAGATCAAAAATTAAGGTGACAACATATGCTGGTGAGGGTGTGGAGAAAGGGGAACACTCCTCCATTGCTGGTGGGATTGCAAGCTTGTACAACCACTCTGGAAATCAGTCTGGCCGTTCCTCAGAATATTGGACATAGTACTACTGGAAGATCCAGCAATACCTCTCATGGGCATATATCCAGAAGGTGTTCCAACTGGTAATAAGGTCACATGCTCCACTATGTTCATAGCAGCCTTATTTATAATAACCAGAAGCTGTAAAGAATCCAGATGTCCCTCAACAGAGAAAAGGATACAGAAAATGTGGTACATTAACACAATGGAGTACTACTCACCTATTAAAAACAATGAATTTCTGAAATTCCTAGGCAAATGGGTGTATCTGGAGCTTATCATTCTGAGTGAGCTAACCCAATCACAAAATAAGTCACTTGATATATACTCACTCATAAGTGGATATTAGCCCAGAAACTTAGAATACCCAAAACACAATTTGTAAATCAAAAGAAACTCAAGAAGAAGGAAGACCAAAGTGTGGATACTTCATTCTTCCTTAGAATAGGAAACAAAACCCCCATGGAAGGAGTTACAGAGACAAAGTTTGGAGTTAAGAGGAAAGGTTGGATCATTCAGAGACTACCCCATCTGGGGATCCATCCCATAATTGGCCAACAAAACCAGACACTATTGCATATGCCGGCAAGACTTTGCTGATAGGACCCTGACATAGCTGTCTTGAGTAAGGCTATGCCAGTGCCTGGCAAATACAGAAGTGGATGCTCACAGTCATCTATAGGATGGAACACAGGGTCCCCAATGGAGGAGCTAGAGAAAGTACCTAAGGAGCTGAAGGGGTCTGCAAACCTATAGGTGGAACAACAGTATGAACTAACCAGTACCCCCAGAGCTCGTGTCTCTAGCTTCATATATAGCAGAAGATGGCCTAGTTCGCCATCATTGGGAAGAGAGGCCTCTTGATCTTGCAAACTTTATATGCCCCAGTACAGGGGAACACCAGGGCCAAGAAGTCGTAGTGGGTTGGTAGGGGAGCAGGGCATGGGGTGGATATAGGGAACTTTAAGAATAACATTTGAAATGTAAATAAAGAAACTATCTAATAATAAAAATTCTCATTACTTTTATATTTTCTGTAATTCTAATGGATTGAAATATTAAAACCAAACCTCACTATTCCTTGACAATCATATCACTGATTTTAGTGGAAGCTATTGTGTGCAGAGGCAATATAGGAAGGAATGTAAATTAAAGAAAAACATATCCACAGTCAAGTGTTGGAGTATAATAATTAAGGAAAGAAATAGGAAGCTAAATAAATAACCCTAGTTGTTTAAGTTACCATTTTCTTTTTACTCGTTAATTCAGCAAAAATCATATCCTTTGGTTACCAGTTCCATTTTTCCTGTCCCTTCAAAGGGAAAGAAATCCTCAAGTCATCTTTGGCATTCCTTCCTATAGCCCAATGGTGATATAAAAACCCTCAATTCACACCCTTAGGACCACAGCTCATGTCTTGTTGTCATATTTCCTGGGAACCCTTCTTTACCTTGTCAGTTGATGAAGCAATTACCTGCATGACCCACAAACTCTGTGTCATTTCTAAGAAATTCTTGCAGAACATTTACATCCTTTGAGCTGGAAAGGAACCCCTTTGTGCATGTTTTCTGCCCTTGTGGTGACTGACAGAGAATGGGACCTACCATTAATGAGGATCCCTGCTGCTGCCACCCTGAGTGATTTATAACCTTCACCTCTCAAGTGGGAGGAGGCCGGATCAGCCACAGGAAACCATTCATTTAAAGGTGGCATTTCTCCTTCCACAGACAGCACTTTAAAAATATAGTAATTCATACTTAATTAATGCCTGTCTTTGCAGCATGATAGTCCTGTTCATTGAGGTTTACAATGCAAACTGCTATTCTGCAATATAATTATTCAATGATATTACCATCAAGGTTTGAACTATTTGTACTGTAGCAGTAAGAGTTCTACTCTGTGGATGAATTCTGCTCAAAGGAAAAAGGTTAATTTGATGGATAAAGATTTGAAGAGCCTTATGATTTTATTGCCTTTCTAAGGTCTAATTTATAATCAGTGACATTTGTTTACCTATTCTGTTTCATTAACATTTATGAAAGCATACACATATTTTACAGCCCTAATGAATGAGATATTAAGCAATGCTTTAAGGGGCTTCTGTTATCTTTACAAGGCACCTCAGTTATAAATCATTGTGGTGTTTAGACTATAACCCCCAATCTGATCTTACCAGTACTGTTTTCTTATCACTGAGACATGAAATGTATAGCAATTGAAAATATATGTATTACCCATGGAGTCAATTTATCTAAGTCTTAGAGATCAAATTTACATCATGCATGTTTGTTAGGTGTCAAATCATTATTAGAATAACTCTAATAGAGAGCAATTTTTGTTTTTTCTTGAGAATATCACATAGTTGAGAATACGATTCCTTATTGTAGTTCAATTCACTATTCACTGAGGTTTCGAATTTGTATTTTTGGTTAAAGCATCAAAATGTACTTCTCTTAATATGTGTTGGGTTTTCTTGGAACACATTTCCTTTAGAATGTATTATTTGTTCTCTTTATCATCACTTCATATGGACACCATGAAGAAAGGCACATGAAAACTCTTCAAGTTGATTGGTAGAGTGTGAAATGTCCAAATTTGTGCACTGTGATGAGGAATTACTTTTTTTAAAAAAAAGTATGCTCTGACCAGTTTCTGTGACATTCCATCTGCTCATAGAGAATTGCATAGATTTTTAGTTTTTAAAAACCGAAATCAGACAGAAATAAGGAATGATTGTAGAGCATCCCAGTATTAAAGAAAACAGTCATGATCCTGAATTTTTGCCTCGGTCCACAGGGCTCTCCCAGGTGCTTCCCCTTAAAATGTACACCAGCTGCCAGACACTGAGCATGATCGAGAAGGGCAATGTCAAGATATCATGCACCATGGTGATTGTTGGACGATTTTCTGATAGAAATGCTAACTTTTTTGTTTGTTTGTTTTTTTGAGACAGGGTTTCTCTGTACAGCCCTGGCTGTCCTGGAACTCACTCTGTAGACCAGGCTGGCCTTGAACTCAGAAATATGTCTGCCTCTGCCTCCCAACTACTGGGATTAAAGGCATGTGCCACCTAATCTATGTACCTTTCGACTGGCCATTCCATGATGCATGGTGGCAGACAAATGTTTTAAATGTTTTATTTTTGTTTCAATATGAGATTTTTCCATATATGTGGAGTTTTTGTACACAGTTCATGTGGTTGGGTCCCGGTCTCCGAGACGTCATCTCTCTGTTTTCAACACACCCTGTTGTTTTCCTGTCATCTTTGTTATACTCTTTTCACTGTCTTATATATATACTTTCCTTTTCTAGCCCCAGGGGCTTCTTTGTAGTTTCCAAGCTTTGACCATATTTTTTTCATCCTGAATATGAGATTCAGTGGATAAGAGACATGTACATGAGCCTAGATTACCTCACTAATGCTTTTCTGTTCCATCCCCTTTCCTACAGATTCCACTTTTCTCCATTGTTGATTAAAATTCATACAGACCATGGTTTACAACACTATTTATTAACAGTAGCAAGGAAATGGCAGTGGCCTCCATGTCCACTGGCAGATGTGGATAAATATTAATCTGGTTGTCCTCCTAACCTGATTCTAAAAGGAAAGCTCTTTTTATTCTTTATGTAACTGGTTTTCTGAAATTTTAAAATAAGCATTCTTTCCTATGGAAAGTTGAAGGCAGGTGTATGAACATACACAGAGATAAAATTAAAGAGAACCTCTTGTCCTTGCATCAAAAGACTGGATAATAAATACTCATTTATATACATTTAATTAAAATATGTAGATGAACATATGTTTGAATCAATTTTTATGATACAGACTTAATTGTCCTTTTAATTAACTGAAAGCTGCACTATTTTGGTATTGTCAATTGTTACACATATCTTATATTTTGTATATAAATGCTTATTTAAATAAAACATTGCAAAAATTATATATAAAATCCATTTAAAACTTTCCTACAATGTCCTCTACGATTGACATCTTACATTGCCTTGGTGCATCTGTCAGAAGAAGCTAACACTGGTATGTTATAATTTTGAGACTTTATTTGCATTGCCGCATTAGCATGTTCCTATTGCACAAACCATTTGGGATTCCCTATGCTCCTAACCATTTGGGGATTCAGGGTCTGTGAGTTGAGGAAGTTTCTTACACATTCTTTATTTTTAAACATTTATTTTTCTGTCTTGAGTGGAAGTAAATTCTTGCACATTTTGTAAATTATTAATTTGGGGCTGTATAGTATTTTTTCATTGTTATCATGTATGGCTTTGGCTTATGAACAAATATATCAGAATCAGAAGATTCTCATCACACCCTCTGAGAAGTGTATTTATTGACATGGTAACACTAGTGGTGTTAATCTGGGTATGACACCACCAGGTTTGTTACAGGTCTCCACTGGATGGCTATTATCTCACCTTTCCACACTCCATTAATTTGATAGGAATTCCGTCATAAAATGTAGCCTGTATTCTGGACGTGATTTAAAAGTTATCTTAGAGGAGGACAGGTGTCTAATGGATGGCTTTGAATCTTGTGTAAAAGATGTGTCCCTTCTCTTGTTCCTTTGAAACAATATGAAATTAGTGAGTATAAAGCCAGGATTTTATATCAACTCTGTCTTAGTCCTCTTCATAAGTGTCATTTACTAAGGTTAACTGATCCATGTACTCACAAATTCAAAAGGAAAGTTATTGTGATAATTTGAGTTTCTTAATGTCAAAGAGATAGGTAGTCTAGTTTATAGATAGTGATTTTTATACTTTAAGGCATAGAGATTGTATTGAAAAGTGAGAATATTCTAGTTTATAGATAGTGATTTTTATACTTTAAGGCATAGAGATTGTATTGAAAAGTGCGAATCTTCTATCTTCTCAGGAAGCAAAACTACTATTAGTCAGAAAACTCATGACTACTTGTTAAGTGTTTTTGCACTGCTTCGTGGCTTTTGTATTGTGTATTGTCATCTTTATTAATTGCTCTTTTTAAAAAGATGCTCTGTGAAAAAGCCCTAGGCATGAACATAAAAGTGTGCTTCGAGCTTGTTTCTTTGAGACTAAGTTTACTCTGATTGATTCACAAAGTTTAATGTATCCCTCTTAAACATGTTGAAAGAAAGAAAGAAAAAAGAAAGAAAGAAAGAAAGAAAGAAAGAAAGAAAGAAAGAAAGAAAGAAAGAAAGAAAGAAAGAAAATGAATATGGGAAAGCCAAACAAAGAAGTCAACTCACGCTTTTAAATGAGCACTAATATGCACATTATTAAACCAATTAGATATTGTTAGTGGATTATAGTTTATTTTTCATCAGTTTGATATTTGTGCTTTAGTTTTTTATTGTTTAAGTTCATAACTTTGATGTCTAGCATGTCTCAAGGCCAGTTTTGGGGTGCTGGTGATGTTTGTATCAAAGTCTCTCCATATTGACAGATGGATATCTAGGATGTGAGAATATACACAAAATAGGAACCATTTGACAATATGCATGTGCTGCTGGTGGGTACAAAACTAGGAGCAATTCTCTGTGAGCGATTCATGGGGAAAGTTTCCAAGGAAGTTAGATTTCCTCTACTCGTCCTTAAGAGGTGCATTAGTCCAGGTTATGGTCAACAAGAAGAGATGCTTGACTGTGCAGGAAAAGGATTATAAAATGCAAACCCAGTAACAAAAGAGCACTCTTTGGGCAACAAGAATTTTTTTCCTAAGAAAATATGTTTGGACTCCTCAGATCAGTAGTTGAAAACAGCAGTGGGAAGGGAAAGCATCAGCTCTATGGGAAGAAACCTGCCCAACAGCCTAAGGACCAAGTGAGTGAGAGTGCTGGATAATAACTAACACTTGTATTTTGTTAAGGAACAGTTTAGTTGGCACAGTATTCAGAGATAGATAAGGCACAACGATGTATGTAGCTAAGATGTAGGAGGCTTGATTATAACAATGGAAACAGAGGTGGGCGGGTTATTTGATGCAATGCTTAGAAAACAAATTTGATGTGGTGAGGTGAATTGATTAAATTAGAACAATGAAGGACAGATTTCCCTTCGGGCAAGCTTGATTAAAAGAGAGTAAAATGAAGCTTAATTTGGATAATGAAGGTGACTCAGACTTACTCAAGGTAATGGGAGATGAAACTATTTTCACGTTACGAAAGGCAATTTGTTCTTGAAAAACTGAAGGTAATGCATATGAGGCATATTAAAAATAGTTGTTATGGAGATTTTTAGCACATAAATAGTTTATATTTACAAAACTTTATATATTTGTAATATTTCTGTAATTCTTGGTTCCTCTTATTCAAAGAAAGAAATTCAAGAATTGTCTAAAGAAATCATCAAATGACATGCAAATTTTGCCCAGATTATTTAAGCTGTAAGCTTTCAAAGTGTACACACACTTAGAGTCAAAGATATCAGTTATACTTGGTTACAGAGTCTTATATATAATAAAACACATAGTTCCTTTGCACCAGCAAAATATGTATTGTTACTATTACTTTTTGAAAACCTGTTACATAGAGAGTGTAATAAGGTAATATTGATGTGTGAAAACTGTTAACATGTAAGTCATATAAATGTTTTCTTTAAAGTCACACACACACACACACACACACACATATATATATAATTTATATATTATTTATATATATATACATACATATAATTATTTTTATATCCACACACACATTTTTCCAAGGGTTTCTACATGAATATCAATCATTTAGATTTTAACAAAATAGTTAGAAGACATACAAAGAAAAATTGAAAAATTTGACAATGCTATGAAAAATCAACCAATAAAATCTCACTAGAAATAATCCACACAACAGTGTTATTAGACACACACACTTTAAATCTAATTAGCTTCAAAGTAATCACAGGAACAAGGTAGAGAAACCAAACAGAGCATAGAACATCAGAATACTAATGAAGATCTGAAATGTCCAATACTACAGAGAAGGACTCCTTAGAAAATGTAAGTTTTTGTAGCCATGTTGCAATGCATAGGAAGGATGAAACACGTGAAGTCATAAAGCCAGCACACACATGCTTTAGTAGTAGATTGAATAAGGGAAGCATAATAGAGAAAACCTAACATTGAGCTTTGAGGCCCATATCACTGGAAGAATCGCTCTACTACTCCACCATTTTCAGGGGTGATGAGAGCATATGTGAAGCTGGCCCCTTGGGATAAGCTGTTCTTCGTCTGCTTGCTTCTGCTTTTATGCTTTAGTTCATATGCTTAGTCCCATCTGGAAGTTCTTGCTTAAGCAAATTCTTGTCAAGTGTCAGAAACTTGTATCAACTGCTGTGTCTTAAAAGCATTTATTATTACCTCAGATACAGATGATTGAAGATGTCGTTAAATTGGTTCCAAGCCAAGCTCAACTAGGATGTACAAAGCACTGGGTTGGATGCCCAGTACTGCCCAGTAAGCACATGACTGGAATGCCAGCACTTAGGACATGGGGTCAGGAGGACCAGGAGTTAAATTATTCTTGGTTGCATGATGATTTAAGACCAGCTTATTCCTTGTCTCATGACGTCTCATCTCTTATTTCCTAGGGCACAATTGTCTTCAGAGATATTGTAGGTGTGTCTTTGACATTCTGCAGTTGTTTTAGGTAGTGTCTGTTAATGAATCTATCTTATAGACTGGAAACTCTGTAAACAAAGAGCTAAATTCAAATAATACCCTGAAAGCACAAATTACACATGTTCCCACTGACTTTTAATGGGGGCTGGGGAGGCTCATTTGCCTAAAAGAAGCTATCTAGTAACATTTTAAGACATGTGACAATGTCTGAAGACTAGGACTAATCTTGTGAGTGGAAGGGCTGGGATCCCTCAGAGCTTTAGATAAACATACACTCTATAACATAACATGCATCATAAGCAAACACTCCAAAACAACTGAATATTTAGTGAAATCTTTTTATAAAGTCAAAGTTGGGAAACAGTCATATAGGGACATAGTGTCCAACAAATACAAATTTATTTGAATACTTATAAGGATTTTGTTTTGTTTTGTTTTGTTTTTCAAAAATGTCTACATTAGATTATACAAATACCAGCTAACAGCATGAACATAGAAACTTTAACTGATTGACAAAAAACTAAATGTGATGTCTTAATAAGGTTGTATCTTTTAAGTCATTGAGTCTTCCATGACTCCACCTCTATGATAAGAATGAACATATCATGTCTTATTTAGTGGTAGAGGTATGCTCATGAGGATTGAAAAGGGAGGGATGTGAGAGATCTTTTTGCTCTTTATATAGTTAGTTTTCTGGTCTGTGACAGGGACAGGCAGGGAAAGATTCGAATAGGTAATACCTTGGCCTGCACCATTAGTCTGAAGCTATTTCTGTCAGTCTAGTAGAAAGTATTTGTACCCAAAATGCCAATTAGAAGGATCACATGTTATATAAAATTTTTTGGCTCTAGTACCCTACTGTGCAGTTTTTGCTAGGATTATCCTATGGGAAGTGTGATCATAAAATCAGCAATGTACAAAGACCCACATGTGTGGCAGCTGGAGTATGTCGGTAGAGCCTGCCACCCACATCAGAAGCTCAGTAGGATAGAATTATGCAGCAAATCTCCATGCCATGCACAGTGGCTTTCAATACGATGTTCTTGCTGTGTTCATTGGTCTACTACTTTCTGCAACACAACTGAGAGAATAGAATGTAATGAATAAAAGAGGATATTATTTTCAGGAAACCAGCTGTCATCTACTTTAAAGCTTGATGATTAATATTTCTTCTTCATTAACAAATGAATGTAATGAAGGCACATGTGATGGGCATTTCACCTGTTATAATATCAATTTAGAGATATATTTTATTGTTTAAACTTAAAATAGACTCATTTGGAAACAACTATAAACTTTTCCTCTTTACTTGAAATAAGGTAGGAAATCATCAACAGATAACTATACATATTTTAGAGAAAGGAAAGAAAATGTTACTAATAAATTCTAAAAAAATTCTAAAAAAAAAAAACAAAGCACAACTTTAGGTTACATTTTTAAAGCTGTTCACCAAGGTCTATTCCCGTATTTGGCCACTTCCTCCACGTGAGGCTGATGACTAAGGTCCAGTTATCAAAATATTGAAGTTCAGTAATCAAAAGCCTCTCCTGGCTCACCTAATTAGGTTTCCCAACTAAAGTTAAACATCCCATCACTTTATAAACTACCATTTGGCTATGGACCTCATCTACTCCTTTCTATCCAGAGGTAGTCCTTTGTCCCCTTCAGGGCAAATAATCCTGCCCCTTCTTCCTTATTATCTTCTTCTTCCTTGTCCTCTGTCCCCTGTCTTTGTCTCTTATTCCTGCCCTTTGTCATTCTGGGGCAAATCTCATTTGTGCTGAGAACTTGGTCTTGGGGTGTCCTGAGCTGATACTGATTCCTTCCACATTTCCTTCCACATACATGGTTGCCAGTATAACCTTGAGGAAGCCCATCCTTTCCTTTATAGTCTCCATCACAGACTCTCATTATTCAGAACAGCTACTCATCAGTTCCATGTGGATGATTTCCAAGGTGATATAGTCAGACCTAACTGTTATCTGTCCTTCCTGAATCACCTACATTACCTGCAGATTGTCGCATGGTTTTGGTGTTGCAGAGTGGGACTCAAGCTAAAGATATCATTCTTGTGGGGCAAGCATTATCAATGAGTTAAATAACTGGTTGTCTCTCTATTTTGTACATGTCTCAAACTTAATAAACCTTTAACAAACAAAGCAAATTATTTCCTCAATATACCTATTATCCTAATCTTCCTTCTCTCATAAAGTAGAATTCTATTTTTTTCTGTTACTTTTATGCTTTTATTATTTCTTTTCCTTTAACAGCCAACCTACCAAAAACTTAGGATTAAAATATAGTGGGCTGGAGAGATGGCTCAGTAGTTAAGAGCACTGACTATTCTTCCTGAGGCCCTGAGTCCAATTCCCAGGAACCACATGGTGGCTCAACCATCTGTAATGGGATCTGATGTCCTCTTCTAGTGTGTCTGAAGAGTGCAACAGTATACATTGATATATATAATTAAATTGTAAAAAAAAAAAAGGTAGAATAAAATATAGCAACTTATGCCTTCAATGAAGGTATAGATAGCTTTACTATGCAGTAAGCATTATTTTAAGTGCACCACTCATCAGTGTCTAAAAGTAAAGATAATTCTTATTTTTCAGGAGATTCTTGTGTGTCTAAGTAAAAGTCTGTGTAAGGGTCATTGTAAGATTCTGTCTATAATTGATTAATGATTTTATTTAAGAGTCAAAAAGAAAGCTGAATATAATTTTTCTATACTTGTTCAGATTCTTGACAGTACCCATCCCTGTTTTAGCAGGTCTAAAAACCCTTCACTTTGGTGCTACAATCACAATATTGTTGGATGCCAGTTTGACAAGGTTAGGTGGATTTTACCATACACTGTATGTTTGGAACTTTTACCTACAAATCCCCCAAAAGGAATATGATGGGAATAGGGGGCAGAAGGGTAAGATACAGAACAATCATGAATGTGAAATTCTAATCATGTCCATAAAAAAAAAAAAGGCTATGGTTGAAATAAGGCAAATATTAAATACCAGGCTGAAATGCGAAAGAGAGACATGGGGTTGGGGAGCAAAAGGTTATGGATAGAAAAAATGTGATTTTACTGAAATAATAAGTCTTATGATGATATATATATGAAGAGTAGAATCAATCCATCCCCAATACTTTATGCATTGTACCACTGTTGCATGGCAAAGTGTCCCTGGCATTTATACACTGAGTGACTGAGTACAATGACTCTCATCTCAAATGATCTTCATTTTAATTTTGAAAACAATGTCAGTGAACATATACCAACATAATGTAAGGAAAATAATAAAAAAAGAAACAATTCAAATGTAGAAAGTGGTAGGAGAAGATGATATTTGAGATGAGCAAGCTGCTAATAAAAGCAGAGTAATAAACAGTTACATAAATATCTTGATGGAATTATACCTTGCTTTAGTAGCTATCAATGGGGACAGATAGGATTGGATATATATAAAAACAGATATGCCCCTGTCAGATGAGATTTGAGTGACAGCCATGGTCAATTCTCAAAGTCCTTAAAAATCAGTGCAAGAAATTTAAATTTTATTTTCAGAAAAGTCAGAAATACCTGAGAATCCTCAAAGATGACTGACTATTATTTTAGAGAATAATGTCTGTTCTTTTTTGACAATAAACTTTGGGGTAGGGACAAGAGTTTAGAGGAGAGGTCACAAAGAGACAAAGGAAGGTGCACTATAATAAAGAAATGAAAGTGATATTATGTTCAAACAGGAACACTTATACTGCCTCCCCAGACCATATAAAACTTGAAAGAGATCCTCCTTGACCTGTGTNTTATTTTAGAGAATAATGTCTGTTCTTTTTTGACAATAAACTTTGGGGTAGGGACAAGAGTTTAGAGGAGAGGTCACAAAGAGACAAAGGAAGGTGCACTATAATAAAGAAATGAAAGTGATATTATGTTCAAACAGGAACACTTATACTGCCTCCCCAGACCATATAAAACTTGAAAGAGATCCTCCTTGACCTGTGTCTTCAAAGGTTAATAGAAAATTTACAGATAGCCCTATAAAGATGCAAAGCCCAAATGTGGTATGTATACAAAACTTCTAAAAGCAGTAATGTATAATGGCTAACATTTAGGGAAGGTAAGATGCTAACACACCTTGTATCCTAATGTGCTATGGAGTCAGATTCAGTTGTCATCAGCTGTCAACACAAAATAATTTTGTCTGAAAAATATTCTAAGAGATGCTATGCGTTAAAAAGATAAAGGGGTAGCTTAGAATCTGGAGTTTGTCAAGACTAGATGCAGACAGACAAGACAGGGGCTTCCTCACTTGTTTAACCCACATGAAACTGAGAGAATTCAAGAGAGGGATACACTCATGAAAAAGGAATAATGGAAGTGCTTTGGAATTCTCAGTTTACCATTCGGTTAGGATGGAAAATGGGAAGTCTTCAGTATAATTATATAAAAAGTATAAGTAATATTAGATGTAGATATAGAAGAACAAGAAAAAAAACACATAATAAATAAATCATAAAGACATTGAGATATGATTAAATATAACAAAAACTAACATGGTTTTGTTTCTCCTGGTTCTTTTCTTTTTCAATTTTTCAATACATATTTTAGTCATTTACATTTCAAATGCTATCCTGAAAGTCTCTTATACCCTCTCCCCACCCTGCTCCCCTACCCACCTACTCCCACTTCTTTGCCCTGGCATTCCCCAGTATTGGGGCATATAAAGTTTGCAAGAAGGGGCCTCGCTTCCCAATGATGGCCAACTAGGCCATCTTCTGCTACATATGTAGCAAGAGACATGAACTCTAGGGGTACTGGTGAGTTCATATTGTTGTTCCACCTATAGGGTTGCAGACCCCTTCAACTCCTTGGGTACTTTCTCTAGCTCCTCCATTGGGGGACCAATAGATAACTATGAGCATCCACTTCTGTATTTGCCAGGCACTGGCTTAGCCTCACCAGAGACAGCTATATCAGGGTCCTTTCAGCAAAATCTTGCTGGCGTATGCAATAGTGTCTGCGTTTGGTGGCTGATTATGAGATGGATCCCCAGGTGGGGCAGTATCTGGTTGGTCCATAAACAACTGATGGCTGTATCAGGGAGAAGTGCAGTCATGACAACTATACACGAAAAATGTAGAAGTGACAATGAATAGAGAAAGAAGAAAAGCAGTGAAGGATATTAGCAGAAGATGAAAATGGGAATGCTATCCTTGACATTGAGCATCAGGAGCGAGACCTCTACTCTAGAGACTAGGGTGTAAATACTTGCCTATGTTTAATGAGATTTCAGTCATTATATTGCTTTCCTAGCAGGGAATTACAAATATTGTGTCTATTAGGAAAAAAAACCATAAATAACAGTGTGATAAAAGTAAAACAAAGTGACACATATGTTATTTTTAGACATACTTGGAATTTTCAACCTATATTTACAGTTGCAAAGATTAAAATGACATTAAACCACATATTCCTGTTTATTATAATTTCATATAAAGTTTCAAAGGAAGCGTTGACATATTAAATATATCCCAAGGTTCCAAAATACCATGTACAATCTTAGAGAGTAGAGGATGGTTTCTCAGACCATTCTTATTTCTTATTTTAAGATTTATTTCATTTTTTATGAGTGTTTGCCTGAATGTATGCAAGTGCATCATGTGTGTGCCTGTTGTTAGATGAAGCCAGAAAAAAATGAAAAGTCCTTCTCTATTGTTTTAACGGGCAGTTGTGAGCTATACACTGTAAGTTCTCAGAATGAAATCTGGGTCCTTTGAAAGTACAGCAAGTGCTCTTAAACACTAAGCAGCCACTCCAACCCAGATCACTCTCATTTCTATGGAACTGTTAGACAATTAGAATGGAACAATTAAAAGTTGAAAAACAATCAGCCATTTTTACACTACAATTCTTAGTAGCATGGTGATCATGTATTTAATGAAATAAAACAAATCTTGAAGTCAAAGGCTTTTTTTTTCGTAGTCCTAGCCATAAATAGGGATGAAATTGCTTTCTCTTTACAATGTTTAGAGATTGTTTCAAAGAACAACAATTTGATGAGACCCTCTGCATGTTATCAGACTCATAGGGAATGTCTCACATTGACACAATCTGTTCCTTACTATGAGACTCGATACACAGGGAAATCTCAAGAATAAAGCTGGGTTTTCTATTGTTAGATGAGGCCAGAAAAGGGTGACAAGTCCTTCTCTATTATTTTAACAGGCAGTTGTGAGCTACACTGTAAGTTCCTGGAATGAAATCTGGGCCCTTTGCAAGTACAGCAAGTGCTCTTGCATCTACATAATGACATTTTAGTAACAAATGAGGGTACAATTTTACACACACATATACATATATTTAACTACATATCCTATATACGTTTAAATGTTTTTATATATGTATGTATTGGGACATGAATGATTCCATTTCTGTCTCCATCTTAGATTAGGTTCATCCAGATCCCAATCTGCAGGCTCCCTTATTGAGTGCCCAGAAAGTGTCCTTACTTCTGAAGGGATGTAGACCATGATGTCTGAGAACAAGTAATAGACAAGATAATTTCTCTTACTCGCCTTCAGGGACCTTTTTGTGTTTCTGATAAAGCAGCTGTAGGTAAAGAACCAAGACTCAATGAAATGAAAATTTCAAAGTTAAGCAAAGTAATGTTAATGAAATTAAATTAATAAATAAACATTATAGACAATTTTGCAAAGAAAAATAGAGAGGGTATACTTTCACGCGCAGAAGCACAATGTTTTTCAGTTGGCTTTATAATACTTATTATTATTATTTTTTTTACTCTTGTCAAAGCTCTAAAGCCCTGTTATCTAAAACTACCTTCCCTCCAGAAAATGTTATATACAGTGTGTGGTCCTGCTTTCCTGTTTCTATATTTACATTTGCTATTAAAGTAAAAGCCAATGGGGAATTAAAATAGTATTTTGTGTCAAAGAGGAAAATATTGCCTGAAGCTATTTTAATACTTTTTTGTGAAACTTTAAAGGCAAATAATGTGCTTTTTACTTATTTAGTATTGTCTTCTAACACCGAATGTATGAGGATTTTATTTATCTCTGGTGAGCAGAGTGTGTAAGCTTCTTAAAGCTCTAGAATTGTTCATGAAGTAGGTTTCACTTCTTAGTAATGCTACAGTGCTTTTCTCCCAGTAAATGCTCAGAAAACGCTCAATTACATAGCTTCCAACATAAAGCTACTATAACTATAAAGCACTGCCGAGAACTTGGGAAGATAAGTAGGTATAGCCACTCCATGAGAAGTTTGGAATAAATTTATTCAAAAGTTGTTTGTGTCTATCATATCTGCTTTCTTGTTTAAGCATAGTTATCAATCAGGTACCAAATGGAAGGAAAACTAGAGTTATATGCCACAGACTCAGCTTTAATCCAATCGTCAGTGCTTAAGTACTGACTGATGTAGTACAACTGCTGTCATAATAGCCATATGCATTTCCACAGTACTGTCCTATAAGAAAAAGAAAATCACTACCATTATTTCCCAGTGAAGAAAGTCATGAACGAATTGCTATGTCTAAAGTCTCAGACCTAATCCTACAAGTGTTGATATTTTAAATGCAGATCTTTTAACTTTGATCCCATTATTTAGATACCATGAATATTTATTAATAAATTGAAATTAAGAGAGATGAAAACAGTTTTTGGTTTTACAGAAATTCAAATTTCAAATTCCTACTATGTTTATTCTAAGCCACAATATAAAATGTTCCTAAATATGGAAATAATCAACAATAAAATAGTTATATAGAATAGGAAAAATATTTACAAATAGGAAAAAACTTACAAATTGTATATATAGAATTGTATTTATACTTGGAACAAATAAGGTTGAAAACTAATAGTAAAGTGTTCAGTGGAAATTTCCGCCTTCTTCGAAGACTCGGTTGTCATATGGCCTCTATTCCTGTTTGTCCTAAATATTTAATTAGACATGGACAAACCATAGCTGTGTTTGTTCACAAGGCAGGCAGAGCACTTCTCTGATTTACAGGTTATAGTTTGCTAATCTGTGGACCAGAATGCTCTTCACTTGAGTATTCATCTGAGGATGATGATGATCCAGGATCTGGGAGAAGGAGCACAAGTAACCTCTGGAGACATGGTTCAAGCTCAGGTGTCGAAGAAGTCTCATAACAATGTGTCAGGAAATAAGAGTTTCAAAAGAAAAGAATAATCAATACTGGAAGTTAATTTGTAAATTGTAGAACTTGGGTATGTAAGGACAACAAATAATAGAATTCTAAGACATAAAATATGTCCCAAGGATGTGTAAATGTTTGAAAATATAACAGTACATTTTAAACTGTATAATCTGGTAATTAAATTGTATTTATTTATTTATTTATTTATTTATTTATTTACTTATTTATTTTTACATTTAAAAAAGGCATAGGTCCAATTACGGCATAAATAAAAACTCTACTTCATCAAACAGTCCTGTGATTTTTCTTTTTTTTTTTTTTTCCTTTTTAAAATTCTTTTTTTAAATTGTATTTATTAGATATTTTCTTTATTTACATTTCAAATGTTATCCCCTTTCCTGGTTTCCCTATGAAAGCTCCCTCCCCTTATCCCCTTCCCCCACCAACCCAACCACTCTCACTTCCTGGTCCTGGCACTCCCCTACTCTGGGGCATAGAGCTTTCACAGGTCCAAAGTCCTCTCCTCCCATTGATGACTGACTAGGCCATCCTCTGCTACATATGTAGCTGGAGCCAGGAATCCCACCAGGTGTACTCTTTGGGCAGCCTTGTCTAGTTCATGATTTTAGTGGGATTGCTTCAAGTTTCTTTCCATTTAGTTTGATGTTGGCTACTGGTTTGCTGTATATTGCTTTTCTTAAGTTTAGGTATAGGCCTTGAATTCCTAATCTTTCCTAGACTTTTACCATGAAGGGGTATTGGATTTTGTCAAATGTTTCTCAGCATCTAATGAGATGATCATATGGTTTTTTTTCTTTGAGTTTGTTTATATAGTGTATTATGTTGATGGATTTATGTATATTGAACCATCCCTGATTGTCTTAGATGAAGCCTACTTGATCATGATGGGAGAATCCTTTAATGTATTCTTGAATTCAGTTTTTGAGAATTTTATTGAGAATTTTTGCATCAAATTCATACGTGAAATTGGTCTGTAGTTCTTATTGTTTGTTGGGATTTTTTGTGGTTTAGGTATCAGAGTGATTGTGGCTTCATAGAATGAATTTGGTAGAGTAACTTTTATATTTCGCTTTTTCTTTGTTTGTTGTGTCAATGTTTTCTATGGTATCTTCTGCCCCTGAGATTCTCTCTTCTATCTCTTGTATTCTGTTGGAGATGCTTGTATCTATGGCTCCTGACTTTTTTCCTAGGTTTTCTATCTCCAGAGTTGTCTGCCTTTGTGATTTCTTTATTGTTTCTACTTCCATTTAAAGATCCTGGATGGTTTTGTTTAATTCCTTCACCTGTTTGGATATGTTTTCCTGTAATTCTTTAAGGGATTTTTGTGTTTCCTCTTTAAGGGTTTCTACCTGTTTACCTGTGTTCTTCTGTATTTCTTTTTTATGGAGTTATTTATGCCCTTATTAAAGTCCTCCATCATTGTCAGGAGAAGTGAATTTAGATCTGTATCTTGCAATTCTGGTGTGATGGTGTATCCAGGACTTGCTGTGGTGGGAGAGTTTGGTTCTGATGATGCCAAGTAACCTTGGGGTTTTTTTTTTTTTGCTTCTGTTCTTGGCTTGCCTCCTGCCATCTGATTATCTTCAGTGCTCTCTGCCCTCGCTATATCTGATTGGAGTCTGTCCTTCCTGTAATCCCAGTTGAGTCAGAACTCCTCAGAGTCCTACTTTCTCTGTGATCCTGTTATTCTGGGTTTATGTGATTCTGAGATTCTGAGTGTGTCAGAGTTCCTGGGAGTCCGGCTGCCTCTGTGACCCTGAGATCCTGTTGTGTCCCAGCTCCTGGGATACTGGGATCCTAGAATACTAAGATCCTAGGCATGTTAGAGCACCTGGGAGTGGAGACTCTGGTCCTCTGGGGACTGTGGGATTGTCAGCCAAGTTTGCCAACAGTACATTTTTAAAGTATGCTGAAATAGAGGCAATAAAATCTCTAGTGTTTAAAATATAAGGTAAGATGATCACAACTTTTTAAAAAAATGTACTTAATTTTTGAAATTCAGAGAGAATACTAAACAGAAACTGAATATAAAAGGAGAGAATTAAAGAGTTGTACTATTGATTTTTAGCAGTGATACACATTATGACACAGGCACAAGCAACAAGGAGAAAATAATTAAAAGGTGTGCCATGTCTGGGAGATAATTTGTGTACATACTGCATAAAGAAAGGCATATGAGAAAAAAAATCATGATCCAAGAATTTGAGAATTTATTCAGTATGTCAGTTCTCAGACTCCAAAAGTGAAATGAATCACTGATGTAAAGTATGTGATGAAAGAACTCAAGAAGCTGGACTCCAGAAAATCAAATAACCCTATTAAAAAATGGTGTACAGTGCTAAACAAAGCATTCTCAACTGAGGAATACCGAATGGCTGAAAAGCACCTGAAAAAATGTTCAACATCCTTAATCATCAGGGAAATGCAAATCAAAACAACCCTGAGATTCCACCTCAAATTAGTCAGAATGGCTAAGTTCAAAAACTCAGGTGACAGCAGATGCAGGCAAGGATGCAGAGAAAGAGAAAAGAAAGACTCCTCCATGGCTGGTGGGATTACAAGCTTGTACAACCACTCTGGAAATCAGTCTGTTGGTTCCTCAGAAAATAGGACATAGTACTACTGGAAGATCCAGCAATTCCTCTCCTGGGCACATACCCAGAAGATGTTCCAACTGGTAATAAGAACACATGCTCCACTATGTTCATAGCCGCCTTATTTGTAATAGCCAGAAGCTGGAAAGAACCCAGATGTCCCTCAACCGAGGAATGGATACAGAAAATGTGATAAATTTACACAATGGAACACTAGTTAGCTATTAAAAACAATGAATTTATGAAATTGTTAGGCAAATGGATGGATCTGGAAGATATCATCCTGAGTGAAGTAACTCAATCACAAAAGAAGCCGCTTGATATGCACTCACTGATAAGTAGATATTAGCCCAGAAACTTAGGATACCCATGATACAATTTGCAAAACACAAGAAAATCAAGAAGAAGGAAGACCAAAGTGTGGATACTTCATCCCTCCTTAGAATAGAGAATAAAACACCCATGGAAGGAGTTACAGAGACAAAGTTTGGAACTGAAACAGAAGGAAGGACCATCCAGAGACTGTCCCACCTGGGGATCCATCCCATAATCAGCCACCAAACCTAGACACTATTGCATATGCCAGGAAGATTTTTTTGAAAGGACCCTGATATAGCTGTCTCTGGTGAGGCTAGGCAAGTGCCTGGCAAATACAGAAGTGGATGCTCATAGTTATCTATTGGATGGAACACAGAATCTCTAATGGAGGAGGTAGAGAAAGTACCCAAGGAGCTGAAGGGGTCTGTAACCCTAGAGGAGGAACTGTAATGTGTACTAACCAGTACCCCCTGAGCTCCTGTCTCTAGCTGCATATGTAGCAGAAGATGGCCTAGTCGGCCATCATTGGGAGGAGAGGATCTTGGTCTTGCGGGGAGTGAGGGTGGTATAGGGGACTTTCGGGATACCATATGAAATGTAAATGAAGAAAATATCTTAAAAAAATTGTTAAAAAAAATAAAAAGAAATAAAAGGTTGGAGAAGCAATAACTAACTACCTGTGGGTAGATGTCAGATATGTCAATCTCTCTCTCCCTCTCTCTATCTCTCTCTCTCTCTCTCTCTCTCTCTCATCTCTCTCTCATCTCTCTCTCTCTCTATTATATATCTATATATAATTTTAAGACATTTATTTTAGGAGAATAAAGACTTTAAAATTTGTTTTCATAATATACTTGTTTATTTTTATTTTCACTTAATTTATTATTGTTGTCTGTGTTTATACATGTGCTGCGATATGTGGGCATGTTTGTTAGGGCATGCATTTAGAGGTCAAAAAACAACCTTGTGGAGTCAGGCCTCTCACCTATACTTACATCCCCTGAGCAACATCCCTGGCTCTTCTGACAATATATCGTTATCGCTCATTAAAGGAATTTATAGTGTTTTATTGTCACTGGTCTAATGCTTTTCAATCAGTGAGGAAATTGATATTAAAGATTAAACTTCCAAATTAAAACAAAACAAGAAATTAATGGAATAATATTTTGAGATTTCTATAACCACAAGTAGAATATTTTGTAAACTCATAAATAGAATGTTTGTGGAAAACAAGAACATTTCCTAATATTTATTAGATAGTCATTTCAACATTATCATCATGACTAGTGCTATAGCAAATACAAGAGAAGAGATCAAAGATAACTCCAATTATATTCAAAGGACAGATCTGCAAGCATTAATGCTTCATCATCTTTATGTGAATGTTGCTAACTCAAAGTTACAGTCAACAAGTATAAATATTGTGAAATCTTATGAAGATTGTGAAACTATCATTCCCTGCATTTCCAAGAAAAAATATGGAACTCATGAGAAGACAATTACAGCATGACAGCCTCTAGGCTCACACAATCATGACATCTGTAAATGTACCCTTCCTGGATGGTTTATAGTAAATCTTATTATGGCTTTCATGGAGTAAAATTGGTTTCAGCACACATTGTGCTAATAACATCATCCAGAATGCAATGTAAAACCAGACAGTTAAAATAATGGCATTTAACTAGAACTAGCTTGCACAATTTAAATTGATCCTATGATATGGACACATGTTGTTAATATGATACCTTCTATACACTCAGTGCTTAAAATATTAATGTGTATATTTTACCTGCTCATTAATTCTCTAATTATCTTTAGTTTAGAAGACAGAAACTCAACTGAGTACTTATAATTTAATACAAATTTTCAAAATGGTTAGATTGAAAAACAAAAAATAAATTAAGCAAAAATAATGATTAAAGGATCAAACAAATAAACAAAAACTGGAAGATAGGCATTAAGGTTTGATTATTGTTTCAAAATCTTGAAATACTCAATTGCTTCAAACAATTTTTAAAGATTTTTATTCTGAAAAGAAAAAATTTAAAAACTCAATAAAACATTATCTTACACTTTTAACTAATAATGATCCATATTTACCAGCAGCTACAGAGATGTAAAAGTAAAGGTATATTTTTTTTCCAATTTTTTTATTAGATATTTTCTTAATTTACATTTCAAATGCTATTCCGAAAGTTCCCTCCCCCCTCCCACTGCCCTGTTCCCCTGCCCACCCACTCCCACTTCTTGGTCCTGACATTCCCCTGTATTGGAGCATATAAAGATTTCAGTACCAAGGGGCCTCTCCTCCCAATGATGGCCGACTAGGCCATCTTGTGCTACATATGGAGCTAGAGACACGAGTTCTGGGGGTTCTGGTTAGTTCGTATTGTTGTTCCTCTTCTAGGGTAGCAGACCCCTTCAGTTCCTGGGGTTCTATCTCTAGCTTCTCATTCTCCAAAGTGAAGAGACCTAAAATCTATTAATCAAATGTATGTAATAGAATGTTGTGCTAGCATTATAGACTTGGTCATAGTATAGTATCTTTGTATTCATGGAGAAATATATTTTCCTAGAATTTAGGTTATAAAGATATTTTATCAAGTATCTTATTCAATACAAAAGTATAATCTCACTGAATACAGAAAGTGTTTAATATAAGAAAGTGTATGTTTGTGCATTACTTCCCACCACTAACATCTACAGCTGAAAGCCTTCTGAGGGCTACAAATTGACCATTTCTAAGTGTCCTTTACTCTTGCCAAGGACACATTATAAATATGTTTGGGTAACAGCATTGTCTTATTAGCATCTAATCAAGCCCTGGAGAAACAACAAAAATAAAACAATTTTGTATAGCACATACATGTACTCCAAATTGTTTTAATGCCATCCCATTTATTCATGTAAATAAAGTTTAAGGAAGATTTTTAGTGGTAAACAGGCATCACAAGCAGACATGTGTAGAATCTGTTTTTCCCAGTTGGATGATTGCCTTTTTGCAGATCTACCCTCAAATATATTAAGTTACCTGTTATCAACTTATTCAATTTGCTCTATTAAAACCTCAGATCTTGAGTCATCCTATGCTATAAATGAGATGAGTTAGATGTTCTCTATATTTACTGATAATGACACATCTCATTGAGTCTTCGGTATATATGTATCAATACATACATATGTACATTTGGATAAAGATGTAGATATATATGTAAATAAATGGGTACATGTCTATATTTTTGACACAGAAATTGTCTTAGTCAGTGTTTCTATTCCTGCACAAACGTCATGACCAAGAAGCAGTTGGGGAGGAAAGGGTTTATTCAGCTTACACTTCCACACTGCTGTTCATCACCAAGGAAGTCAGGACTGGAACTCAAGCAGGTCAGGAAGCAGGAGCTGAGGCAGAGGCCATGGAGGGATGTTCTTTACTGGCTTGCTTCCCCTGGCTTGCTCAGCCTGCTCTCTTATAGAACCCAAGACTGCCAGCCCAGAGATGGTCCCACCCACAAGGGGCATTTTCCCCTTGATCACTAATTGAGAAAATGCCTTACAGTTGGATCGCATGGAGGCATTTCCCCAACTGAAGCTTCTTTCTCTGTGATAACTCAAGCTGTGCCAAGTTGACACAAAACCAGCCAGGACAGAGATAAAACATAAAATGCAGCAGTATGCCTAAAAATGGTCAAGTCAAAAAGATAAGTTTGTGTATAATTAAAGAATGTTAGCAATTAAAATTTAAATAATAAAAATATATCAGGTCACTTTTTACTTAATTTTGAACTTAATTTTCTTAAATGATTATGGCTGGTCATTAAATATATACTCTACATTTCCAGGAAATTTATAATTAATAATAATTGTGTGAGACCTTATCAGAAGTCTCATAAGTTGCACATTTTATTCTCATGTAAATGTGACATGTTGTCCAAAATTGTATCAATTGCACCAATGCCCTAAAATTTGCTTTGTGGGTGGAGGCATCGCAATAATATTATGACTAATATTAACTGTCGAAGAGTATGTCAGATTCTATGAAACTTTAAAAGAAAATTGAAACTGATTAACTATTCATACTATTGTTAACTTTAATGACTGTCTGTAATATATCCTCTTCCTAATTAAAAAGCACACAAACATAGTAGATAAATTTTAAGGATAGTTTTAAAGACATAACTACTAACTTGCTGTTTTTAGAAATCTTATTTACTACAGCAGAATTATTCAGTCAGAACTTAAACTGAATAATGTATATGAGGCAGAATAATATGGACTTACCAGATCAGTGTTTGAAAACATGGTCATCTTTGTTATTAAGCACCATTTGAAATTAAATAAGTGTTATTTACATATAGTAAATGAGCTAAATGAATAAAGAAATAAATGAAAAGGAAAACACATAGTTACATAATTACTCCTATAAACATGAAAGAAGAATTGGACCCATCCTGATTTGGTTTAAAATTATAACTTTCAGCGATTAAGGGCTTAACTAATGTAGTAAATTAATTAGTGTAGGAACTAGAAGAGACTTGAGAAAGACAATCTTTCAGCTCCAGCCTTCTGGAAAATATAGCATTTCTAATAAAGCAATTAAAGTAAAGTGAAGTAAATTTTCCTAACTCATTATGTCAAATGGAATAGCTATAAAAATAGAATAAGGATTTCAAGAGGGCAATTTGTCAAGCCCTAATGTACCACATAATGGCTTGAAACTATGTATTACTACAGAAAGTCAGTAACGACCCTAAAAGGTGAGAGAGATGGGAGACACTGCTAAACACTGAGGACTATGTCAGATAAATAATGTATATCTTCTTTTAAAGAATGGATAATAGAAAAAGGTCCACCAGAAATTAAACTTCACTTTTATAATATGCACATATTCCAAAGTATGTATGTGATCTACAGAAAAGTATATTTTAGCAAACAGAACATAGTGAAGGCTTTATTAATTTCAATTTTACTACAAAGGCTTAACCTAAGCTTTACTTCCTTATGTTTCAGTCTTACAGAATGGACTTTTGATGTGCTTAGCTAAACTTCTCTTATTTCTCAAGCTTCCTAATAGAATTATGAATTCACTTTAAAGTTACAAGGACCCAGAAAGACTTGGCCAGAATCAGTGTTCCATTCCAGTCAATACCTGAAAGATAATCACATTCCATTATTCTTACAACTGCCCAGATGACTTTTGATAACAGCAAATGAAACAGGTTGGAAACTATAGATGTTTACTACCTCGGTTACTACTATTTGTTTGCACTAATGCACATGTAAATAGACATGCGGTTTGTATCACCTATGTAGAGGAAGAATTCTAGCTATCAGTACTTTAATCTGATTCTGAGATATTTGCATGACTATAAACATTTCATAGGCTTGTTTGCCCCTTGAAGGGAGGTTGTGTTTCTTGTACAACTTTACACAACTGTGTTACCACACTTTTCCATGTTCCCAAACTGGTTATTACTCTATACCATTGTCCTTCCCATCTGCAAGAACCAAGTATGTTGGAAAGTAAGTCTAATTTCCCTTAGAAATATTCAGAACCTGCGCAGTTTAAAAAACATGGATAGTTTCCAGGATTTGTGTTCCCATCTTTAAAAAAATTTGTTTTCATTTTACAATAAGAGTTAATGTTGTAATGACAGAATAAATTCCCATTCTTTGTATTCAATATGCTTGTAGTGAGCTGGTCTGTGGGTATGTAGCTAAAAGATAAAAATAATGTAACTACTTTTGCATGGAAGGACACTGAATTTTAAGAAGTTTATAAGCTTCTGCCCCTTGACTTTCTCTTATTACTATTGTGTGTTGAACCAGTTCAAGATGAATGGTGCATATTTTTATCTATGACAGTCTATTTAACAATCACAATATTTCCTATAACTTAGATAAATTGACCAGTCACTTAAAGTGAAATAAGGCCAACATCAGTTACACCAAAGGTCACTCAATCCAGTTTTGCTCTATATTAAATTGTCATCACATCTGAACAGTGATTTCATCAATAACGCATCTACCTTGGATGTTCCAAACTTTAGAAATCAACTACTTGCCCCAAGGGATAAATGAAGGAGATAAATAAGATACAACTTTCCAAGGCAAATTTGCAGGTTATTGAACCTCAGATTATACTCCCCCAAGATCCTCATTCATCATTTAAACAAAAGATGGCTTCAGAAAGAACTGTGTTGGTCCAAACATTTGTCCTAATAGAGATCACATGAGCAGCTGGCAATGTGGACTCTGCTCACACAGATTTGACCCTCTCTGTCTAGTCAAGCAATTAATATATGGAAAAAAGCAAAGCAGGATATAAATGTATCTCTGCCACCCAGGTCTATTAGACTAAAGGCTGACCTACAGGACAAATAACCTGGATTCTCTCAGAGATTAAGTACCATAAAGAACAAAAGGAAAAAGACACACAATGAGGTGAATAAGTATTGTTTAGGGAATGCATTAAGTGGGTCTTGTTTTACACAGGGCTGGTGAAAAGTATTGTGAAATCCTTCAGGGAAATTTAAAAACTATATTGAAGTGATGGGTATTGTCCTAGATGTCATGTGATGAGTTAAGAGATCTTTGTTTCTGGAAAGTATAAAGTGCAATATTCAGAGGCGATATGGCCTATCTGTGGGCAGCTTTCAGTGACGCGCACACGTGTGTGTGTGTGTGTGTGTGTGTGTGTCTGTGAACCTGTGATCATATTTGAACAACCAGGGGATAAAAAAAATAGTTCATGAAACAAAAATGGAATAAAGAAGGACACATTGAATATTCTTTTAACATTCTTTAAGTTTGAGATAACTTCATTTTTATAGAATGAGATCATGTTATTCTTTTGCTTAAAATCCTCAACTAGCACCACATTATTTGGATTCAAAGTGTCTGTCTTTCCATGGCTATGTGATTAAAAAAAAAAAAAACTTTGTCCTCTCTGGCTACTTTGCTATTTCCTCACATATGCATGGTTCTTTCCTGATACTGGAGCACTATTAATCTACACTGTCAATGCTTTCATTAACTACACCTCAAAGAAACCAACTCTGAATCCTCTGCATAAAACTGTAGCATATTGCAACACACTACTCTACATTTCAACATGATTTTAAAATTTTTATTTGGTTATATATATTTTACTTTTATCTTCAGTTTTATAATAAAGCCAGAATGCAGTCTTTATAGAATACTTGTTCACTCTTCCTAAGATCCTGGAACAGAATACAATCTTAATTAATTTGAAATTTTGCTGTTGAAAATTTGCTGATTGAAGAATGCCTGCCTTATAGTTACAGAATGGAATATATAATTTTAAATGGCTTGAAGAAGAAATAGAGTCAATGAGAGAAACACCTCATTATGGGAGGAAAAAGAAAAAACATTCAACAGACAGTGAGTTAAAATGTGTGATGACTTTAAGATATGGCAGACATCTTTATTTTAGAATACAATGAGATGAAAACAGCAGTCAATAAATATATGTGATTCAGAAAGGTGTGTCCAAATATGTGTGCATGTGCATGAGTGAGTGTGTATGTGTGTGTGTGTGAACTTTGCTAGAAAATATGTACTCCATTTCTTTTGCTTCCATTCCTTCTTTCATCTATCCCACCATATATTTCCTGTAAATTTCATGTGTTCCTTTTTAGTCACTTCCCATATAATACAGCGGGGAAGCATTCAAGCATTTCTACCCAGATGTACCAGGTATGAACCATGATAATCACAAGCATGACAAGGTGTGCAATCCAGATGTCCCAGTTAGGACCAATAATATCACACTCTTATGTTTGTGAAATTGACCAATATTGGAGTCTGAGTTAAGTCTTTTACTGTTAACAATAAATTTATCTGATGAACGTTGGGAGAGTAAATACTCTTGTAGGTTTACTAGTTTAATTATAAATAAGAAATACTTCTATTAGGGTACCTCTTAACTTTGATTTCAATTATCTATAATAAGTGCAATAATTATTATTTTCAAATATCATTAAAAATTATGCTTAAATAATGTGAATAGCCAATGTTTTTGAAAATGATTTTTTCATTTTGCTCTTAAATTGTGCTTTGCTTTAAGGTTTTTGTATTTTTATTATATATTTTCGTTATTACATTTCAAATGTGATCCTCTTTCCTGGTTTCCCCTCCAAATATCCCTATACCCTTTCCCCTGCTCACCAACCCACCCACTCCCTCTCCCTGGCCCTGTCATTCCCTTACACTGGGGCATAGAGCCTTACAGGACCAAGGGCCTCTCCTCCCATTTATGACTGACTAGGCCATCCTCTGCTAATATGCAGCTGGAGCCATGTGTATTCTTTGGTTGGTGGTTTACTCCCTGGGAGATCTGGGGTACTGGTTAGTTCATATTGTTCCTCCTATGAGGCTACAAACCCCTTCAGCTCCTCTTTGCTTTTATTGTTACATTTCATGTTAATATGAAAATTCTTTTTTTTCGTTTTTCGAGACAGGGTTTCTCTATGTAGTCCGGGCTGTCCTGGAACTCACTCTGTATACCAGGCTGGCCTCGAACTCAGAAATTTGCCTGCCTCTGCCTTCCAAGTGCTGGGATTCAAGGCATGTGCCACCATGCCCGGCTGAAAATTCTGTCACTATGTCAAGAGACATGCTGGAACCTGACTCTGAAAGCAGTGATCGGAACATTCACACCAGTTTGCAATGTGCTCCTGGCTTTAAAACTTGGATTGATACCTAATTCTGTGAACTTCACACAAATTGAGCTAAAAGATAAATGGCAAAGAAAAAATGTTATCATGACTTACTTATACCTGTTTAAAAGTTTGAGTTTTGAATTTTGTTATACTCAAAGTCTTATTTCATCAATTCTAGTTTGATCCTATTGATTTTAGCTGATTCAAATGCTAAATAATGGTTTACTAGGAAAAAAGAAACAAAAATTTTATTTTCCTAATAGAGAAATATATCATTCTAAGAACTGCATTTTAATTACACAGTAATATGGAATATGCTTTAAACTTAGGCTTGTTCAAAATATGATCTAAAAATTCATTTTAGGTACATTACACAATGAATTTTCTAATCTCAAGAACATACTCTAAAGAGCAAGGTCACTTTGACAGCATGCCACATTTACCAGGGTTCCCTAGGAAGAGGAGCAATTTTATTAGGTGGAAGCTGACAAATGATAGGTTCCACGTGACTCATGAACTTTATCATGACTGACATCTTAGAACTCTCTCTTCAACCACAAGGACAAAAGACAGCACGGAACTAAACATAACCAAGACTCACAGATATTCTAGTTTATGTGATCTGCATGGTATTACTTCCTTTGAAAAATATCAAGTATTTATGTACACTGAAAAAATGCTAAAGTAAAGTCAATATCATGCCTCATACTATTTATACCCAAATAAAATAAAATATCTTATAAACTTCAAACCATTTACGGCATTGTTTCTAATATTGTCATTTATAAATATAATTTTCTGTATTTTTAAATGTCAAATGAAGAAGTTGAATATAAAGGAAAAAACCCATTACTATTGAGTCAGTTTGCCTAATGTAATTTTAAGATGTATGTATTAAAATTAATGAAACAACTATCTCTTAACACCTGTGCTTTTAATATCCTTTGATTGGTAGATCTTTCAAATGTGAGAAAAGTATTTAAACAAACATTGGCTATTAAAAATTCTCAATAATATTTAATATAATAAAAATTCATATGATATAAAACATTTAGTAGACATATTTATAAGTACCTACTAGGCAAATTTGAATTTTATAAGCAAAAGTTCAACAAATATAAAGATTAATCAATTAGCAATAATTAAAGCATTCCAAATTAATGTTTATTAAGAAATAGTAGATAACAATATTGACTTTGAAGATGCTATATCTAATAAGATGTTTAGTATTTGAAAGTCTTAGTGTATATTCAACATATAAAAAACATTTTAAAACTGAAAAACAATATGGTTGTTATCTCATGATAATTTATGAATAAGGAGATGTAGATACCTAATTATAATGGTAACCATTATTTTCATATTACTTAATTCAATGTCAATATAGATATCAGTGACTTTGCTTTTCCTAGATAAATAAATCTAATGTTTATCATGAAGTAAATTTAAAAATACCCAAAAACGAGTTCAAATAAGTCCAAGGATGAAGCCACATTGGGTTATTTCATAACTTAAAGACAAAAAACTGCAATAACTAAATGATATTACTCTTGAAGAACTTAAGAATTATATTAATAACATAGTCTAAAGAGTCTAAAATCCAGTGTATGTGAGAATTTGTTATCTACTTAGAATAAAAACACCATTGGATATTAGTGTGAAAAGAACAGATGAATCTTCTTGCGATGTTAAAAGATGTCTCATTTCTTTTATTGTTGAGAAGAGTTTTAGCTAGTCTCGGTTTTTTGTTATTCCAGATGAACTTGCTAATTGTCTTTTCTAGATCCTTGAAGAATTGAGTTGGAATTTTGATGGGGATTGCATTGAATCTGTAGATAGCTTTTGGCAAGATAGCCATTTTTACTATATTGATTCTGCCAATCCATGAGCATGGGAGATCCTTNTTGTTATTGAAGAACAGCCTTAGTCCATCGTGATCTGATAGGATGCATGGGACAATTTCAGTATTTTTGAATCTGTTGAGGGCTGTTTTGTGGCCAATTATGTGATCAATTTTGGAGAAGGTGCTATGAGGTGCTGAGAAAAAGGTGTATCCTTTTGTTTTAGGATGAAATATTCTGTAGATATCTGTTAAGTCCATTTTTTCATAGCTTCCGTTAGTTCGACTGCGTCTCTGTTTAGTTTCTGTTTCCAGGATCTGTCCATTGATGAGAGTGGGGTGTTGAAGTCTCCCACTATTATTGTGTGAGGTGCAATGTGTGTTTTAAGCTACATTTGGACATGAATCTAGCAGTTAAGTATAAAGTCAACACTTTAACAGTTACTGGAGAAATTGCTTATAACTGTGATAGACATTGAGAAATTCTGTACCAATTAGAGAATTAAGAAATCATTACCCAAAAGAGAGAAGTCACATGTTTGAACACAAAGAGTCTGGGCTTTCTACATGAAAGCCCAAATAATCGGAAGGAAGCAGCACTAAACAGTGAACATTAGTGATGAGGATAGAGAGGTAAATATCCTACAGGAAGAACTGAGCAGGGGCTGGAGAGATCATTCATAAAATGCCTCTTAGGGGCAAGTTAATGAATGAAGCTTGTTAGACTTTTGCCTAGCAATAATGAGCACATTAATAACATTTTCACAATAAAACCACACAGATTTCAATAGTAGTATTAATCAGTGTTCAAGTGTGTGATCGTGACAATTTAGCAAAGAGCATGCCTTAGAACGGGAATTTTGTGAAAGGAATTTGTCAGAAATGCTATAGAGCTTTCAAAAGAGAGAAAATTCTATTTTGTGTAGTAATAAGGATCAGCACATGAAGTGAAATATTCCAGAGTCAGGAACAGAGATACAGTATGATTTCACTTATCTAAAAATAGACAAATCTTAGAAGCAAAGAACAAAATGGTTGATGCCAAGGCCTGGGAAGGAGAAATGTGGAGTTATTTTGTTCATCCAGTTGTGTGCTAAAAGCACCCACAGTTAATAAAATGGCCAACATGGCATTGTGCATTTGAAGTGTACTAAGGGAGAGGTCATGTTGAACACTGTGTATACAAACACACACACACATACACACACACATGCGTGCGCGCGCGCACACACACACACACACACACACACACACACATACACAGGAAACTTTGGAGGTAATGCATATTGATTTTATTTTACAATTGTGGTACTAGTGACAGTCTGTGTGCTTATGTTCAAACTACAGTATGCATTTATGATAGGGCATCTCTACTTGGAGGTGTATTGTAAGAAAATATAAGTTGAAGATTATTTACTATACTTTTGTTTAAAACAAAAGTTAACAACCAGAGTGATGTGATATTATTTTTTAAAATATTTAAAAATAATATGAGGTAAAGAGAATGTGAAGTCAAAACTCTTAAAGTAAGTATAGCTAAGGATAGGAAAAAAAAAATAAAGAATGACCAGGCAAAAGAGCACAACTATTTTTCTAACATTAAGAATAGGATGATCGTATGATCCAGCAATCCTACCTCTGGGTATGCTCAGAAAATTTCATTTCTCTTTTCCCAACATCATTACTACAAATAAACAAAAGGCAGAAATATGCACACTGGTGGGTGAAACAGATGAATGTGAAAATACATTGAACATAGTATTATTTAGTATAGAAAGGAGTTTGAGCACATATCGCAATATAAAGAAACCTGAAAGATATTATACTAAAGGAAAAAGGAAGGAAGGAAGGAAGGAAGGAAGGAAGGAAGGAAGGAAGGAAGGAAGGAAGGAAGGAAGGACCATCGAAAACATAAGTATGATGACTCTATCCTCTTGAGGTAAAGTAATCAAAAAACCCATAAAGTTAAAGTAGAATGTTGATTGACAGGATTTTAGTTGAGAAAAGAATGAATATTTATTGGTTAACTGCTACAATGTTTCAAATCTACAGAGTGAACATTTCTGAACATGGATAGTGTTACTTGTTCACAGACATGTGAGTAGGCTTCATGCACAGAACCGGACAAAGAAGCTGCCTTGCCTGGTGCCACATGCTTCCACTGTGTCACCATGGCAAACAAGACTGAACTCTCAGACCTTTGAAGCAATATTTAGCTACAGAAACCTTGTCCTTAAGAAAACCATAGTAGTGTGGCAAGATGGCTCAGTGTGTATACTGCTTGCCACCAGAGCATGATGATCTCAGTTCAGATATTTAGATCTTAGGATTTTGTTGTCGTTGCTGCTGCTGCTGTTGTGTTGTTGTTGTTGTTGTTGCTGCTGCTGTTGCTGTTGTTTCCTCAGTTTTTGGAATAAAATCCTACCACAAAAACAACCTAAGGGAGGGATTGTTTATTCTGGATCATGGTTCAAGGGTACCCTAAGTCGTGAAGAAGGAAATTTGCAAGATTCTGAAGCAGCTGGTCATGTCACATTGATGAATGAATGCTTCTGCTCAGTTCTCTTTCTCCATTTAAACAGTCCAGAATTGAAGGCAGGGAATGACACCACCCATAGTGGAAAGGTCTTCCAAACTCAATTAACACAATTATGAAAATCCCCCACTGGCATCCTAACAGGCCCCTCTCAGAGTGATTCTAGTTTATCACTGACAATTAAAACTAACCATAATACCTTGTACAGCAGACAAATTGGTGAACATCTGTATTCCCAACAGTCCTCGGATGAGATGGAAGAAGACAGGAGAGTCCCTGAAAGCTGTGATGCCAATTAGCCTAGGTAACAATGGCAGAGAAGAGTTCCTGTGTCAAATAAGATGGTACGTAAGGACTGACACATGAGATTCTGTGAACTCAGTATGTGTGCTGTGGCACATATGGGCCTGTATACACACACACCCCCACCCCCCCCCACACAGAAACACATACATGCATAATATACGCACATGCATACACATAGACACATACACAAACACACAGATATACATCGTATATACATACACACAAAAGATAAAAAATGAACAAGTTAATAAAAATAAGATTATAATAGTAATTTATATTACATATACTCTGCCACAGTTCAAAAAAGAGAAAGGAAGCAAATAAATGTCTCATAAAATAAAATTAAAAACAACTGTGAACATTTAAAATAATGAAACATATTTTCTAAATTTGTCTGCAAATGCCACCACTATGTAATTATAAAGATTCAGGTTTGGGGCTTTTTTTTTTTTTTTTTTTTTTGATAAATCAACAATGTCTGCCTTTTTTACACACAAGCTGATAGCTAACCAGGCTTCCTTTGCGAATCTTGTCTGATGGGGAAGCAGATGTTTCATGGCTGGCCCAGGGGAGCTACAATCTCAGGGAGGCAAACCACACGTGGTTCTCTGGGTAAGTGTCTACGTGGTGTGGAGGGCCTGTCTCCAGTCCATCAAAGATCTGAAACATGAAAGTTGGGACATATGTTTCATTTTTCTCCTCCAGGGCATCAAACACATTTGTGGAAGTAGCTGCTCTCACTTATGAAATTTTGCCCTGGGGACCCAATCTGCATAGAAAAATCAGTCTCCATCATGGGACACACCAATCTGCTGTGGTTACAATGCCCGGAAGGAAAATGTTGAAGGCTTTATAATATTTAAGAATTCCCAGAGAGAGAGAGAGAGAGAGAGAGAGAGAGAGAGAGAGAGATACAAATAAAAGGAGCCCTTACTTTATTCTTGGCCTTATTTGTTCTAGAGACGATGCTCCCCTATAATCAACCTCATTTTCTCTTCTGCGATTTTGTACACGATTCACTTTAAATTCGTGTTACACCGGATGAAACACTGCATCTGCTCTGTCTCTTACTTTTTCCCATTTGGCAGCTAGATACATTTTGTTAAATGAGATTTTATTATACAGCTTCTCAAGAACAATTTGCAATTTTTAAAACAATCCTTTTGAAGATATAGACACTGTATCTACTGGATGAAATGAAAGAAAAAAAAACACGAAAGTGTCTGAAAAAGGCTAAGTATGCATTATGTCAATCGGTGTAAAGAGGGCTAAGTATGCATTCTGTCCATCAATGGAGCTGTCTATCAAAAACCTGAACAACTGAAGAGTTTGAAGTAGTTTCTAGAAAGTTGAAGTTATTAAGTGGGATTGCTAGTCATCTCTCATTATACCTCAAGTAAACATGAAGCATTTCAATCATGACCAGCTGTTTGCAGATCACTACAGGCATTGTTCTTGATTTAACCCAAAGAAGTAACTGGTGCACATTAGTTTATGTAGGGATTCTTTTGGTGGATGCCCTCCCTCAGTTATTATAAGAAGTATTACCAGGTATATTTTCTGATTTTCAGCACTGAATGGAAAGCAGTGTTTATTTAGCATGACAGGAAATCATCAGAGATAACACAATGTAGGAAACGGAAAGTGAAATCTGAAATGCCCAGGTCAATTTCTTTAAAAATTAATTTCTTCTACAACGTGTGATGTCATCATCACACTGTCCAGCAAAAGAGACATTTGGAGCCATGTGGTATCAATTTTGAAAGATTCACTGTAGTATTCTGTAGTAGAAGACCAAAATGGGATAATGATTATGTTCCTGTGTGCCACCACAGAAAGAACACAAGAGCAAAGAGGGAAAAAAAAACTGTCAGGAAAATAAAAAAGGAAAGAGATTTTATTTTACTGGGATGGTATACCAAAGCTGTGCTTTATATGAAGATTGAATTACTCCCATACCACACACACACACACACACACACACACACACACACACACACATACACGAACTTGTATCCATGGATCAATTTCAGCCAGAATCCATGAGTAAGTACATTTTGCTACGATTTACTCTCTCCCTCTGTAACTAGATTCCTCCCACTTAATGAGGACACATAAAAGGAAAAAAGATCTTGACTTCTGAATCTTATTTGTGTGTGTTCTCAGTGATTAATATTTATATAAAACAGCAGTCCATATCTCAAATTCCGATCATTTTGACATGGATATAAGCAAGACTAGACTACAGTGATGTTAATTTTTACAAACCCAGATTAAATTTACATTTACCAAGGATTTAAAAATGATGGAGGAATTGTGCTTTTGATAACATTGAACCCAGTATAATTTTCCTGCTATAATCCTTAATTCACTACACTATGGAGCTCTTTAAATTATACCCCCTACTATGTTTACACCCATGTGTTAGATACAATAACAGTTTAGGGGCATAGTATTAACAGGCTTTGAAAAAGCATTTGGAAATCAGTTTCACCAAATGGATTCTTATTATTATTTTATTTTAATGTGTATGGGTGTTTGTCTGCCTGTAAGTTTCTGCACCACATGCCTACCCAACGGCCTCAGAGTTCCGAAGGTATCAGATCCCCTGGAACTGAAGTTAAAATCAGTTTTTAACTAAACCCCTGAGCCATCTCTCTCCATCCCCAACACTAAATATCTGATTTAGGCATACCTGAAATGAGAATTTTGGCTTCTTTAAAAACAGAAATGTTATAGGATATGTTTTTGTTTTAATCCCATTTAGATTATCCACAGCAGGTGATTATGATTTACATTGTACTCTGGCAGAAGTGTGATCTTTTTGCTAGCTGCAGATGGTTCCTGCAAGTGTATGACATTTGGAATTCTGGGGACTCTTTAGAGGTTAATAAAAATGCTAGAGCCCCAAGGGGGTTCATGGCCACTGCTACCCCTCCTACTGCTGTTGCTATTGCTGGTTGCTGGTTGCTGGTTGCTGGCTGCTGGTTGGAGATATCCTGACAACAAAGATCAATCTTGTTCCAAGGAACTGAACTACTGTTTTATATAAATGGCCCTAATTAGCAGGAAGTAGTATAATGAGATCGATGTCCCCTTTCCCCTCTACCCTTCTTTCTCTCTTACTAGGTGTTTGGGTTTAGGGCAGGATAAGGTGGAGAAAAGTTGATAGAGAAGGGAACCCATATAGTATCCCAAAGTTCAGCTACTCATAGGCATTCACATGAAGAGTCATAAGAAATGCAGTTGAGATGGCAACAGTATATTCTAGGAAAATTTGTTACAGGTTCAGTTTCCTTTTATTTTCAAGATATAATAGTATGGGATGTGACTCACAAGAAGGCTTAAGAGCCCCCGAGGAGACATAGACTTGATCAAAAGTATCTTTTCATGAAGTATTTCAGCTACTGGTCTTAAATTATGTTTTAAAGTGTAATATTTCCCGAAAGTTTAGATAACACATGGGATCCTTTATGCACACTGTTTAACACATATGTCTGAAAATCTATACCGAAAATGCAGTTCCTTTCCCAAGGAAGTCTTTATCAATTCAAGCATGCTTTCTTTCCACTGCCTTACAGCAATGAGGTTTTAATGTTCTCACAACAAATACTGATGTTTCTTAGCGGAGGGGCTAGGAAAACCACATTTGTGTGGTTCACCGAACTGTAGACTAGAACACTTTCAAAAGGAGTAGCACTAGGGAATGGAGTGTAACTCATCAACACACTGATTGGCTAGCATGCAGCTGGCCCTGAAAGACTTTACTCAGCACTTGGTGCCTTTCTGCCTAAGTAGCTTTTTCTTATAAGTTGAAACATTAAACATTTGCCTAATATTTTAGTTTAATTACATATACTTTTAAATTTTATTGAATTTATTAGTCTCCTCTCTCTCTCTCTCTCTCTCTCTCTCTCTCTCTCTCTTGTGTGTGTGTGTGTGTTTGCACATGTGCACAGGGACATGTGATTGCCTATTGCACATGGAGAGGTAAGAGGGCACCTTGTGGGAAGTGGTTTTCTCAGAATCACTTTTTGATAGAGAAGTACTGTAAAAATATTTTAGGTAAAATCTATAAGAAATATGAAGAGAACAGTGAAAGTAAAGGATTTGCTGAAGATCAGGTCAAGATCAAAGAAGAGAAAAGTATTGTTTTCACTGAACCTGTTTATTTCAATTAGGAAACAGTACTCTATCTTTTCTGTAACTAACTACTAAGGTGTAGTGTCCATCCACCTCTCAGAAATGGAAATGTCCACTTCCATTCAGGGGCCTCTCTCTCTCTCTCTCTCTCTCTCTCTCTCTCTCTCTCTCTTTTTCTCTCTCCCTTCCTCCCTCCCTCCTTCCTTCCCTCCATCCATCCCTCACCCTCCCTCCCTCTCTCCATCCCTCCTCCCCTAACTTTCACTTTCTCCATTCCTTCCCTCTCCTCCATCTCTCTTCTTTATATCCCTCTCTGTTCTCCATTCACATTAATAGTCTCCAACATGAATTCATTTGAAATCACATTCTTCAGTTCTGTTCAGTTTTTTTCCTCCGTGTTTCCCACTCCTCTCTGGCTACTTCTCTGATCTTATTTGTCTGATGTTACATCATGGTGGTATGAATGAAAACCTGACTCATTACTGAACACTGCTTGTCTTCATGTGTTTCACTATTTTTGTAAAAGGGTACTTTCTATAAGCAGACACAGAAGAGCCATCAGTAGTTACATTTATCCAAAGCTTATCTATTCCCTTGTGTATCTTTCCATCTTTCTCACTACAGCAAGGTCTATTTCTGTTCCATAAGAATGGTCTTCATTCTCTTTAAATATTATTTCAATTTTAACTTAACATTTATATTTCCATTATATTATTATAGAACATTTATAACTTTTTATTTATAATTTGAATATTAACTTTCATATTAATTTCCCTACTTATAGTATTTTCCCTTTCCAAGACATCAAGTTTTGAGTTACAAAACTATTTTAAAACACAACAAACTAATTTATGAACATAATCTATATATAAAAAATTGAAAGTAAAACCTTTTGGTATGGTAACATATTCTATGTCTATCACAGTATAAGTATTGGTACCAAAACAGCAGATGATTCTGGTTATAGGCATCTCGTTATTGCTATCTCTGCCTTAGTTTATTCTTCTATAACAAATTATCATAGATTGGTTTCACAATAAACATGCATTTTGTATAGTTCAGAAGTCTGGGAAAAGCACTTTCAAAGCTTCAATGAATATGGCTTCCAGATCTAAGTCTACTTCTCTCAGATCCTGTTTTTCAGCATGCAGTGTCTTAGTTGGTTATTTATTGATGTGAAGACACACCATGACCAAGGCGAATTGTATGAATGGAAACACTTAACTAAGGGGTTACTTACAATTTCAGAAGTTAGCCCATTATCGTAGTCCTCAAAGTTCACCTACAGTTATAAATTTTCTATGAAAAGACAACATCTCCTAATCCTCATAATCCTGTCAGAGTTCTACTCCCTGGTAACTAGGCACTCAAGCATATAAGCAAATTCTCATTCAAATGTCTCATTCAAACCACCATGTTTCATTCCTTGCCCCTAAAGGCATGTAAAGCAAGTAAACAAGCAAGCAAACTAACTAACAAAACCGCATTTAGTCCAACTTCAAATGTCACCACAGTCTTTCACAGTTTCAGTTTAAAAGCTCAAAGTCTCTTCTTACATCAAGGCAATCATTTTCTTTTAACTGAAACCCCTTTAGAAACAAAGAGCAGATTACATTCTTGCAATACATACAATGGCATAGAATACACAATATCATTCCAAAAGTGAGAAAAAAGCAGCATAATGAGGAAATACTGAGCCAAACAAGTCCAAATTTTGCATCTCCATGTCTGATGTCAAAGTACTTTTCAGATGTCCAACTCTTTTTAGTTTTGTTGACTACAACACACTTCTCTCTCTTGACCTGTTTCCACACCCAGTCTGCAGCTTTCCTTGGCAGGTATCTCATGGTTCTGCCATGCCCAACATGTTAGGGTCTCCAACCCAATTGAGGCTTCTTCTCCACAGCTTCACACAAGTGTTTCTCATTCTCCATAAAAAAAACAGTTTCCTGTCCTTGGGTACTTCCCTTAGCCATGCAGGACATTCCACACCTTTTTTTGTATTCTTGACTCTAAAGCCAGAACCACATGGCCAAAGCTGTCAAGTTCTTCTGCTAGGTGTGGCTGAAACTTGCCCCTTTCATTAAAATACATTTTTATCAACTTTCTGGTTTTGATATTTTCCTTCAGAGTCTAAGTTTTTCTTTAATTCCTTTTTAAACTTTGGGAGCTGGGTGTGATATTGCGCTAACGACACCACTCCATTGACTGGACTTGACTTCAACATTATATTTCCTGGTGTCCCTTTTATTCTCAAACTACATTTTTTATTTTTACTTGTTCAGCTTGATCCTTTTCATTATAGATGTAGATAAGAGCGACCACTGGTAACCACATGACACAATCAATATTCCTGTGCCAGTGACATTAACCCAAAACTCTTCAATTTAGCCTCAGGGGAACTTTTAGGATAAGGCAAAAGTAGCCACTTTCTTAGCCAAAACATCACAAAAATGGATTCGAGACCATTTATTATGTTTCTTCCCTCTGAAACTTCTCAACATGGCCTCCTATAGTTCAAATTGCCCTTAGCACTGTCTTCTGTGCGCCTACTAAGATGGCCTATTAAGTCTCACTTAATGGTCAGGTCTGTCACAACATGCTCAAGCCTGTTACAGCAATACCCGACTCCTGCCTGGTACCACTTTCTGTCTTGGTCACTGTTCTATTGCTACGGAGACACCATGACCAAAGCAATTCTTATAAAAGCATTTAATGGGAGGGTTACTTACAGTTACAGTCACTTACAGAGGTTAGTCTATTATTAGCATAGCAGGGAACTTGGTGGCACATCAGTGGAAATGGTGCTGAAGAAATAGCTACGAGCACTACATCCTGATCCACAGGAAGCACGGGGGGGGGGGGGGGGAGGGAATAGAGAGACACAGAGAGGGAGACACAGAGAGAGAGGCAAAGAGAGGGAGGCAGAGGGGGAGAAGAAACAGAGAGAAACAGACAGAGAGACAGAGACAGATAGAGACAGAGACTTGGCCCTAGCATGGGCTTTTGAAACCTCAAACCCTATGACACACTTCTTCCAACAAGACCACACCTCCTAGTTGTTCTATTCCTACTAAAGAGTATGCCAGCAAGATAATGCTGAAAGGGCCCTGATATAGCTGTCTCGTGGGAGGCTAAACCGGTGCCTGGCAAACACAGAAGTGGATGCTCACAGTCAGCTATTAGTTGGAACACAGGACTCCCAAGGAAGGAGCTAGAGAAAGTACCCAAGGAGCTGAAGGGGTCTTCAACCCTATAGGTGGAAGAATAACATGAACTAACTAGTTCCCCCTGTGCTCATGTCTCTAGATGCATATATGGAAGAAGATGGCCTAGTTGGCCATCATTGGGAAGAGAGGCCCCTTGGTCATGCAGACTTTATATGCCCCAGTACAGGGGAACGCCAGGGCCATTATGTGGGAGGGGGTGGGTAGGGGAGCAGGGCAGGGATGGGGGAGGGTATGGGGAACTTTCTGGATAACACTTGAAATGTAAATGAAGAAAATATCTAATAAAGAAAAATTTAAAAAAAAAAAAGAGTTCCACGTCCTGGTGACTACACATTCAAATATATGAACCTATGGGAGCCAGGCCATTCTCGTTCAAACCACAACATACAATTTCTCCTTGCATCCTCAATGGCTTTCATCAGAGAGAAAGTGGAAGGCCTTGTGTCTTTTTATAGAGTCAGTCAGTCTATTCATGAAGGCCCCAGCCTCTTCCTCTAATTAATTATTTATCAGCTAATGGCCACACCTCCTAGTACCTACACATTAAGAAATGGATATATGCACTTAGAAAACCGAAACATTTAACACTTCAGTGTGTTTTGTACACTTTCCTTTCACACAGAATAAAAGTAACCCAAGCATTTAGAAAATATTATGTAATTTATGTATATGATTTTTGTGTTTAGGTCATAAAATATATTCTGATTTGCTTCTCTTCCTCATTCATCAATGGTTCTGAGGGAATCCAGCTGTCATGCTCTAAGGATGCTTCATATCTATGTCCATGTGATAAGCCCAGATTCTTGCCAACAGTTAACTATGACTTCCTGGGAATCAGAGTGGGATATCTTACAGATGAATTCTGGAGGTATAGTCAAGCACTCAGATGACATTTTCCCATCTAATACTATGAAAGTAATCTCATAAATTTCTATGAACCTAAATCTAAATTCCAAATAATTTACCCTGGATTACTTCTGAATCAGAGAAACTATGACAGTAGTTTCATTGCTTTAACCAACTGAATTTTTGGAGTACAACTAGATGAAAAATATAGTAAGACTTTAATTTTAAGCACATGCCATGCAAATCAGTTCTCTAGGTGGAGAGATAAACTATTTTGAAACAACTCCTTCAAAATACAAGTTCAATGCAATAAAAATTGGGTTCTATAATGTCATGAGTGGTTCATGTGTTTTCTACAATTATAAGAGATATTATCAAAACCCAGGTGTATTCTTAATTAAAAGGAACTGTCCAGTTGCACATTTCTCTTCTTTATGGGGTCATTGAGCATCTGTTTTCAATGAGCAAAAATAAACAACAAAATGTAATTTAGAATCTGGCTCTATATTGATAAAAACAAACCAACTCCTCTTCTTGAGAAATTGCTTCTAACAAGTTGCAACTGGAAAAGTTTCCTTCAAAAATGTTTCTGCATTTTATCAGTTACTGAAAATTAAAAGAATAGCATGCGTTTTAAAAATATAAAACACCAGGACATTTTAACTTCTAATCTATGCACTTTGAGTCTGACAATCCTTACTTCAGGTCTCTTTAATGTGTGCTGTAGGATCCCCAGCATTATCCCAGGCATCTACCCACAAGGTACCTGCAGAGCTACTCCTAAAAAGGCAAGGGTAAAAATGATTTATGGAAATTAACAAATGAAGCCAGGGTGGGAGGCAAAATCACATGTGGTGATATAATAGCTGCAGGTATAATTACACAAGGTAAATTATTTACTCAAAATAATGTTTTTTGACAAGTAGCAATGTTCCCATCTGGTCTGAACCATTTCAATTCTAAAAGAAATGAAAATTCAGAACCTTCAATTTGAATTTTTCTGATAAAAAAAATTTGATGCCATCTGTATGGTTCTAAAAATTTGACAGATTGCCACAAATTTTCAGTCCATGTTGAAATTCATTAGGAAAAACTGATTTTAAGTATGAGTCCATGATAAAATTCTTATTGCAGAAGATACAAAGAAAGGCTTAACTTTTACAAACATACCCACACTCACACACAGGTACATACTTGCGCATATATGAACAAACTTTTGAGTCTTTTATTTAGCATGATTAAAGATAATTCAGCTGTGATATGTCTATTGTATTTTGTGTGCATGAGTGTGTGTGTGTGTGTGTGTATGTGTGTGTGTGTGAGAAAGAGAGAGAGAGAGAGAGAGAGAGAGAGAGAGAGAAGAGAGAGAGAGAGAGAGAGAGAAAGAGAGAGAGAGACTATGGTTTAGAGAAATGAAAAGGGATTGACCTTTCTACTATTAGGGATTTCTCTGTCACATGTTAAGGTATTAAGAAAATCTTTGCTACAATGAATGCTGAAATGGTATTATTTCCCACTTTAGTTTCATAATTGGTAATTATTTTACTGGAATTTTGATAGTGAAAAGAGAAAAAAAACTATGCTATTTTGCTTTGTTTGGGCACCTTTAGAAGCAGAAGTTCATACAATGATGTGTGCATTGTTTATTTTCTGGTGAGGAAGCAGGGTGCAGGGATGAGAAACCGATATACAGAAGGGGACAGTCAATAATTCTTTCATAATTTACCCATGACTGGAAACAATTAAAGTCTAATCCCACTAGGGAAATATCTAAGCCAGTGCAAATACACAATCCAGTTATCCCGAGTACAGGCCTGTGCAAGTTAGATAAGAGGTTAACCAAGAAAACCTCATCTGTACATTGGTAGCTGTTTTGCCAAAATCCTTTGTTAAACATGCATAAAGCTACAACCTGATTCTTTGCATTATATCAGAAACTAATGTTCCTGGACCTTTCCCAACTGTCCCATCACACATAAGCTCTAGAGAGGGCCTTCATCTTCAAAACAGCCTTTGTATTGTGCTTTTGAAAATTCTTTGGGGACCAGTCTGCTGATTTATACCTGTAATCCCAGCATTTTGGAAGCTGAGGAAGTGGGGATTATTGTGAGCCCCAGATCAGCCTAGACTATGGAGTTATATTATACCTAAAATAAGCAAGCAAGCAAGCAACAGAACAAGGACTATGAAAAGGCACACACTCTAAAAGGACACTCCAGCCCTATAGTGATTTGGAATACACCATCTATTCATAAATATTAACTATTAAATTTTCTTTAAATGGAGAAAAGGCCAGAATAGGAAAAGTTAGGTGGACAGGGAGCAAAGGAGAAAGTGGGAGAAAAAAAAGAAATGTAGAAAAAAAAAAGAAACTATATGTCTTAGTCAGGGTTTCTATTCCTGCACAAACGTCATGAGCAAGAAGCAAGTTGGGGAGGAAAGGGTTTATTCAGCTTAAACTTCAACATTGCTGTTTATCACTGAAGGAAGTGAGGACTGGAACTCAAGCAGGTCAGGAAGCAGGAGCTGATGCAGAGGCCATGGAGGGATGTTCTTTACTGGCTTGCTTCCCCTGGCTTGCTCAGCCTGCTCTCTTATAGAGAGAAGCTCCTTTCTCTGTGATAACCCCAGCTGTGTCAAGTTGACACAAAACTAGCCAGTACACTATAAAATTTTTAAAGAAAAATTACTTTTTTAAATTACCTGCAACTCAAACCCCAACAAACTGCTACCCTTTTCAGGTCAGCCTGGTCTAATCTCTGTCTCTCTTTTCCTCCTTCCCTCCCTCCCTTACTCCCTCCATGCCTCTTACCCCCATCTCCATCCCTCTCCTCCCTCACTCACTCCCTCTCTCTCTGTCTCTTTCTCTGCCTGCCTGCCTGCCTGCCTGCCTGCCTGCCTGTCTGTCTGTCTGTCTGTCTGTCTGTCTCTGCTTTGCCAAATAAACTTCTGCTTGAATTGTGTGTGCCCTTTAGCTGAATTCTTTCCTTTGAGAAGACAAGAATGAAGAAGAAGCTTCCACCTGGTAACATTCCAGTGAGAAGCAGAATAGCTGAGACATTCCACACCAATCTTCATTAGCTACTGTGTGAGTTCTGTTCCAGGCAGCATTAATTTCTGATATTTGTAACTTAGGGTGCAGCCAGGTTAATCAGTTCATAATTCAATAAAAGTTTTCAGAGAAGGCAAATATATACAGAGATTGACAGTTTGAGATTATTTATCTAGTGAACTAAATGGGAATTCTGATTGGGCATGGACACCACTTGCTACATTACACTTCATATTAAACAATAAATTGAGTTAAGCAAAAAAATGAAGGGAATATTGCCTTTCATGTTGTTACAGTTTGAATGTGAAACATCTTTCATAGACTGGTATGTCACACACTAGGGTGGTGGTGCTGGTTTGGTAGACTAAGAAACTTGTAGATAAGGGTTTTAGCTGGTGAGGAGGGAAGGTATTATATCTCAGCCTCTGAGGGATATGAGCTCTGCTTCCTGTTTGTGGACATGGGAACAAGCAACCTCCAACACCCCCTGCCATGAACAAGATCCACTAGTACAGGGTGAATGCCTCAAGATGAAATTGTGAGCTAAACCTCCCCTGGTGACTTCTACAAGGTGCTCTGCTACAGTTAGCAGAAAAGGAGCTGTTGCTGAACCCAATTAATCCTGCTCGAATTGATCTGCTCCAAATGGGAGCTGTCCCTCTTCCTCTCCTCCTCAGTCCCTTGCTTAGGATTGTAAAAGTTCCACCTATGTCTGCCCTCCCCATTGACTATCAGCATCTTTATTTACCAATCAAAACCAACTGTGGGAAGGATCCCTCAATCTTATGTGCTGGACACTGCAATTAGCATAAGAATACAAGAAGGAACAATGAGCTAATTGAGATTTATTCTTAGGGGAAAATCTTTGCCACTCCCTACAAAAACATACATTTCTCATAAAGAGAATATGAATGAAATTAGAAATAAAAAATACATTCCTGTTCATACATTTATTAATACATGGGTATTAATAATTTATTCCAATTAGCTAGTTGCTTTGCATTATTTTATGTCTTCAGATTCTGCAATAGCCCAAGCCCTACTGGCCAACCAGCCTCATCTCATGTTCCCTATAAACTTCATGACTGATTTCAGTTCTATTTCACTTTGACTTTTAAAATTATCTTTCCCTTCCTATGATCGCATTTCTATTTTGATGATGACTACATTTTACTTAACACTTATGTTTGGGAAAGAGAAATACCCTCTTAAATAATGTTCCACAAAGTTTGGAACATTCTGTAAATGTTGTTTTATTTCCTCAGAAGAAGTGCTGAGATGAGAGTCACACCCAGGCTGTGAGAATGCACAGCTTGAACTGAGCAAGAGAGTTTCCTTCTCTATTCTAAACATCCCTAGGCCTAGGCCTGAAAACTTCTATCCTCCATAAAATCTAATCTTCCCATCTGACTGATGCAATCTGGCTTCTCTTGGCTTCTCACTGAATTTCTCTGCCTGGCCTCATACTAACTTGGCAAAATATTATAATCTTCTGACTCCTTCTCACTGTCTAGCTCCTTCTGTCTTCAGCTGTGCCTAGATTGTTCTCTCTGTACCCTGTCCCAGTAAAACCTCCATGCACACTACACACAGCCTATCTACCATATACACTACCCCCCCTTTTTTTTTTTATCTCTTCCTGCTTTTAAGTAGCCTCTGTCCCTCTGCTGTTCTTTTGTGAGTTGGTATATCCTCTCTATGACTTATTCTGTCAAACCTTTCTCTGATTCATCACTTTGCCTTTTTCTCCCCTACATGTCACTTTCAAAATTGGCTGCTTTCTTCTACAAACTACCCTTGCCTTCATTGTTAGGGATTAAAGGTGTATATTAAGGACATGCCTGTATTCTAGCCTGATCATATTATAATCTAGGGCATGTCATACCTTTGAATGTGATCTCTTGCCAGAGTAGCCATGTTGCTGGACAAAAATTCCTCCACAGCATTCTTTTTCATCTGCTTTCCCCCATCTTTCACCTGGGTTCGACCTCCACTAATAATTGTTCTAACAACACACTCATTCCCTTACTGTTTTATGTAACCCATCATACTTTAATTCCTCTACATTCAGGACATGTATGACCATCCATTAAAATCATACCACAACAGATTATCTATCTCTGTGCCATGTCTACTTTCACGGTCACAAAGGCCGAGTGTACCCTGAACTCCACTGAACTTCACATGCTGTCAGTAATGGTCTACCAAGCAACAGTGAAGGAGATAATAGACTAATTGTTCACTCTACAAAATAATTCTCTAAAACTCAGATGTGCTTCTTGGGTAATTTGTAATCTTTAATTCATCTTCCACTAAATCTTTAAGACATTTTTTCTACACCCCCTTGAATCTCATTTCCCATTTTGATTTAAAGTAATTTCTTTTAAACTGGTTTGGCATTGTGGAATAACTCTGCATAAATATTCTAACCTTCTTTTCCTTCTCTTCCTAGAGAATAATTTATTTTGCTAATTCTTGTCTTTTCTTTCAAATCTCTCATTGTTCCTTCTCAAATATATTCTTCATTTTGTGCTCAAATGCCTTACTTGTTCACAACCATTCTTTTTTTCCAGCCATACACAGTGGCAGACAATGGCCCAACCAGGCAACACCCACCAGAAGCCCCTTTCTCTCTTTTCTCTCTCCTTCACAAAAGCAACAAAACAGATAACTCAATTCCACACCCTACCTGCAGTCAGGAACAGCTGTGGTATACAGCTATAACCAATAAAGCAATGCCAAAAAACACCCCAAAAACCAAACCAAAAAACAAAAAACAAAAACGGGGCAGACATTCTTTCCTAAAGATAGAAGGGGAGCTTAGTTAGGGGAGGTTCCTTTGTTCCAGCCCCCTTTTACCTTTCACTCTTTCTTCTTGGAACATGGTAATTAAGCCTATAAGTGCAGCAACTCTCTTAGGATAGTTTTTACCTTAAGAAAAAAAAGTTAAAATGTGACTCTAAAGCTTTGACGAAGATGAGGCTAAGGTAGAGCTTAGGAGGAGATTTTGCAACAGCAGAACTCCTCACCCAGACATCTTCCTGGTAAAACAATAACCACCCTGTGAAAAGCAGTATAAAAACAGAACTTAGTGTAACTTGATTGTGGCAACTTGAAGACTGGTAGATATTAATAGATCCCTTGTTTAATCTCTTTCTAACTAAAACTTTACATAATCCATTGCATGTGTGCTATCCCTATTTTTCCCAATCATTCACAGTCACTAAGTAGTGGTCATGAGATTGTGTTCTTCAGGCAAATTATTACCAAAAGATACAGTGCTTGGCTCTACAGCTTCTATGAAGTTTGTTTTAGTTACTAACACTTAGTTAATTTTTATTGATGTTCAAAACAACATAATCTAGTCAACTTATTAAATAAAGGATTTATTTGGGATCATGGTTTGAAGGGGTAGTAGAGTTCACAGGCATCATGGTAAGAAGCATGTATGCCATTAGGCATGTTAGTGAAGCATTAGCTGAGGGCTTATAGCTGATCTACAATCACCAGACAGAGAGAGGCTCACAAGGAATGACATGAGTGTTTTAAACCTTAAAACCCACTCCTAGTGACATCCTTTTCCAACAATGCCAGGCCTATTAAACCTTCCTAAATCATTCCTCTAATTGTGAGTTAGAGGTGGGGTGGGACAATCATTTAAATATAAAAGACTATGGAGGCTGTTCTCCAACCAACAGATTGGGAAAAGATTGTTACCAATCCTAAATCCAATAGAGGGTTAATATCCAATATATACAAAGAACTCAAGAAGTTAGACTCCAGAGAAACAAATAACTCTATTTTAAAAATGGGGTATAGAGCTAAACAAACTACTTTCAACTGAGGAATACCAAATGGCTGAGAAGCACATAAAAAAAAAAAAAAAAAAAAAAAAAAAAAAGCTCAGCATCCTTAGTCATCAGGGAAATGCAAACCAAAACAACCCTAAGATTCTACCTCACACCAGTCAGAAGAGCTAAGATCAAAAACTCAGGTGACAGCAGATGCTGGTGAAAATGTGGAGAAAGAGGAACACTCCTCCATTGCTGGTGGGATTGCAAGCTAGTACAACCACTCTAGAAATCAGTTTGGGAGTTCCTCAGAAGATTGGACATAGTACTACCGGAAGACCCAGTTATACCACTCATGGGCATATACCCAAAAGATGCTCCAACATAAAATGAGGACACATGCTCCACTATGTTCATAGCAGCCTTATTTATAATAGCCAGAAGCTAGAAAGAACCCAGATGTCCTTCAACAGAGGAATGGATACAGAAAATATGGTACATTTACACAATGGAGTACTATTCAGCGATAAATAAAAAAAAAAACAATGATTTTATGAAATTCTTAGGCAAATGGATGGTTCTGGAGGATATCGTGAGTGAGGTAACCCAATAACAAAAGAACACACATTATATGCACTCACTAATAAGTAAATATTAACCCAAAAGCTCAGAATACCAAAGATACCATTTACATAACACATGAAACTCAAGAAGGAAGACCAAAGTGTGGATACTTCAGTCCTTCTTAGAAAGGGGAACAAAATACCCATGAAAGGAGTTACAGAGACAAAGTATGGAGCAGAGTGAAGGAAAGGCCATCCAGAGACTGTATCACCTGGGCATCCATCCCTTATACAATCAGCAAACCTAGACACTACTGTAGATGCCAACAATAGTTTGCTGACAGGAGCCTGATATAACTGTCTTCTGAGAGGCTCTGACAAATACAGAAGTGGATTCTCACAGCTATCCATTGGACTAAGCACAGGGTTCCCAATGAAGGAGCTAGAAAAAGGACCCAAGGAGTTGAAGGGCTTTATAGATCCATGGAAGGAACAACGATATGAACTAACCAGTACCCCTAGAGCTTCCAGGGACTAAACCACCCACCAAAGAGTACACATGGGATTCATGGCTCCAGCTACATATGCAGCAGAGGATGGCTGAGCCAGTCATTAATGGGAGGAGAGGCCCTAGGTCCTGTGAAGGCTCTTTGCCCTAGTGTAGGGGAATGCCAGGGTTAGGAAGTGGGAATGGGTGGGTTGGTGAGCAGAAGGAGGAGGGAGGGGATAAGGGGAGGGGGATTTCAGTAGAAGACCAGGAAGGGGGATAACATTTGAAATGTAAATAAAGAAAATATCTAATAAAATAAAATAAAATAATAAAATAAAATAAAAAGTCTATGGAGGCCATTCTCATTCAAACCACTAAATACTTCAAATTTAGAGAATTAAATTTTGAATTTCAGGAATAACTTAAGAAATGGATAAGAGAACATTGAATTGACCCACTCTTCCTGAGATACAACACCGCCAAACTCATATTCGATTTGTATGATATCTGTGTTTAAAATTAATATAAGAAATTCAAGGAAGAAAAAACAGTCTATTGAGTAAATGCTTCTGGGAAAACTGGATATATACATGCAAAAAAAAAAAAAGAAGAAATAAAAGTTAACATTCCACATTAAGTAAAAATGTAAAATATAAAGCATTAAGATGCCTATGTAATAACAGAAGAAAATCTAGAAAACGTTTCATTAAAAATCACTTTTGAGATATTAAAGATCAAACCTGTGGAAAGTAACTGGCAATCCTGACTTCATTACAATAAGTTTCTCTCTTTTTGTTGTCAATAGAATGTGAAGTCAGCTGACACTTAGAATAAAATATTTTCAAAGTACATAACTAGTTGTTATCCACTGTTCTAGTGTGCTTTCTTTTCTGTGATAAACACAATAGCTAAAAACAAGTAGGGGGAAAAGCGTTTGCTTAGCTTACATGCCCCAGTTCCAGTCTATCATATAGAGGAATCAGAAGAACTGAAGCAGGTCAGAGGCACGAACTATGGATGAAAGATGCTGACTGGCTTGATCTTCTTGGCTTGCTCAGTTTATGTTACTGTATATTCCAAGACCACCTGCCTAGGGATGGCATGACCACAGTATGTTGCACTTTTTCATATCAATCGTTAATCCATAAAATACTCATCAAAAAAATGTCTCTAAGACAATCTGACAGAGGTAGTTCCTCAGTTCTTCTCTCCAGCCACTGTATTCTGTGTCAAGTTGACAAAAAAATTAACCAGCACAGCTGGAATATGCAAGCCTTTTAAAAATCAATGAGGAAGCAATGCAATTTTAAAATGAGCACCTACGTATAATTAGATAACTCACTATAGCAAACACACAGATTTACACTAAGCATATAAAAATTTTTCAGTATCATGTTCTCTTAGTTAGGATTTTACTGCTATGAAGAGACACCATGACCAAGGCAACTCTTATAAGGACTGCATTTAATTAAGGCTGGCTTACAGGTTCAGAGGTTGAGTCCATTAATCATCAAGGTGGGAACATGACAGCTGAGAGTTCTAGATATTTATCTGAAGACTGGCTTCCAGGTAGCTCCTATGAGGGTCTTAAGCCCATGCCCATAATGACACACCTACTCCAACAAGGCCATACCTCCTAATAGTACCACTCCCTGGACAAAGCATATACAAACCATTACACATGTCATTAAGGAATATTATATTAAAACAATGAGATATTGCTATAAGATGCTTAAAAATATGCTCACATCCCCAACCAACCAACCAACAAAAACTTCATTGCTGATGAGAATGCAAAATGATACAGCAACCCTAGAAGGTAGTTTGACAGTCTTTTACACAACTAATCAGACTCAGCCATTGACAGTCCCGCAAACACCAGATTCATGTTTCTAGTGCCTCCTGGAATTGCAACTAAATATCCTAAACTGCTTCAAAATTTTAATATACAGAATTAAAATCACCACCAGGCTACATAGTTTGTTTACAAAGTTGGTTTCATTTGTTTTCCATTTCCCTCTGATGTGCACTTATATCTTACAAATATGGATTCTCAGGATAATTTCTGTGCTGGTATAGTCCAGGTATTCCTATGAGCCCACCTTCTCTATGAGAGTGATGTCTCTCCTTTTCTATGTGAGTGATCCAACTGGTTTTACTTCTACATGTCTGCCACATTATTTTCATATATCCACTCCTTTCTACACTGTGTGTGTGTGTGTGTGTGTGTGTGTGTGTGTGTGTGTGCACATGCATGTGTTTATCCTCCGTGTGGAGGGCAGACGAAAATCTTGGGTGTGGTATTCTTTCAAGCACCATGCAACTTTTCTTGAAACATGCTTTCTCAGGGGCCAGAGACTTTCTAAGTAGGCTAGCCTGCCTGGCCAGGGATCCTCAAAAATACACTTATATTTACATCCCTAGCACTGAGATGCTTAGGTTTTTGTTTGTTTGTTTAGGAGTGGTGGTGATATGGGGCATAAAATTTGATTCCTTGCACTTGCAATGCAAGCACTTTACAGACCACAGTGTCTTCTCAGTCCTCTGCCAAATTATTTTCTTTCTTTCTTTCTTTCTTTCTTTCTTTCTTTCTTTCTTTCTTTCTTTCTTTCTTTCTTTCTTTCTTTCTTTCTTTCTCTCTCTCTCTTTCTCTCTTTCTTTCTTTCTTTCTTTCTTTCTTTTAAGTATAGAACAGAGTTTATGTAGGGCATGGGAAGGGGAGTTGGGAAGGTAGTAAAAGAGAGAGAGAGAGAGAGAAAGAGAGAGTTGGAGAGTAGAAAATTAGAGCCCAACCATGAACACATGGAGGAGGGGGATGGGTAGAGAAAGGACAGAGAGGGAAGAGAGTAACAGAGTAAGAGAGTAAGAGATATTGTTTTCTTTAAAGCATAATTTTTATAATTTTACTTTCCAATTCAAATATATTGACTACACTCTCACTACCTAATCTTCTTTGAAATACCCATCTTTATAATCTGGCCTATTCAGATTTATCCTTATGAACTATTCAATATTTTCTGCTCGTGCCCCATTTTTTCCCTGAGAGCCATTTGGTTTTATTTACTGCCAGCAAAATCCCTTCAGCTGCTGCCCAAGCTGCTTACACCCTTGCCTGTTAGTCACAGCCGAGAATAGGGTTTTTTTTAAGTATAAATAATTATCAGAGTGCATACAGCGAGGCATCCTCTTTCTTATATATTTCCAAAGGAGTCATTCAATAGAGTTAAAGGATAATGTGGAAATATAAGCTCTGAAGATCCAGGGTCAGGCTGCTTTACCTGCCACTCACGTGGAGACATTGTTAAGCCTTTAATACACACACACATACACACACACACACACACACACACACACACACACACGTGTGTATGTATACATACATGTATATATGTCAGTTCAGTAATATAAGTAGAAATTTCATGCTCTTCCAGAATAATTAAGTCAATTCATATATGCTTATATTGATTTACTGGATAAATAGAAAATAAGCACCAGAGGATAAGTGGGCAATAAATGTTAGCTGTTATTTTTATTATATTCTAGGGAGAAAAATCTGTCAAGAAAAGCTTAGTAACATTAAACAAATAGCTCTCAGATAGCAGTAAGTACCATATGGAATACTATACCAAGGGAGATAATAGGAAATAGTTCTGGGTGAGGAGGCAATTAAATGCAAGGCCTTTCTGAACAGGTAACACTGCAGCCAGCAGAGTCCTGCATTACCAACTAGCCTCAATCCCCCAGAGAGATAAAGGAAGACACTCTCCAGCACAGGGAACTAAGTGTAGGACTCTTAAGTGGTGTCACTGAACCACATAAAGGCCATCGTGCTGAGCACAGAGAGGGGACTGGAGAAATTAGATAAGATGAGCAATTGACCCTTCCTGTAGGACGTTGCTTTCACTCTCAGGGAACAGGGAAGCCACTGGAGAACTTTAAGTGGGGCACACCCTAGTGACTGACTGTAATGTAGGGAACAGAGTAGAAAAGGAAAGACCATGGAAGAGGCTAAGAATGTCTTTTGTTTTTCTTTCTTTAAGAAAATACATTTATCTGATATAAATGATACTTGAAATGTATTTACCTATTTACTAGGGTTTTTTTTTTTCCTCTCTTTATTGTGGAACAAATGATCAATTCTCCTAAACAAATTTTAAAATGTGATGCAGCCCCTGTCAGGAGATCTATTTATCTTGTTTAGTTGAAACTTCACATTGGCTGAAGATCAATGTCACCATCTTTTCCAACTAAATGAAAAAGTATCTTTTGGAGACTCACCTCATTCATCTCTACCTGACACCCCTATGACAAACCCCTATGACAAACCCCTATGACAAACCCCTATGACAAACCCCTATGACAGACCCCTATGACAAACCCCATGACAAACCCCTATGACAGACCGAGGCTTGTGTGCCTCGTAAGCTTTCCTTGCTATCAGGACATGTGTGCTTTGAACTTCAACGTCCACAATTTGTGTTAGAATAATTTGCTGAAAAAAAAAAAGACTGTTGGTGTTACTTTCCTGTAAGCAAGTATCAGATACTACAAATAATTAATAAAAAAAAACACCTTGGCATTCCATTTTGCATTTCTGTGGAGATCTATTCGAAAGTAAATCTTATGAGGATAAAGGGAGAGGAAGATAAAGCAGACACAAATGTGTACTAAAATAACTTGTTGAGGTTAAAAGGGAAAATTAACGTTTTATTGACTTCTAAATCAGAGGCAAAATAAAAGGATGGACTATTTAAACTAAAAGTATTGAAGCTTTTATAAAGAAGATACCTAAATTGTGGTTGAAAATCAGATTAAGCAACCCAACTACTCCTGTATTGTATGGAAATTTTAAGAAACCGAAAAGGACATGACTTTGATTTTCATTGCATATTTAGTAACCAATTTCTTAGGGTTACTTTTGCTATGATGATACAGTATGAAACAAAATCAATGTGGAGAGGAAAGGATTCATTTGTCTTACATATCCTGAGTCACAGTCCGGTGATGGAAGCCAACACAGGAACTCAAACTGCTTCTGGGAACCTGCAGGAAGGAGCTGAAGCAGGGGCCATGGAGGAGAGCTGCTTACTGGCTTGCTCCCAGGGCTTGCTCAGCTTGCTTTCTTCTAGAAGCCAGGACCACCAGCCCTGGCTTAATACCTCCCATAATGGGCTCTCCCTCACCAACAACTAATTAGAAAATGCCTTATGGTTAGATCTTATGGAGGCATTTTCTCAGTTGAGGTTTCCTTATTTCCAATGATTCTACCCTGCTTCAAGTTGACCTACAACTAGCCGGAACAGCCAGCAAAATAGAAAAATAAAACAAATAAAGCCCTATTCAGAGGAATGGAGTTGTAAGCTGATACACTCTGAACTGCAAAATTTAAGCAGGAGGAACAATGGGCACATTGTTCTGAATGTTGGTGTCGTTTTGTAGCAACTAGTTTGTTACCTTTCATAGAATGATTGTATGCTGGAACTTTAAAGATTTGTATATTATACCATTAAAGCCTTAGTACAACACACAACTGGAACTTTGTATAAAATATTTTAATACAGCAGGAATGTTTCTCCGGGAAACAATTTTAAACTACATTAAGGTGACTTTTTTTAATTTTTTAATTTTTTTATTTCTTTTTACTTAAAAGCTATTGCTGGGGCCTATTAGCTTGATATACATGTACATGATTGAGCTGGACAAACTTTTCCTATAATAGCTTTAAAACTTTAGTTTTATTTTGTGTATGGACACATAAACATTTATGAGTGTGTATGAGGGGGTGGGAGAGACAACCAGACAGAAACAGAGACACAGATACAAAGAGAAAGTTTATATGCCGCATGTCATGATGTACATGTGGAGATCAGAGAATAATTCATTGGAGTTAGTTTCTCTTACATGTGGGTCACAGGAATTGAACGCAGGTCCCTACTCCTGAATTTAATTTGCTTGCTAGAATAGTCAAACCATAATTGAAGATCACCTAGATTCGTGAAGTTTACATGGCTTTCAGGAGCCCACTCCACAGTGTCATTTCTGATTTTCACCAGGAGCTACCACCCAGTTTTCTTAGCAACTAGAATTTGTTAACTCTAGATAGTTTAGAAATGTTGGAATAGTTTTCTGTCATTCTGACAAGCATCTTATTGTCCCCTATCTCATTCCACACACCCCAGAAGTTTATGGAGTTCGGGTATCAGATGTGCCCTGGTTTCTGGTGGGGATTAATGACAAGTTATAGCTTCCAGTGGCTCATTAACATTCCTTTCAGTTTTCTGTGAGGTGCATTATACAATGAGTTTTCTAAATCAAGCTCTGTGGTAAAGTAACAGTCCAGGAATTCACAGTAGTCTTCCCTTCAAGAATCTACTTGAGGAAAAATAAAGTATTACTAATAGTCTAGTTTTTATTTAATTTTATATTTTGTTGTGAATGGCCTGAGCTGTCTCATGTGATCAGGTTGATGCCAGCGGGGAGGTGATGATACTGCTGGGGAGGTGGGTGTATATGCAGAAGTGGGTAGATTGAGCTGCTACCTGAGACCACGTTGGTATCTATGGTCTATGATGCTGCTAGTACCCATGTCTGGGTCCATGGTCCTGCTGCAGCCGGGGGCCATGTTGGTGTCTGTGTTACAACCCTACGGAGAACTGTGCTGCCTCCTTAAGGGATGTTGCTACCCTTGGGTCCAGCTGCCACCGGGAGCATCCTAAGTTCGGTGGCTCGTTCTGATGCTGAGCGTTAGACAGATGTTCGGGGTCCACACCATCTCCAGGTACCATGAGGAAGCCCATGATATCTTTCTGTGGAAGACAAGGGAGGCTTCTTTATCAATGATGTTGTTGGCCGCAGGCCATGGTTGAGGTGGGTAGACAAGGAAGTCTTCTCTGATGACCCCCTTTCCCACGCCCATAAAGAGGATTAACAACCTAGATGGGGCCCATTGAAGAGAACACCGAAAAACTGTGACAGGAATACTAAAGTATAGCAAATCACAGGGGTTTGCTATACTTTAGGAGTAGAGTGAGGAAACTCACTTTTCCTTAGGGGGCTGATCACTGGGAATTTGACTATGCTCCAGTGACTGAGTAGACAATACAGATTGGACTTTTTAAAAAATATTTTTGGGGAGTACAAGATTGGATGGATTTGGGAGGACTGGGAAGTAGGGGTAATAGGGATGCACTGTATGAGGTTCCCAAGTAACCAATAAAGTTATTATCTTGAAAGAAATAATAAAATAAAATAATAGTTGAGTCATTAAATGAGATAATAGTACATTCCAAAGTCATGCGTAAGTGCTACTCCACTGAACTCTCCAGGTAAAAAGATGTCACACACAAATGTATGTGTATTGTCTTTGAACTAGTAAATAAATATTAAGAGCATAGCCTCTAATGTTTAAAACTGCTGTCTGTAGTAGTTTCATTCATGTACTTTTTAAATGTTTTAAAAAGAGAAAAAACAAACAACAGAAATAAAATCAAGAACACCTGTATATTTGTTCTCTGTCAAGTCATTAGATTAGCCATCAAACCATAACCTAAAGTTCGGGATATCAGAGAATCAAGGAAAAAAATAAAACAATTTACACCAATGATAGATGTCAAATAATGAGGTAAAAGAAAATTGACGAAAAGGAAGTTTCTGGGTGGACGAAATGTTATTTTCCGTTTTTTTGTTTGTTTGTTTGTTTGGTTGTTTTTTTTTTTTTTTTTTTTTGGTTTTTCGAGACAGGGTTTCTCTGTGTAGCCCTGGCTGTCCTAGAACTCACTTTGTAGACCAGGCTGGCCTCAAGCTCAGAAATCTGCCTGCCTCTGCCTCCAGAGTGCTGGGATTAAAGGCGTGCACCACCATGCCCGGTGAAATGTTATTTTCATGTACTTCAAAGTTAAACATGGATAAAACTGCCTACCTTATTTTTGACCATATAAATGAAAGAATGACATAATTCTTAGTGAGGTAACCCAATCACAAAAGATGTCATTGGATATGCGCTCACTGATAAATGGATATTAGCCCAGAAACTTAGAACACCCAAGATACAATCAGCAAAACACAAGAAAATCAAGAAGGAAGATCAGCGTGTGGATACTTCATTCCTCCTTTGAATAGGAAACAAAATACCCATGAAAGGAGTTACAGAGACAAAGTTTAGAGCTAAGATGAAAGGATGGACCATACAGAGACTAACCCACAGGGGATCCATCCCATAATCAGTCACTAAACTCAGACACTATTGCATAGGACAGCAAGTGTTTACTGAAGAGACCCTGATATAGCTGACTCCCACAGAAGTGGATGCTCACAGTCATCCATAAGAGGGAGCACGGGACCCACATTGGAGAAGCTAGAGATAGAACCCCAGGAGCTGAAGGGGTCTGCAACCCTAGAAGAGGAACAACAATATGAACTAACCAGAACCCCCAGAACTCGTGTCTCTAGCTCCATATATAGCAGAAGATGGCCTAGTCAGCCATCATTGGGAGGAGAGGCCCCTTGGTATTGTAATCTTTATATACCCCAATACAGGGGAACGCCAGGACCAAGAAGTGGGAGTGGGTGGGCAGGGGAGCAGGGAGGGGGAGGAGACTTTCGGGATAGCAATTGAAATGTAAATTAAGAAAAGATCTAATAAAAAATTGAAAAAAATAAAAGAATGAACTACAGAGCTGGATAAGGACGGTGACCTCTCATAGAACCTGAAAACTTAGTAGTATGTCACTGCTTACACAGCTATTGGTAGGTAATAATTTAATTGAGAATTTTTTTATTAAGTCAATTTGAACAATAATCCCTTGGCCTAAACTCAAATCCATACCAAGCCTCAACTCAGGAACTCATGCTTATTAGCACTGTCTTTTCAACCAGATATAGAGGAAAGTAGATGCCTTTATATACATCCACTCTTCCTACTGCTCAACTTCTATTTTTATCAGGCAACATGATACAGGATTTAATTCAGGTCAATCACTCACTAATCCACAGCGCGATGGATGAAGCAGCATTGCCGAGGGGTCTGCATCAGTCTTTAAGCTTGCTTAATTTTCTAGTGTGCTGTAATACAGTTGCCTAAGACTTAAGACTCAATAACGAGAAGCTGATCCCCACACATCCACTCAAAACCTCTGTCTTTTGGCTAGAAAGACAGTTTTCAATGTTAACCCTAGCTCTCTTCCACTGTACCAGAGCACATGACATTTTGGCTTCTTAAAAGTAGATGCAAGTTCTATTTATCAGAGCACTGTGAACCTAGAGTTTTCTTTATTTTCAATTAATCTGTATGTAGAGACACACAAATGGAATAGAAATATGATTTCATCCTTATAAATATTCATAACAATTGAATCAATTATATGTCTCATAAACACTATCATTGGCTTTTGGAGCCTTTAGCTCTTTAAACAAAAAGTAATTTATATGACATGCATTGAATTCTTTTATAACTAGAAGTTAAAGTATTGTAGTAAGCTATTCTTCACACAGATTATAATTTGATAGCATGCTATCGGGCTTTTGGTCTATAAATGCTAACTGCTTTTGAAAAAGGCCATAGGCTTTATAGAACATTAGGGATCTGCTCTCTCATTTCAAATAATTACCGTGTTCTGGAGAAAATTAATTACATTTTCAAATTTTAAAATAATTCATTGGCCTAACTTACTTGAGAAACTTGGGAAAGAAAGGATTTATTTATTTATTTATTTTGTTTTTTTGTGGGTTACAGTCCATCACTGAGGAAAGCCAGGCCAGGAGTTCAAGGTGGGAACCTGGATTCTGGAACTGAAGCAGAGACCATGGAGGAATGCTGCCTGCTGACTTGCTCTCCGGGACTTCCTCAACTATTCTTGTAGATTTCAGGGCCACATGTCCAGAGCTGACATGGCCCACATTGTATCTTCCCACTTCGAACATTGATCAAAAAGATGCTCCCCAGACATGTCGAAAGGCCAATATGATGGAGGTTATTTCTCAGTTGTGTATCCCTCCTCCCAGGTAACTAGTTTGTGTCAAGTTAGCAAAAACAAATAAGCACAAACACACCCATAAACAAGTATGTACATGTACCATACACATTCCCACATTTGTAATCTTATGGAAAAAAAAAAAACATTCTAAATCACAGTAAGATAGCCTTGAGCTCTTCTCCCACCAGCATTAGTGAGCCACTTGTGGCTCTTCAAAAAAAAAAATTATAAAGATGATACTATCCTAGACCTAAAGAAATCACACAGTTAAGTTGGCAGCATATAAATAACAGATGGTTTGAGATTATTTTTCTGTGGATGGGCAGATGAAAACAAAATTTAACAGCTATCATCATCTGTAAACTTCATTCACTATAACTTATGATTTATGGTTTACAAGACAGTCCTGAAAATAAGGATTTGTTTATAATTCAAGCATATTGTGTTATCTCACTAAGTAAGCAAACATGTACAAAGAGTTTCACAGTTATCTGTTCCATTTCCAGTCTACTTCCCGACAGGGATGGAGATCAAAGTTCATTAAAACTGTCACAAAGGTTCAATGAACTGATGGAGCAAGTGTCTCCAGATGTGAGGACACGGATCCATGGTAAAGTCTGTGCCTAGTCTGAACGATATCTTGATTTTGATCCCCAAAACGGCCAAACAAAACCCAGCAGAAGCAGGTCCTGGGAAATATAAAATTTTGGAAGACAAGAGAAAAACTATGAGGTCAGAAAATATCTAATTGAAGAGATAACAAATAACTGAGTAAATCTGACCAACTTCAAATTTTATATATGTCTAATCATTTGAAAATAAAATTAAATTTATTATATTTGTATATCATAAAACTCCACCAAAACAACTTTTCAACTCTCTTAAACTATATTGAGAATGTGTCTATGATAGTGATTTTTAAAATAGTAATAATACCTACAAAGGTTTGATAATGTAGGCACATTGGCAAGCACAGGTAAGCTCTTTCCTTTACCTCAGTATTTCAAGCATAGGAATTCATAAATGTGTTGTTTTGGCATATCTTTGAAAGTAATTCTGAATTACACCTTTTCCTCATATACATTGATGCTTTATTATTACTGCAATAGGGCCATAATAGCTCTTACCGGGCCCTGAGACCTTAGCACAACTGGTGGAAATACTACTCGGGCTGTAAAACTAAGCATATACACAGCATCACCTGCCAACATAAAAACATAAAACAAAAAAACAAAAAACCTACAAACTAAAAAACTAAAAACTAAAAACCTGCTGTACTGAGTTCTTATTAACTGAATGTGTTTTGCTTTGTTTTGTTTGTTTTTCTGTTCTGTAAACCCCAGAACAAGTTTGTTTGTTTGTTTGTTGATTGGTTGGTTGGTTGGTTGGTTTGGTGTGGCTGCAAGTATTCTCATGCTAATTCCCCAAAAATTCTGTTTACAGTGTTCCACACACACTGAAGGACATAAAGATATCTATAGCCAAAGGCTGACCAGGACAGACAGGGGTGAGACTTTTAGTATTCACTGGCTGGGGACAGAGGAAGAAGAAGGGGAGTTCTACCATGCAGGGAGAAGGAGAAGCAAGAGGCCATGCCTGAGGGGTGCAGGACAGACAATGTATCTACCATGTAGGAGTCAGGGATTTGCAACTCAAGAGGGCTGCCAACTGGGTCTAGGGCAACAAAGAAGGAATATATATTTTACTAATAGCCTTGGAAAATTGGAGGATAGATTAGCTATGTATAGGTTTGAAAGTGGCCTTACCATTGAGCTGCTTAAAACATATCAAAATATAAAAGCTGAATGTGTGTATATTTTATTCGAGAACCCAGAACATTGGTGTGGCTATCAGGGAGTACCACCACAGCCACAGAGATTGTTTGAATAGAATTAATTGGGTACTATTGGGTATTGTTACAGTGTGTGTGTGTGTATGTCTGTGTGTCTGTGTGTGTCTGTGTGTTTGTGTGTGTCTGTGTCTATGTGTTTGCTTGAAAGCTAACTCTGAGAAAGGCTGGGGCTACGCTGGTATCATGAGCACCCTGTAGCCTCCAGCTGATAAAAATGGCTTTCTATTGGCTTAAACCCTTGTCTGAATAATCTTCTCTAGTCAGTTCACCACAACAGCTTTGCCAAAATGTATTTTATATAAAATATATTCATTAAATGTTATTTTTGTTGACTAGTTTAAAAACTAGAGAGATGCCAGGTGGTAGTGGCCTTCAGTCCTAGCATTCAGGATAGATTTCTTGAGTTCAAAACCAGCCTGTTCCATGAAGTTAATTCCTGGAGAGTTAGGGCTACACAAAGAAATCCTGTCTCAAAAACAAAACAAAATGAAAATAAATAAAATAACTACAGAGATGAATTCATTATATTTGGGATATGCATTAGAACATGAGATGGTGGTACTAAATGAGGAGGTATGGAAACAGCGAATCAAAAGCTGGTGTGATGAAGCCTCCGGTGTCTGGAAGGGAGGGAGTGGCAGTATAGAAAGGCAAGCTTGATGTCAGCCTGGGATACTTAGAAAAAAATTACCTCCAAATAATAATGATAGCAGCAGGAATAACATTAATAACAGCTAAATGTTAATAACAATTTCAATGTATGCCAGAGAATCTTTATTGACTTTTAATTTGAATTCTCAATCCAAAAATGAAAATCCCTTTCAAATGAGTGAATAACTCATTTGAATAGCCAATAACATTATTTAGGCCAAAATATAGACTTCCTACAAAATCCAAGAACACTCTCAATTACAAATTTAAAGCCATTCAAAAAAAATGCAATGATAGATAAACAAACACATACATATGTGTGTCAGTAAGTGTAAAGTTTATCTAATTGACTAGAAATGCAAAACTTTGCTATTAAATTTAACAAATTTGTATTCTATAATACTGATATTAATTTCGATAATATATTTAAAATAATATGCAATTTTCTGCTCATTTAATTTCTGAATCATTGTGCTTTCTTAGTGTTAATCTCTAAGAGTAGAGGCTTATATATTTCACACTATTTAAAATTCTGAATTATTTTATATATAAATATTATACATCCTATATATTACATAGATACGGACTATACTTCCCAAAGTCACATCAGCCTCAAAAATAATTAGGTTACATCTTTCTCCACATCCTCACCAGCATGTGCTATCACCTGATGAAATGCCCTACGGTGAGGAGAAGGAACTTGTAGAGTTCACCTCCAGTAAAAAGGCAAAATATCAAGTAGAGGGGTGGTGTTGCCATCCCAACACTCAAAAACTCTGACCCATAATTATTCCTCTGTGAAATAACTGAAGGAACAAAAATGGAGAAGAGCCTGAGGAAAAGGAGGTCTGGTGAGAGGTCCAAGTTGAGATCCAGGTCAGGGGGAGGCCCCAAGGCCTGACACTATTACTGATGCAATGGTGTGCTTACAAACAGGGCCTGACCTGACTGTTCTTGGAAAGACCCAGCAAGCAGTTGAAAGTCAGATGCAGATATTTATACCCAACCAATGGGCAGAAGCAAGTGACCCCTGTGGTTGAATTAGGAAAAAGCTGGAAGAAGCTGAGGAGGAGGGCAAACCTATAGAAAGACCAGCAGTCTCAACTGACATGGACCCCTGGGATCTCTCAGACACTGAGCCACCAACCAGACAGCATACTCCAGCTGATATTAGGCTCCCAACACATATATAGCATAGGAATGCCAGGTCTGGAATCAGAGAAGCTGCACCTACCCATTGAGAGCTTTGGGGTCCCAGGGAGTGGGTAGGTCTGGTGGTGGTGGGGGAGCATCCTCTTGGAGACAGGGGTTGGGGGTGGGGGAAGGACATGTGGGATGTGCAACAGTCAGAGGGTGGACTGGGAGGAGGATAAAGCCTGGACTAAAGAATAAAACAATATACAAATATTTAAAAAGAATTGAAAATAATTAGTCTAATATGGCTAACATTAGAAATAAACTAACAGTCATCTAATACCACTTACTTATTAAGAGTCTAATACTTTTAACAAGTTAGCACAGAAAACCAAACTCAGCCATCGGTACACCCAACCTAACTGAATGAAACAAAAACAAGACCATGATTAATGCCTAGGTAAAGGATACCAGGCAGAGCCAGAGACACTGAACAGGAACAACACCCAGTAGGATCAGAGGTCGGTCTGTGGACAATATTTCTTCTATAAAGATGGCCAGAAGAAAATTTGATTACCTCCCATCTTTTACTATGTTCAAAAATTTGCTATTTTATTATTCATTGGCTTTTGTAGCACCAGAACATGCACCAAAAAATGCATACATTTCATGTGCTTTTTGATGGACATTCTTGTTTCTAGAACCCACTGCTATCATTATTTAGGTGATCTGAGCAATGTCTTTATGTATTTTTTGAAATAGAAACAAGGATGGAGCTGAGGATCTTGAGCGCATTTTCTGTCTTCCTGTAAAGTCAGCGTGAGAGCTGGTAAATCAGATGTGAAGCTTTAAATCTTTGCATTCACTTTGTCAAATCAAAATTAATCAAATGTGTATTTGATTAAAAATGTATGCGGTACCCAGGCAGCTCTGTAAAAGAGTGCTGCGTGAATGCTGGCTGAACGCAGGCCAAAGGGGCGGGTCTCTTCTCCCTCATTCATGTTTCTGTTTACTTAATGTATATATTTTAATTCACACTGGACTCTAACCTACTATTATGTAAAAGTCATCAATTTTTAAAAGAATAAGTAGAATATATTGTTTTTATTTATGTTGGTTTTAAGCCTCATCATGCTCCAAAATGACTGAGTTGGTAACTGCATCAGGGCGTTAATGCCCACTTAGTGAAGCTGTTACAGCTTACATAGTAAAATCTCAAATGAGTTTAGTAAGAAAATAAGTATGATTTACTCCAAAGGTTTTGATCTTCTTAAATTATCTCAGATTGAACTTCTCGTTGTTATTCTAAAATATTCAACTATATTGTTTAATGGCAATGAAAGAAACACACATGAATTTTTAGGTTCTGTTCTTCTGACTAAAAGCACATTGACACAGTTCTCTTTTTTAACTTAATTTGACACAAAATTATACACTGTGCATAGTATAGTAATATTACTTTAAGAAATAGATGTTATTACAGATAAAACTCCAGTTAGTTCATTACAATTCCTAAAGCTAAGATTGCACAGAATTGTAAATTTTTGTTGTAACTCTGTCTACAGGAACTACTTGCCCAAGAGCAGTGAGCATCTACACATGCAGTGGGATATTATTCATCCTTGGACATGAAAAAAGTCATTTTACACATACTCATAAGCACACACATAGTTATGCTGATTGCCACAAGCATTGGCCATCTTTGAGTCAACTAACATATGGCCTATAAAAGAGTCAAGATCAGAAGCAGAAAGTAAAATCATTGTTGAAAGGGATAGAGGAGGGAAAGGAAAGTGATGAATGGTTTTCAAATGGCCAGAAAGTTACTGTAATTCAAGGTAACTATTTCTAGACTCCAGTCCAATCACATCATCAAGTGGAGGGTTCATATAATATTAACTTGAGCTTTGCTACTGTGTTACTGGGTGGATCTTTCCTCCTGTGAGGACCGAGCGCCACATTTACAGTAACTTTTGGTAACAAGGAATTTGAGAAACACATTTTCCATCTCCATGTTCAAGGCTTGCAGACTATGAACCTGAGAGTTGGGGGTTCATGGACCTTCTACTGAGAGAAAAGACAAGTAAGGGCACAGTGGGAAAGGGCTCAGGGTGTGTGGGAGAATTAACTTTAAATAAAAATTAAAAAAAATAGAAGAGAAGGGAGAGGAAGAAAGAAGGAATTAAAAAAGAATTGAGTGAAAGTTTATATCACACACACATATATTTCTGGTTCTCTGGAAATCTGCTATTGCAAGTAAAGCCTCCTATGGCTAAAACTCAGTGATGAGACTTGGAGCTGCACCTCAGAGATTAATTTCTAACAGGCAGAAAGTCTTGGGTTCCATGCCTCCACATGCAAAGAAGAAAGAAAAAAAAATACACACCATCCATGAGAAAAGAGTCTTGTGAAAAACACAGATGCTAATAAAAATAATCATGCAGATATTAAAGTATATTTATGACAAATGAAAAGTAGAAGAAACTAAGAGAATACTAAGATAATATGATCGGGAGAGGACAGTAAGCATTTTCCTGAGATAATCTGAAGGAAGCATTGTTCAGAAAGTTAAGACAGAGCATGTTTGTTAGCCTGGGGGTGTCTATAAATGGGTCTTTTCTCATGCTGGCTGGCTGGGAATCGTATCTCTAAGAGGCATTAAGCTTTAGGCTTGGAATCGCCATCAATATTTTATAGTGAGGAAAGCAATGCTTAGAGAAATTAAAGACATAAGCAAAATTACAACCAAGTGCTACACAGAAGAGCAGAACTTCCATAAACCAGTTTCAGTCTTAATGCTTTCTTCTCTACTTGGTCAAAAAATGTGTTTCAAGCTATAAATTAATCTAATGTTCTCTTCAGAATTATCAGAAGCAGAATTAGAAGGGAAGGGGGTAGTCTTGTAATACTAGAAGGGAGGAAACCAGATAAAGAAACCATGAATGGATACTGTCTCCTTTAGCACTGTACTTTGAGCTTAAGTGTGAGTGTTTCTGGGAGCAGTTATGTCAAAGCTGTGAAGGCTCTTCCTTCCCTGCATGGCTACGTTAGATAAAGAGCCCACCAAATGTAGGCTGTGATGCTGCTGCCTGGAGCCTTTCATCTACCATAACCTTTCCTCCTTTCTCTCCTTACTCGCTTTTTATTCTTTGTGTCCCTTTTCCTCCATTTTCTTCTTTCTCTTCCACTCCTTCCTATTTTATTTTATTCAAATCTTTTTGTTACTTTTGCCTTTTGTACATAGACTGTATGCAGCCTAGCCAGCTCTACAACTTTGGATTTTCCTGCCTCCGTACACTGGAATTAAAACATGTACAACCCACCCCTGCTTAGTGTAGAGATTTGCTCAACTACTATTATGCATTATAATCATCTGAAGTTGTGTGTGTGTGTGTGTGTGTGTGTGTGTGTGTATAGAGAGAGAGACAGACAGACAGACAGACAGAGAGACACAGAGACAGAGAGACACAGAGAGAGAGACAGAGAGATCACCAGGTCTACTTCTCTAGGTGGATCAGAGGTGCACAGGGTCCAGATATCTGTACTGTCTACATTGTCCTCAATAGTTTAAATAGGCAGGACTAAAAGCCAGTATTCTTTTATACACCCTAAAAATATAGATTAAAATATCTTAACATAATAATCAAGTTATAGACTAGAATGAAGACAAATTCCTGTTTTTAAACTCTCTACTCATAACAGTTTTTTTATGGTATTAAGATTATTGGTTTATATTTAACTTTTCAGAAATAGAAATGAATAAACTAAATGATTCTGTTTTGTCCCTAAAGACTTTATTATTAAGTAGAATGGTATTTCTTAGCTTCAATATTTGTAAAATGAGGATTTTGAATATTCTTTTCTTCTGGTCAAAATATATAGACTTTTCTTTGTAAAGATTCATGAGCTTAAATATTAAATATTTAAAATAAAAATGTATCTATGTTGTTTTTTCATGTTTTATTGGCTATTTTATTTATTTACATTTCAAATGTTATCCCCTTTCAAATCCCCCCCAAAAAACCCATATCTCACCCACCCTTCTCCTGCTTATATGAAGGAGTGCCCACCACCCACCCTCCCACTCCTGCCTCCCTGCCCTTGCATTCCCCTACACTGGGGTATTGAGCCTTCACAGGACCATGGTCTTCTCTTCTCATTGATGCCTGACAAGTCCATCTCTGCTACATATGCTGCTGGAGTCATGGGTCCCTCCATGTGTACTCTTTGGTTTGTGGTTTAGACCCTGGGAGCTCTGGATGGTTGAGAGTGGTCCAGGCTCAGGTATACTTATAATGATTTGCAAAATCATCAATTGCCTGCCAACCAGTAAAACAAACTTCTCAATATAACTAAACATTCAAAAAACAAGGTAATCAAATGTTAAACACAAGTTGAGTAAAATACAGGTTTTTAATTTTTTTCTTAGACAGCTGTTAAATTCGTTTCATGGAAAGGGACATAGTATTTAATCTCTGTCCATGAAATTTACCAAAATGGCAACTTTTACTGATAAAATATATTTTGTGATGCCTGATAACATTTAGTTAGTTCATAAGTAACATTAAGGCGTTACATTTTTCCTTTTCTACAAATGAAGAGGTTATTGTGTTTATAGAATGGTTAGTGCTTTAAATAATGAAAGTGACTCTTAAAGCCTTTTATTATCTGTTTAGTGGGTGCTTGATGCTGTTTGGTATCTATCCAAGAGGCTCCTCCGTGCTCCTCTACAGGCTCTTTGCACAATTCTCCAACCATTTAGTTAGGGTTGAAAGCTGCAGTGTTTCATGACTCTCTAATAAGTTAGTCTTAACCCTACAGCTGCAGGTATTTTGTCTAGTTCGCCATTTCTTAACTCTCAATATTTCACCCACTTCTGATAATTAGGTAAATGCCATTAAATGGTTAGAATTTAAGTGCATTTATTACTATTTCAGGAATGATTTTTAAAAATAGGAGTTATCACATTTATATACATCAGTACCTGATCCCAGTAACCAAAATGTTATTTTAAACACTGATCTTTATTTACTGTTTTGAGTATAGTAGCATAGAAGTAGGAGGGGCTGAAAAGATGCTGACTTGGAGGGGATGGATAGAGGAAATGGAGAATGGAAAGTGAAGCAATTCTATTTCAATTAAAAACATATTAAAATAGGTAATACATTTTTACATATATTTTTCTTTTAAATGGGAATTGTGGCAATTAGAACTGGTCTTGTTAAGGAAGACTAAATGTTGCTGTATGAAAATGATTATGAAAAAAGTTAGTTCTTGAAAAAAATATCAAGCCCCTCAGTATTTCTATTCAAAAATGGCTGTTTATAATATGCTTATGTTCAACATTATTTATGTATCACTGTTTCTAAAATATGGCTCAGCTCTAGCCTGCATAGATCTCAATATTTCATGTGTTTTGACTGCAGCTAATAAATTATTTTGTAGAAGAATATTATGAATTATAATTGTCCTGTGGGATGATTACAGATTTTGCAAAGGCAAAACATCAAATATTCAGTGATTGATCCTTTTTATCTTGACCTTCAAGAATTAAATGCAGCTCTGTCTTCTATTTTGACCTCTAACACTTAAATTTTGCACTTTCTCTGTGAGAAGTGGTACACAATGATATTTGTCAGCAACTCAGGATGTACCCTGTGATCCGCTGAATAATTCATGCATGCTTTCTCCACAGTGCTAAAAGATAACATGTAGGTCTCCCTCTATTTGCCATTTCACATTTTAAAAAATATTTATTTTTAAATGTGCATGAACCTCAACTTATACAATTAAATTTTCTTTTTTCTATGAAGAATAAAGTTTATAGGTAAAAATAATTTTAAGGACTAATTTTGCATGATATGTTCACAGTTAATATTTTTTAAAACAACTAAAAATTAAAACAATGTAAGAATATTTACAGTTTATTAGAAATGGATTGTACTACCCAACATTCCACAACATGAAGAAGTGAAAACTATTTTGAGATCCATGAATAATATTATTCTACACAATTTTAAAATACCTGTAGAGGAATTTTAATCCAACAACAGGGCTGCTCTGACAAGAGATTACAGCCAAAGACCTTCTAGGACTATCTGATCTTGCCTAAATTTAGATACACCTTGAATTACCTATGATCTGGCTAGAATTCAAACAAGCCCTTAGTACACACCTTTAATGCCAAACAATAAAGGTAAAGTTAGTTTACAGAAGTAACCATACTTGAAAGTGATGATGTCTAAGTGAGGAACAGACAAGTGAAGAATCAGAGAAAGAATTTGAAAGAACCAGTCAGAAATAGGGTGTACCCAATTCTCAGGAAAACAGACAGGAAAGAAAGGCTATTTTATAGGAGGGCAGAGTAAATTATAAGGAAGGCAGTTCAATGAATGCAATTTGGTTGAGTTTGAGCAATGCAGTAGAGTTCAGCTGAGTGCAGTTAGATGCAGTTAAGTTCAATGCATTTGAGTTCGATTTTCTTTGTGCATTTCCACTCCATTCCTGCAGGAAGTGAAGTAACTGAAGTTCATGAAGTTCAGAGGCAGTTTCTACAAACAGAGCAATTCAGTGAGAAGCTGAGAGAAAGTTGCTGATGCTCATATCTATGGTTCCTGTTTTTTTTCCTATGGTTTCTATCTCCAGGGTTATCTCCTTTTGGTTTTTTTTAATTGTTTCTACTTCCATTTTTAGGTCCTGGATGGTTTTGTGCCATTCCATCTTAATATCGAATAAAATAGACTTTCAACCCAAAATTATCAAAAGAGACAAAGAGGGGCACTTCATATTCATCAAAGGCAAAATCTTCCAAGAGGAACTTTCAATTCTGAATATCTATGCTCCAAATGCAAGGGCAGCCACTTTCATTAAAGAAACTTTAGTAAAGCTTAAAACACACATTGCACCTCACACAATAATAGTNTTCAAAGAAGACCTAGTTCCAGTTCTTCTCAAAGTATTCAACAAAATAGAATCTGAAGGTATACTACCCAATTCATTCTATGAAGCCACAATTACTCTGATACCTAAACCACATAAAGACACAACAAAGATAGAGAACTTCAGACCAATTTCCCTTATGAATATCGATGCAAAAATACTCAACAAAATTCTCGCCAACCAAATCCAAGAACACATCAAAACGATCATCCATCATGACCAAGTAGGCTTCATCCCAGGAATGCAGGGATGGTTTAATATAAGGAAATCCATCAACGTAATACACTATATAAACAAACTCAAAGATAAAAACCACATGATCATCTCCTTAGATGCTGAGAAAGCATTTGACAAAATCCAACACCCATTCATGATAAAGGTCTTAGAAAGATCTGGAATTCAAGGCCCTTACCTAAACATGATAAAAGCAATCTACAGCAAACCAGTGGCCAACATCAAACTAAATGGAGAGAAACTGGAAGCAATCCCACTAAAATCAGGGACCAGACAAGGCTGCCCACTTTCTCCCTACCTATTCAATATAGTACTTGAAGTCCTAGCCAGAGCGATCGGACAACAAAAGGAGGTCAAGGGGATAAAAATTGGAAAGGAAGAACTCAAGTTATCACTATTTGCAGATGATATGATAGTATATATAAGTGACCCCAAAAACTCCACCATAGAACTCCTAAACTTGATAAACAGCATTAGTGCAGTAGCTGGATATAGAATTAACTCAAGCAAATCGCTGGCCTTTCTCTATACAAAGGATGTACTGGCTGAGAAAGAGATCAGGGAAACATCACCCTTCACAATAGTCACTAACAATATAAAATATCTTGGAGTGACTCTTACGAAGGAAGTGAAAGATTTGTATGACAATAACTTCAAGTCTCAGAAGAAAGAAATTGAGGAAGATCTCAGAAGATGGAAGGATCTCCCATGCTCATGGATTGGCAGAATCAATATAGTAAAAATGGCTATCATGCCAAGAGCTATCTACAGATTCAATGCAATCCCCATCAAAATTCCAACTCAATTCTTCACGGATCTAGAAAAGACAATTAGCAAGTTCATCTGGAATAACAAAAAACCTAGACTAGCAAAAACTCTTCTCAACAATAAAAAAACCTCTGGTGGAATCACCATGCCTGACCTCAAGCTGTACTACAGAGCAATCGTAACAAAAACTGCATGATACTGGTACAGCAACAGACAGGTAGATCAATGGAATAAGATAGAAGACCCAGAAATGAATCCACACACCTATGGTCACCTGATCTTTGACAAGGGAGCTAAAACTATCCAGTGGAAAAAAGACAGCCTTTTCAACAAATGGTGCTGGCACAACTGGCAGCTATCATGTAGAAGACTGGGAATTGATCCATTCTTATCTCCTTGCACTAAGGTCAAGTCTAAGTGGTTGAAGGACCTCCACATAAAACCAGAGACACTGAAACTTATAGAGGAGAAAGTACGGAAAAGCCTCGATGATATGGGCACTGGGGAAAAATTCCTGAACAAAACAGCAAAGGCTTGTGCTGTAAGATCAAGAATTGACAAATGGGACCTCATAAAGTTGCAAAGGTTCTGTAAGACAAAAGATACTGTCAACAGGACAAAAGGGCCCCCAACGGATTGGGAAAGGATCTTTACCAATCCTAAATCAGATAGGGGACTGATATCCAATATATATAAACAACTCAAGAAGGTGGACACCAGAAAATCAATTATCCCCATTAAAAAGTGGGGCACAGAGTTAAACAAAGAATTCTCAACTGAGGAATAGGGAATGGCTGAGAAGCACTTGAAAAAATGTTCAACATCCTTAATCATCAGGGAAATGCAAATCAAAACAACCCTGAGATTCCACCTCACACCAGTAAGAATGGCTAAGATCAAAATTCAGGTGACAACAGATGCTGGCATGGATGTGGAGAAAGGGGAACACTCCTCCATTGTTGGTGGGAATGAAAGCTGGTTCAACCACTCTGGAAATCAGTCTGGCGGTTCCTCAGAAAATTGGACATAGTACTACCGGAAGATCCTACAATACCTCTACTGGGCATATATCCAGAAGATATTCCATCTGGTAACAAGGACACATGTTCCACTATGTTCATAGCAGCCTTATTCATAATAGCCAGAAACTGGAAAGAACCCAGATGTCCCTCACCAGAGGAATGGATACAAAAAATTTGGTATATTTACACAATGGAGTACTACTCAGCTATTAAAAACAATAAACATATGAAATTCCTAGGCAAATGGATGGATCTGGAGTCCATCATCCTGAGAAAAGTAACCCATTCACAAAAGAACTCACATAACATGTACTCACTGATATGTGGAAATTAGCCCGGAAACCTAGACTATCCAAGATACAATTTACTAAACACATGATACTCAAGAAGAAGGAAGATCAAAATGTGGACACGTCACCCCTTCTTAGAATTAAGAACAAAGCACACATTGAAAGAGTTACAGAGATCATGTGTGAAACTTAATCCAAAGGATGGACCCAACGACTGCGGCTGCTAGGGATCCATCCCACAATCAGCCACCAAACATAGACACTATAGCATATGCCAGCAAGATGGTACTGAAAGGGCCCGGATATAGGTTTCTCGGGGGAAACTATACCAATGCCTGGCAAACATGGAGGGAGAAGCTCACAGTCAGCTATTAGATGGAACACAGGATTCCCAAGGAAGAAGGAGCTAGAGAAAGTACCAAGGAGCTGAAGGGGATTTCAACCCTCTAGGTGGAAGAATAACAATGAACTAACTAGTACCCCCTGAGCTCATGTCTCTAGCTGCATATGTAGAAGAGGATGGCCTAATTGGCCATCAGTGGGCAGAGAGGCCCCTTGGTCATGCAGACTTTATATGCCCCAGTACAGGGGAACGCCAGGGCCAAGATGTGGGAGCGGGTGGGTAGGGGAGCAGGGCTGGGAAGGGGGAGGGTATGGGGAACTTTCTGGATGGCACTTGAAATGTAAATGAAGAAAATATCTAAAAAAAGTTGAAAAAAAATATGTGTGTGTGTGTGTGTGTGTGCACTTTAAAGGATATTCTTTCTATAAACCTGCTTTCCTAGATTTTACTTAGCTCCAGCAATTTCAAACTTCAAATCAAAACATATGATAACAAAAATACATTGTTAGAGCAATGGTGATACTCTCTCAGCACACCTTACATGAGTACCATTGCAGAGAGCCCTCTCTTGGGGCTCTGCAGAAGCTCTTTCTGCTTTCTGAGCGACTCTGCTTATACTTAGGATCTATCTTCTTTGGGGAAATTTAGAAAGATATGTGAAGTAAAAAGCCTTGAATTTTCTAGTATATGAAGACAAGCTAGAGAAAGTATTTAAGCTTTTATGTCCAGTTCCAGTTTTGTAAATAGATGTCTTCATTCCTTACTAATATTAATTATTTATTCACTAATAATGTAATAATTATTGTATTGAACATTGAACATGTTTGTTCACCCCTTTATTATATCCTATGCAAAACCTCAGATATGTATAAGGAGAAAGAAGTACAGAAGTTTAATCTATTAACTATGTACCGATACTTAGCTGCCTCTGGGAGTTTCCATTGCAGCAATAAGGGTAAGGGACATATAAGTAGTATGGTATAAAACATGTGCATCTACAAAATCAGTGCTGGGGCTTTGAAAGAAGCACATATGAAATGTGCAGAGGTGTCAATTAGATGAAATCAAATGTGCATGTATATGCTGCCACATCAGGAAGATGGCTGTTGCTTATCTTCCAGTTACCTATTAAACTTTATTAATCACAACTATCCTTCTCTCTTGGTGTGGGTACCTATACACACTTTTAAAAAAAACATAGCTTGCTTATTAGATAAAAAAATATTACCACTTGATAATTAAACTGATGAATGTCTGAAATTATATTTTTTTGAAGAAGAAATCAGAATTAACTTTGCTAAATATTATTGTAAACACCTTTACAACATTCAGTAAATTTTGCCTTTTCTAAAATGTACTGCTGAAGAGAATCGGGGAAGCTGTGCCCTTGGCTCATTTTAAGGTCTAAACAAATGCTAGCTGCAGTTTTCACGTGTCATACAAATTTGGTTTCTCCCTGGATCCTCCATCAGGTCTTACCTGTACTGAAGAGTAAAATGGATGTGATAACAGCTGAAAGGTACAGCTATTAAGAAACTTTAGCTATTTGATGCATCTAGGATCATGCAGAAGAAAGAGTTTCTGGAACAGTGGACATTGTGGAGAAGTTAAACAGGAAGGAACTGAGGACATGGGACAAGCATTGGACCAGGAAAGAAGTAAGTATCTGAAGCTTGGCCATCCCCATGGAAACACTGAAATGCTGAGCAGGAAGTAGAAAATGGCACAGATTATAGCTGCCAACTTAAACGTATCAGCTTTAAGAATTGAAACTAGAGGTGAAGCAAAAGAATTCTGGAAGCCCGGTGAGAAGACCAGCGGAGAAATGTTTAGCACACAGGCAGAAAAAGGGACGCTCTGAGGGGAGAAAACGCTTAGGCGCTTTGTGTTCCTTTACACAACAGCCTTTCCTCTTTCTAATGTAAGATTGTTTTGCTTGTCTTATAGAGGCCAGGACAAATTGTAAATGTCTCTGTCAGGCCTGTCTTGGTCCCCAGCCCAAAGTAATCGATCACTCCCTTCAGTATCCTGAGAGCACTTCAAACATGCCTTCCTGATAGCCCCAATTATCCTGATTTATGGCTGTTATGACTCTGCATCTCTTTCAAAGACATGAGCTCATCAGTGATAGAGAGTGAAACGAGATCCTGTGTCCAATGTCCCCATAACCAGTAGTATGCAGCCCAGAGTTCAGTCGGAGGTGTGTTCCATAAATACAGAGGCATAGAGCACAGCACACTAATGTTAGTATCAACATCATATTTCCAGCACTAAAATAGAGATGGGGTGATCGAGTAAAAGATAAAACAACACTTTGTCTCCACTTTTCGTTGATTTTCCTAACCCAGATGAATTAATCTGACATAGCAAATAATGGGAAATATGCATGTGCATGCACGAGGGAAAACATGGAAGGCATGAGGGGCAACAAACAAATGCTTTGAGTCTCAGTCCTCAAGATCTGGCTATGAGTGAAGTTTTTACTAGAAGAAATCATTCAGAAAAATATTGATGTTTTAAAATAGGCCTTGCATTTTAATTAGCCTCAGAAAACGAAGACTCGTCAAATATTGCTCGCTTGCGTATTGCACTCACTACAGATTTCTCTTAGAACTTCACAGGTCCATAAAAGCAATACATGCCTGTTCATTAGCAAGGACTATGGTGTGCTTCAAACTTCAGAAGGCATTCCGAATATATTATGTGACATATACTGTTAGTGTTAAGTGCATTATATTGGTTTTTAGTATTTTATAACTTGGTAATTTGTGTGTGATGTTTGTCCTGGCCATTAACCAAACTTTGGTTTAAAAGTTAAGTTTTCTGTACACATTAATCAACAGGCTCTCCCTGACTCCTACCACACACACATATATAGAAAACTTATAACACAAGTGTGTGTTGAAAAAAAAACAACAAAACAAAACAAAAAACCTCTACATTTCTTCTGAGCTAAAAATTGTTGTCTTGATACTCAGGAAATAAATTGGTGCATTTGGGAATCACTTCTACTATACATCATCAAGAAATATTTGATATTAGTCCTGTGTTTAAAATAAACCAAGCACAGATCTGAGTTTGAATTTAAAAATACATTTCCCTGGTGGTTAAAAACAACAAACTGACAAACAAAAACTATACATAGCTCTGAATGCTGAAGGACTCATGTCCATCTCTATTGTCACATGTCCTGAGACATAGAGTATCTTCAGAAATCTTTAAAGTGCAGGAGACAGAATGAGACTGTTTCCAAAGCCTATATACAGTAATGCTTGCAAAGGATTTCATTTGAATAAATTTACACTTGTTCTTTTACCTGCAATAATAAAATTTAGCTCATTTCACAGCTGCATTCCATACAGCAGTCCACACTGAATATATCAGCTTAGATGCCTTCAGACGTCTATAATGATGCTGGAAAGTTTTCATTTTGGCTCATTCTGGGAAAAAAGGAAAGAGAAAGCTGCAGCTGGAATGCAAGCAAGTCTCACAGTGTAGGATGCTGCTAATGTCAGCAGATCTACTGTTGATGAATGCTGGTCAATAAATTATATCAGTTTACACACTTAGAAGATTCCCTGAAAGTAAAGGCAGGGTGCAATATTGTGCAAAACCGAGGCAGATGGCCAGATGAGAGAAGCTGACGGTGGAGGGAAAGAAGAGCCCAGCAAAGGGAAAAGTTTAAGGAGAAAGTGAAAGAAACCTGAGGTGGCATAGAAAAGGAAGAGGTGGTATGAGGGAAAGAGGCTAGGAGGAAGGAGAGGGAGGAGGGGCTATATGTCAAACCTGGAGAGACATACAGCCAAAGAAAGATTTTTAGATGCTCAGTGTTAACTGCTATGTTGCACATTCAAGAATGGCCACAATAAAAAGTGTAGCAAGACAATGAAAATAAATACTGAACTATGACTTGAAATGAGACATATGATTCATTGTATCTTGGAAGAGTTTGATATATTTGTATTTGGTAAATGGGCAATTGATTGTTTAGATTGGATATGTTATCTGCCATTACCGAAAGATATGAGCACAAACAGTATAAGTTTAATTAAAGCATTCATTTTTTCAGCATACTGGATAGTTTAACTAATTACAAAAACACAACTTGTGATTATTTCACAAAGGTCTCTATGCTTATCTCAGAGTTTTAACATCGTATTTTTTATAACATATTATCTGCACTATCAAATGCTAATTTAATTTGATAAGCTTAATCTTCACATTACTGGAGAATATTTTCCACTTGAATTCTACAGTTAAAATACTAGGAATTATACCTAAAACTGCTTTATAGACATTTTTCATTTTTTGAAATCAAAGTTTAATTACAACAATTTTCTTCTTCCCTTTCCTTCCTTCAACTCCTTAGTTCCCCTCTGTTTCACTCAAATTCATTCATGTCTTCTTATTCTTTGCTCTGTGTGTGTATGTCTGTGTGTGTGCCTGTGTATGTGCGTGTATGTGTGTGAATATCTATTACTAAGTACATGATAATAACCTGCTCAGTACATATAATATTATTTCTATGTACATCATTTCAGGACTGACCAATTTTGCATGTGTCCTAAAATATAACAAGGGATAGTAGTAAAAATGAGGCTTAGGCCAAACCTCTGAAACTCTGTTAAACATGTTTACTTTTTCTTTAAAGAAGAGGGATATTACATATGGTTTTGTTTTAATAAAAATTTATATTTTTGTTAATATGAAAAATGCAAAAGAGGTAATTTGAAAATATCTCTTCTAGAATGGGTATCTTCAAGGCTCAGAAGGTACACAAAACTTACAAGGCTCAGGAAGTACAAACTCTAATAAATGAATACTTCCAAGTATCAAGAAGCTCCCAAAACTTAACCATATTCACAAAGCTCTTTCCTCTGTGGTTATAGTACTCATAACAACCAATGGATATAGAGGATTTGTCCTGCCCAGCAGCCAGAAGAACTAAAACATATGTAGACAAACCAAAATATCACTGGTAATGTTCACAAGAGTCCCAAAGTAGAAATAATTTAAATGTCCATCAACAAATAAATAAAAAAAAATGGTGGATTTATAAAATGAGCCCCTCATTTGATGGGTTTACTATATAGTATAGTACAATATAAAGAAAAATTTGATGGGTTTATTATATAGTAGAAGACTAGATAAAGAAGTGATATGTTGATACATATAACAACATAAATGAACTCTGAACCCAGAGGATATAATTCTGTTCATACAAAATGTCAACAATTAACAAATCTATAGGAAAAATATCCACTAATATTGTACTTACATGGGCCACGAGGTAATGACTAGACAACACAGAATTTCTTTGGGACAGTAATGAGAATGATTCAGAATTATGATAGTTATGCATGTGACATTCTGTGAATATACTAAAAGGCACTAAATTGTCATTTTCGTAAATGAATGGTTGCATGGTAAAACCTTATGTCCAACATGGCTATTAAAAATGTCACTGTAGTAAAAATTCCAACTATTCATCATATAGTCACAAAGAAAATCTATCTTGTATCAAATAACAAGGCACATGGGTTCATTTCCCATAATATTGTCACATTTTTTTTCATAAAAGATTTTTCATTAACTTAGCTTTTAGATGATGCTATCAAAATAGAAAATTACCGCAAGAGGAGGAATTTTGAAAACTTGTGATAGCCAGGAAATCACAGCTCTATAGTGTTTGATCTGCCAAGGTTGAGACGCCACCTTGTCTGATGTGATATTAATTCTCTTTATGGAACTTTCATGGCTGAAACTGCGCAAAGCCAGCTCTCTTACAACACAAGCCAAGGGAGCTGAAGAAGGACCCATTAAATTTTGCTTGCAAGAGACAAGCAAAGAGATGTATCTTAGCTGCCGTCAAGGCTTACTTTATGAATTATTCGATTCCATAAATCCAAATCTGCCTTGATGACTCTCCCCTTAGAGATATTCAGTTACTTCTGCAAACTGTCAGGAGCTCTTTTATAGAGCTCAGAGTCAAGCCCAGAGATCTTGCTCCATTTCTGTAATTATCTGTACCAGCTCAGGAGCCACGGGTGGAAGGAAGGGAGGAATGGAGGGAAAGAGAGAGGGAGGGAGGGAGGGAGGGAGGAAGGAAGGAAGGAAGGAAGGAAGGAAGGAAGGAAGGAAGGAAGGAAGGAAGGAAGGAAGGAAGGAAGGAACCTACAGAATATCAGTATAGCAAAGTACATCCTGATAGGACTCTATTTGCTCTGAAATTTAGACCAAAATTAACAAGTGGGACTTCACAGAAGTAAAACTCTCTGCAGGGATATAGAAGCAATCAATTGGGTAAAGAGGATTCCCACAGGATAGGAGAGAATCTTTGCAAGCTATATGTCTGACAGAGGATTGTTATATGAATATATGACGAACTCAAGGAAAAAGGAGAGTCAAACAAACAAGCTACAATATATTTTATAAATAGGCTTCAGATCTAAACAAAGAGTTCTCAGCAGAAGAAATAATTATTGTTCAAGAGTGGGAAGAAAAATCGCAAGCACCAGAGCAACAGGAACTCTGCTGTGATATTGAGCCTCCTAGAAATGTCAGAGACTACACACTCACGAAGTCTCTTCAACAGGACATAAGCAACAACTATAGCAACGGATGTGCTAACATGAAGAGTTAAAATCTTTGGGAGCCCCAACCCTAGACAAGAATTGCAGGCAACTAAACTAAAAGCAGGAGAAATGGTTTTCTCCAAGCAAGAACCCCAAGTTATTCAATGCCAAGAGACCAGCCCTGAAATGCAAACATGCAAAAAATATGTGGATTGTGCAGGTTCTATTTGAATATTTAGGATTATATGTATGTAACAACAAATAAACAGAGACCATGATTTAAGATGGTTGAATGGAAGATTGTATGGAAAATAAATGAAGAAAATTATGTGATTACACTTTAACTTCAAATATTAAAATTTTATTATTTTTAAAGTATGTTTAACTAGCATTAATAAAGGCAGTGTTTCTTTGTCTTGCAAAGTTTGCAAGAATATGATAGAAATTTATTTAAAATAACAATCATGAATTTGCAAGTATTTATTTTGCTCCTGACAATATTGTATACATAAATATATAATTGTTTCCATAAACCAAAGGACAGAAAGCTAAGCCCAAAATTCTTTTTTTTCTATTTTCTTTTTTTAATTAGATATTTTCTTTATTTACATTTCAAATGTTATCCAAAAACCCCCTATCCCTTCCACCCTCCCCCTGCTCACCAACCCACCCACTCCCACTTCCTAGCCCTGGCAGTCCCCTGTACTGGGGACCAAGGGCCTCTCCTCCCATTAATGAATGACTAGGTCTTCCACTGCTACATATGAAGCTAGAGCCATGAGTCCCACCATGTGTTTTCTTTGGCTGGTGGTTTAGTCCCAGGGAGCTCTGGAGATACTGGTTAGTTCATATTGTTGTTCCTCCTAAGGGGCTGCAAATCCCTTCAGCTCCTTCCGTCCTTTTTCTAGCTCCTTCATGGGAGATGCTATGCTTCATCCAGTGAATGGCTATGAGCATCCACTTCTGTATTTGTCAGGCAGTGGCAGAGCCTCTCAGGAGACTGCTATATCAGGCTCCTATCAGCAAGTTCTTGTTGGTATCCACAATAGCGTCTGGTTTTGGTGGTTGTTTATGGAATGGATCCACACGTGGCAAGCCCCAAATCCTTAGAATCATATCTATCTTTGTACACTCTGCCTATGCCTCACCCACCAACACTTACCAACACATCGCCCTATAACCAAAACACTAATTTCTGTTTATTAATTTATTTGCATATTTATGTGTGTGAGAGAGAGTATTGTGTCACCACTCATGTGTGGTAGAGAAATGGTGCTTGTAGAAGCTATTTTTCTCCTTTTAACTTACATGTACTGTCTTAGGGGTTTTACTGTTGTGAACAGAGACCATGACCAAGGCAACTCTTATAAGGACAACATTCAATTATCATTAAGGCAGAAAGCATGGCAACATCCAGGCAGTCATGAGAGTTCTACATCTTCATCTGAAGGCTTCTAGTGAAATACTAACCAGGCAGCTAGGGTGAGGGTCTTAAGCCCACACCCACAGTGACACACCTACTCTAACAAGGCCACTCCTCCTAATTTCCCTGGGCCAAGCACATAAAACCATCACATGTGCCAAGGATGAAACCCATGAAAGCAGAACCCTTTACTTTCTGAGCCATCTTCCTGGCTTTCATTTCCTCCTTTGTTAAAAGTTTTACTTGTTTTTAAGGTAGCGTCTGTTTCTCTGAGGCCTGGCTGGCTTCGAACTAGCAGCCCTTCTGTTACAGCTTCCTTAGTACCTGTCTTGAGGACATCTATGCCATCTCCTAGCCTCCATTCTTTTTTTGTTTTATCAGTGCCCCTTCTCCATTGTCTCTTCTAGCTCGTATCTATTTTTGTAAACTATTTTTCAAGCACGTGTTGTAGGAAAGATACTCCTTGTATATCTCGTTTTGCAAGATCGTCACTGACTTCTATACTGTGTTCCTCCATCTGTACTCTACAGCTATTCAGACTTAATGGGGAGCTCCAGGAAAGACAGATTCACATGCTCTTCAACTCTGCTCCACTGTGCCTGGCACTAAGCATGTCATAAAGTAGACACTAAAGCAGTGTCTACTCAGTTGAACCTGATCAATGCAAACTGAAAAGGAAAAAAGAAAAAAACTATGTAGTTCTACAATTGAAGTGTCTGTACCTTAACTATCTCCTCTAGAAAGCAAGACTCTGTGCACAGTATACCTTATTAAACCTCAATTTCTTACTGAAGTCTTCATGATGTTGTAATCAATGTTAACTATTTGTGACATAAACACGTTGGAATTTGCTGATATGACTGCAGACAGATACTACTAAAAGAAAAGCATTTCTTAGAAATGTGTGCAGACACTGCAGTTTATAGTCATTACCTAAACACTGGGGTGATGAACACAGGAAGATGGTTAGACATAAGTATCTTAAATTAGAACTCTTATGTTGGTGGGAGGTGTTTTAGGGACTTGTATAGTAAGTGCTTTTATAGAGTTTGTGCCTGAGTAGAAAAACAAACAGAAAGCACACTAAAATAAAATCAAAATAAAATTGCATATAATTAATATTTTAGCAAAAAGTATGAATAATTAAATACATTTTTAAGCCAGTACTATCAATAGCACATATAAAACCACTTTTCAGGAGATATAAAATTTTCTAACAGCAGATAAATAATTAATTTCTGTGTGGTGATTTAGCCATAAGTGTTGGCATTTGTTCATTTATACATGTAGGCACATATATACATGTATATGTGCATCAATATTCTTGCAATAGTAAATTAGATTATTATTGTAATTATACCATGAATTTAAAATGCTTTACATAGTTTGGAAAATGTATAGGAAAATATCTTTCAGTGAGCATGAAACAGTTGCATAGCTACCTGCCCTCCAAGCAGTGATGAAATAAATAGCTTTACTTGGAAGATAACAAACAGTCCAGATTGTGGTAGTCTAATTATATATGTGACCTAAATGTATACACATATATGCACATTGCACTTTGGGAAATGAGGCCTCCACTTCCTCTTCACACATCACAGAGTGAAAACACTTTGCCAAGAATATTCTCAGGTGTTTCTACACTAGGTCATTTTGAAACTGCACAGTCCCACTTAAAGAGTCACACCTCCATCACTTCCAGCCTGGCAAGGATGTGTGCAATCTCAAGGAAAAGCATCAAGGCACAATATCTCTATACATTGCATAATCTTGCTAAAAAGCTGGTATACTTTGAGCCCAGCAACAGACAAGAAAAAAATATTATCGGATCTAGTAAGGCCCAGGAGGCACACATAGATCCATACAGGATGAACCAAAATGAGGAAGGAAAAGATGCTAGTTATTGACTCTTTCCCAGGGAGGAGGTGCTATCAGTTCACACTGAGACTACTGCCAGGTAGTGGATAAGTATTTTATGAGTAATTACCAAGCACTGTTTAAGTCCTGTACAAGTTTATCTTATTATTTTTAAAGTGTGTAGAGAAGTAGAGAATAATTCATGACTATTTTTTAGTTAAAGAATAAGATGCAAAGACAGATTAGAAGTCATAGCTCTAAAATTTTGAGCAATTCAAATATACCTGGCCTAAAATTCTCTTCTCAAATATTTCACTCTATTAAATATGGATGGATGTAAGTGCATAATTACTTGAGAAATTAGTGCTGCCTTCCTTTCTTCAGCACTCATGTCTTTCACGTTCAGGGATAGAATCTGGGACAGTGGATTGGTGACATTTGCTATTACATTCTCAGATACTGTCAGAGGGAATAAAAATAACCTTAAATTGGTGCAACCCAGTCTATAGCCATACAAGCCTGACTGTTCCCCATCTCCATCTGATCTTAGAAGTTATCAAAAGCTGGCCTGCTTAGTACTTGGATGGGAAATTGCTTGGGAATACTGGGTATTGTAGAGTTGCCAGGTGAGGTGGTGCACACCATTAATCCCAGCACTCTAGAGGCTGAGGCAGGTAGATCACTATGAGTTCAAGGACAGCTAGAACTACATTAATCTCAAAATGAGCAACCTTAGTAATCACCATTACTGTTCTGATGCTACCACATTCATTTACAAGACACAAGTATCCTGATATTGCTCATGATATCATAATCCAAAGAAAAACATGTATAGCATAAGGCCTGCATAAATTACTTTATGATATCTGTATAATCAATGTCTGTCTCTGATGCTTAAATTGCTTGGCTTTCCATCCAGCTTGTGATAGCTTTAAATGCTCTACTTTGATAGTGGGCCATGTTTTTCCATTTATGTAAGCAAAATGTGCACTGAACAGCCATTGTTTAAAGGATTCGTGGTTGGTGCTCACTCCAACACATCAATGGAGAAATCTAAGCATATCTCTGTCTTAACTACTAGTTTTTCTAGTTATGTGACCACAACATCAACACAACGTTGTACTACTATGCCCAGGAGTTCAAAAGAATATTTTACTTCCATCTTTTCCTAACTTATGACTTTTAGAAAAGAAGAAGGAAAAGTAGATATATAACTTTCTTAGAAACTGCTGAAAAAAGATTCTTTGACCATGGGTCAATGGACCCATTTAGACACTTTCTGTTTAGTATCTGTTAAAAGTTCACAGGTACCTTCCCACTTCAGAACTTCTGTTATTCTAATACAAAATAACCAGAATAATCAGGTAGAGTCTGGGATAAAACACTGCTGTATGACCTCAGACCATGTGCATGTCATTCTACAATGATATATTCCTTAGAACTTGTGCGATTCTAACTTTATCAATATAAGATAAATAGTGCACTTACAAGACAAAGGGGGTATTTTAGAGAGAGCTCACAAACATTGCTAGACTTTATTGGGGTTACAAAATTGTGTTGTTTGCTATGTAGAATAGCAGCAATAAAACTATCACTATTGAACTTCTGAAAGGAATCAAGTACTTTACAAATACTTTATGAATGCTATTATACTTAATCTTAGAAAATATGTGCTGTTAAACCATTGTGGAGATAACAATAAAAATTCAGAAACATGAAATAATTTTCATAAGTAACAGAGATAGAATATTTTCAACCCACTCTGGACCAGGACCAAGTATCAGTGGTGCCTCCAGTTTATGAGTAAACTAAGCCATGGTCCAAACAAAGGCAACTTTCCAGCATAACTAAAGTTGGACTGATGCAAATAAGACATAATCTTCTATAGAGATTGCAAGCAATTTTATTTTCAATTATGTAGTGCTTATCAGTAAAAGGAAAATATTTTTTTAATTGAAGAATGAAGATACTATTTTCATGAAATTAATTGTGTAAGGATATGTAAGAGCTATTAGTAACAGTATAGTTATGTAGCATGAACCTAATGCAAGGAACATTCTTTTCTTGAGAGACATCCATACTTGCAAATAACCCAGTTCCAAATAATGGATAATATTTTCCATGTTTCTCAGATCCCAAAATGATGCCATTATTATAAAAGTATATTTAATGAGTTTATTATGACTTTATTGAGAGTAAATCTCCATGACTTAACTTAGTGATAGCCTGATGATCTTATATGGTCAATCACATTTTGGTTTGGTCAGTTTGCTACCTCTCCTATCTTGGAATTGTCAGGTGATTTTGATTGATCACAATTATTATGGGAACAGTTTTACAAATTAAAAGATAAATAACAAACAACCACTAAACAATTCTTTATCTAGCTTGATATCTCCTGTAATAGTTTATAATCCCATATCCAAAAAATTTAAAATTTCTTGTACTTTTTCACTATGATTTAATAATACACATCTACGAAATGAGTGCCTATAGATATTTTCCTTATAACTTTTCTGACAATACTTTCTCAAATTTTTTATGCTACTTTCTGACATGCCTCTTAAAAACTAATATACTTTGTGACGTATCTTTTCTTTGCCTTTCAATGTTTGTTTTCATTAGGAAACTACTCACAAAATGAAAATCGTAATTGAGTTACAAGTTTTCCAATTCAGCCTAGCTCTCCCTTCACATCTTCTAATCATTAGATTGTTTTCCCCCATCAGGTCTATTCATTAGATCATTGTACCTCAAATTCAATGTGTCTGAATTAAACTGATGTTCTTCCCAACACTAAGAAATCTGGTATTTCTTCCTTTTCTCCTGTCTTAGTTCCTGAGTGCTGAAATGATGGATACCTTGATAGCTGCTTTATGAAGGATGTTAATCTGGGCTGACATTTCTGCCATGCAAAGCAAAGCATTTCTCCATGCTTTCCCATAGCTTCTATAGTACTGGTACTTTTATCCTTTTCTTATTTGCCCAACAGCCTTTAGATTCTCCTTTCTCAACAACAACAACAACAACAACAACAACAACAACAACAACAAATATATCGTCTTCTTAGAGATTCCAATGCCTCCTATCTGCTTGTAGGTTAAATTCTCAAAGATTTCCCAGAGGTCTAGAAATTTCTCAAGTTGACTTAATTGATATTAAATATTTTCCATTGAGTATTTGGGCTTCAGCTTCACTGTCACTGAAACTTTTAAGATTTCAGAATATTATTTTATGTCTTCATATTTTATATTCTTTTGCTTCACTATCCTCTTGGCAAAAGCCAAGATCAAAAGGAAATAGCAACTCTGTATTGAGCATACCCTCAACTGTTTTATCAGCTATACAATCTCTTCTGTCATTGTATTATGTTCATGAGTATGGTATGCCATCTATCAATTATTGTGTGTTCAAAGTATTGTTTATTTTTGAGTTGGTCAAGGGCAAAGATGGCAACATCACATTCAGACTCTACCAAAGTGAGAGCTGACTGTAAATCATTAACAGCTCTTCGTTGTGATGTGACTTAAAACTATAACATATCACATCATATACCATCCCATATGTGTCATAAATCTGATAAAGTTTGTATATCACAATCACAAGTGTTTGTGTATGTAAATATACGGTGTTTCATTATGTGTGTTTGCATATATGTGTATGTAAATTAAATACTTAGTGGCTGAATAGATCTTTAGATATTATCTTCTCTTTGTTGAACCAAGCACTTTGTGACTTCACCACAGTGGACAGCATGTTATTGGTAGTAAAAGCTCCTGTCCAGTGAAACTTCCACTTTAGTGATGTCATCTTTCATGATATTTCCTGTAAATAGTAGAAAGAGCAAAAGCCCCTCACTGGAATAGATATCCTCAGCTTCTCTGTTCTCTTCCCATTCCCTTCCTGCCCCTCCCTCTCCCTCTCCCTCTCCCTCTCCCTCTCCCTCTCCCTCTCCCCAGTTCAATCAAATTTGCTTCTCATCAAATTATAGACACGATTCTATCACCTGTGCATTTTTTAGTTACAATGTATTCTGTTCTGTCCTAACTCCTTTGAGAACTGTTCCCAACTCATTTTAGATTTAGTAACATCTCCCTTCCTTTCAGTGTATAAACACATGAAGAAATTATTATTTTGCTTAGCAGGTTGAATGTTCCACTATTTCCCAACAAACAAAGAATCATCTCATAGTAAAATACATAGTGCCACCATCCTCCCACTAGCGTCTATTTGCACAACAGTTGACAATGTATGAGTTAGTTTCTCATAACCCACTTGATTTCATCATGTATGGATAGTCAACAGCAAGTACAATCACACTGTAGGCAGCTACTGATGGAGGGGTGAGGACACCAGTGAACTATTCTTAGAGCAGGCTACAGCTGAACCTGGTGCTGGAATCAAGGTCTAATTGGCTTGTGTTCCCACTATGACATTAATATTGACCTGCATTGGCACCTGGGAGGCAGCACAGTGCATGGTCTCTATGTTCTTTTCCGGCTGAATTGCTATTTGGCTCATGTTCCTTTGATAGTATAAATTTCAACTAGCCCAGCTCTGTTTCCCCGAGTAATTATCTGAGAAGCTCTTTCGAAACGTCCAAGTTCTACCAATTGCTTACTATAAATTTAGAATAGAAAAAAAAAAAAAAAAAAAACAAAAAACCAAACAACCCACTTTCAATTCTTTGTTTAAAATCAAATGGATTTGATTTTTGTCTGTAGTCCCCTAATCAGCTGATCTTTAAAGTCTTCCCAAGTTCGCAAGTATGACTTTGCTTTGACTAATCTGTGCCTGTATTTGCACATGTACAAGAGTGCATTAGTATATCATGCGATTTTCCTAGGTAACCTGTTTTGTCTTTAAGCGATCTTCTGTTTAACGCCTCACCACGTTGCTGGGATGTATGAACCTTCTTTAAACCTTCAGTCATTGGTGTGATTCTGTAGTAAATGGATCTGCCTCCTCAGCAGGGCGGTGGGAGGACTGAAAGCCGGAAGACCCACTCTGCCCATCCAGAATGTGATCGGGTCACTTTTTCTTTCTATCTAGTTCCTATCTTGATTTTTGGCATCACTCGGGAACTCTCAAGTCATCCTCAGCTAAAAGCAATGAGAATAGCTCCTCCACTTGTCTCCTGTGAGTATAAGAAGTTTCCGGTAGCTCAGGAATTTCATCTTTCATAGCGGTCAGAGAGCATCCACACACCCTCAGCAGAGAGCGGAGCCTGGAGCTCTAAGGTTTTGTTTTTCTGCCTGTTCTGCATCAACGGTGCTTTGCAGGGAGAGTCTGAGGAGCAGTGAGTTGCTACTTTTCTTGTTTGGTCGAAAAACAAAGCGAAAATACTCCCCCCCTCCCCCCGAAGGAAAAGTTTCTAAACCTCCATGTTAATCACTCCACAGCTTAAAAGATCACTTTGAGTCACTCGTTACAAATTGCACTATCCAGTTTTCCCTTAGAGCTGTCCTCACAAGGCTTGTCTCCAGTGTCCCACACACCACAAAGCTACGCTTAATACATTTAAATCTGTTCGTGTGTGTGTGTGTGTGTGTGTGTGTGTGTGTGTGTGTGTGTGTATGAACAGCAGTAAGCATACTGTTTGCCAAAACACAGGATAAAAAAAAAGGCAAACTGTCTACCTGTTCATTGCTAGAATGTTATTTTGGAAAGTCTCAGACTGGAAACCCAGGTTTTAAAAGCACTTCACTTTGTAATGAAAGTACAGCGCTGCCCCCATTCACTGCGGAGCGGCGAGAGAAACAATCACCCAGTGACTCACTGTTGCCTCTTAGTTATGTTGTTCTTTCCTAATGGCATAGGACATGACCTAATTCGTTCGCTCACAGGGATCATACTTTTGACCTGAAGATCCTGGCATAATCAGGACCAGCTGGAAACACAGAGGCTCCTTCAATAACCCTTAGCTCGCTCCGGATCATAGTCCCAGATTTGGAGGTAGAGGAAAGGACAACTCTGTGCCACTTACCCGTCTTCCACAGATAGAGGGTGGGCACCTCGGTGTCTCCCTGCGCTGCAGCCCCGCGGGCGCCAGAGCTCAGCAGGAATAGGAAGAACAGTGACAACCGCAGCAGCTGCAGGACGCCCCGGCTCGGGGACGCCAGGCGCCCGGCTCGCAACCCCATGCTGTCCGCAGCCGCTCCAGCCTCCGGAGCCGCACCACTCTCACAGGGGACGGTCCTTCCTTCTCCACCAGTAGAGAAAGCAAAGCTCTCGCTGCTCCTATTGTTCGCTCCAGATGAAAAGCAGCCAAAGAGCAACTAACACTAGGGAACAATAGCATCAGCGGCGGCCGTGGACGCCACCGCCGCCGCCGCTGGCTGGCGGGGATGCTGGCGGGGATGCTGCCGCCGCTGCCATGGCGCGCAGACTGGCAGGTCCTAGCGGCGAGGGACACAGCCGGCCGCAGGGGGCCCCAGCTGACAGAGCCGGCCCAGAGCTCTGAGAGGAGCAGCCCCCGCCGCCAGCTGTAGGGAGAGGAGGGGAGAGGAGAGAACTGAGAAGAGCCAAGGGGACCCGAGGGGACCACCGGCGGGGGGCAGCCAGGGCACAGAGCCAGCACCCAGACCCCACGCGCCCGCCCCGAGAACTCCCCTGCACATGGTGCGCTGAAATTTGTTCGTAAGGATACACCAATAAAAGGCATCATCACGGGGCAGGCTTCAGGATGACGAATAACTGACATTGAAATTCATCGTCACCCAAGGAGTCAAATGCTGATCTAGTGGCGTGTTATTCTCCCTGCATATTTACACAAAGCATCAACCTTGGTCATTTATTCTGAAGCCGCCTTGCCTTCTGAATTACTTTATGAGAGGAGCGGTACTTATGAACCTGATAGGGAACAGACCAGGGCTCACTGTCAAAAGGCACTTGAGCACTTACTTCCGTGTTTTGTTTTGTTTTTGTTTTTAAGTCTAGCCCATCCTCAGTAACAATGTGGTTAATATGTGTCAAAGTCAACACTTTGTCTTGCAACTGCCTTTGAAAGCGACTTCGTTTTTAAAAAGTGTGCACGACGCTGTCTAGTTGCATGAATAAGAATGTACAAACACTGCCAGTAGGATTCTATTTTAATGGTGAAGTACATAAAAGTTGCATTCCTTTCTCTTCCCATCTCTATTGAAAACACACTTCTAAGGACCAGAGGTGGGGATAAAAATTAAGCCGCAAATGAGTCAGTAGCAGCAGTTGGCTTTCACCCAGTTAATAACCATTTCTACTTAAATTTCATCCCTGAGACAAATAGTAATTCTTTTGTTTAAGTGCTTTTTCACAACCAAAACAAGGAACCACATGGCTTGTACCTTTTGTTCTCTATTTTATTAGATCAGGACTAACAGAAGAATGTGTGCGGTCAGATAAAGCTTTGACCCTTTTTTCCCCCACTCACAATAACAGTCTTTTATTATTAATTCATTTCCTTGTAATGCTTAAATAGTATCAAGGCAGTTAGCCAATTAAAACAAAGCAAAACAACAACAACACCAAAAATCCCCCCAGCAACCAAAAGCTAAGGATAACTATGGTCATTTGGTTGCCTATCTTAGGCCAAATACAATACAATTTAAGAGGCAGAAAAACTTCTCTTGGTGACCTCACCCCCAAGGACCCAGTAACCCATGAGTCTGAAATGAGAAAGCTACAGTTTCTCAGGGAGGAAACCTTCCTTCGAGAAGGCTCCCTGGAGATGCGTGTCATTTTGCTGAGCTTTCCAGACACAGCCCTTCTGCATGCATTAGATTAAAAGCAGGTTTGATCAAATAATTCCCAGGTCCTGCCTGTTTAAGTATTCTGACATCAGAGGAAATTAGCTGCATTCACGGTTGCAAATTTGGTCTTTGTTTACTTTTCACTCTGTTAGGCCTCTAAGAGGGAATTAAAAGCTCAGAGAGCCCTGGCCCTGGGCTTGTGATTAGAGGCGATAAGCCACTGTGGCTTACTGTTTCTACACTGGTGGAAAATAGGCAAGGATCAAAAGATTATAGGTTGATAGGGATACAAAGGAAGGCTGGTCCTAACTAATGTATACCCCCCTGAAGGAAGGAAGTCCTTCAATATTCACACTGCCAAAGAAGAAAAAGACCTGCCATTGCCTCCTGGGTTCTGTCCTTCAGAAATGGCTCCTCCATGCAATAGGACTCTGCGTGGAAGCCTCTTCCTTCCCCTTCTATTTGTATTTCTCAGTTGGTTGTTACTCATCCCCGAAATTCTTCACCCGCGAATTGTAGATTATGAGTTATTAATGCCCATTCATAGTGTTCTCCTTAAGCCCCAAGCCAATTCACCAGGTGGAGGCCCAGTATATAACAGAGTACAGAGGGTGGAAGAAGGTAAATTCACTAATGTGCAAGTTGACCACCTACCTCTCAAGCCATCAGATGTCATACTCCATATCTTAGTATCAATAATAGCAATAATAATAATAATTAATTTTCTTATTTATCCAGCATTGTGTAATAATTACTTATCCATTCCAGAGACTAAACATGGCAACTCTAATATCAAGGCTAACTTCTTTTTTTTTTTTTCAAGGCTAACTTCTAAATCTTCACCTGTTGTCATTTAAAACAAACAAGAAGGATAACATGTTGTGCATGTTGTGTGTTTGAAATTTGTCCTTGGTTGGCTCTTATATTTAATGGAAACTTAAACCAAGCTTAGAAGACCCACACACACACCATTCACATACACATGAACAAATGTTCCCAACTAGTGGAATCATCTCTAAACTGTGTTACAGAAACTCAGTCAAGGGAACATTTGTCTCCACCAAGGCCACATTTCTGTTTGTAACAGTGTCATTACTGCACTTGAGGATAAAATTGTTTGGGTCTCTGAAAAGACAAAGTATTGTATACATTCAGATATACATCCTGATGAGAGAGAGAAAAAAAAAAAGGACTACTCACTTGAATAAACTGTATCAATAAACCTGATGAATGGCCAGAGATAGTAAGAAATACCAACCTTTGTTTTCTAGAATGATATGAATAGTACACAAATGTTTAATGATATGATGTCAAAATACAATCTAGAGAAGTCTCAAGGATGCAGATTAAATTGACCATCTGTATAGCCTGTCATGAAGTAAGTCGTTCATCATTTTTCATGAACTGTTCAAGTATTAATGACCCAGGACTATAAAAGTCTTCCAAACCAACAGAGGATAAATGTAAGTTACTTAGGAATGGCACAATTCTAACCATGTCACTTTCTATATATGAACACCTTAATTTAATTGTTCATTGCTTCTGTGCTATCATTTCAAAACTCTAATATATATATGGAAAGAAGGATATAAAGTACTTTGATGAATGGGATAATGAATCTCTGTGATTAGAATCTATATGTTAAGGCAATTATAAAAATTATTTATTTGATGGAAAAGGATTTATTTTAATATAAGTTTATTGATATAATTAATGGATTCAATAGAGAAAATTATTTTTGATAAAATATTACATAGAGGAATATAAAAAATGCTTATTTTGAAATAAAAATCTTAACTGTATTTCTCCACATAATTGCAACTTAATTCCAACAACAACCAAAACTCAAAGGAATTCTATTTATGCATCCTCTAGGTGTCATACTTAACCAAGATTTGTGTTCAACAAAATTTATTTTAGGCTTTTCCCCATCAATCCTTCTTTGTTACCACCCATCAAATTACAGAGTACCAATCATTTCACATTTGATCTCTGTGGTAAGTAGCTACATATCCTACCTCCTAAATTTTGAGTCGTATCCATCCTTGATTTTCCTTCTGATTCCTTTTTACTTATAAATAATGTACTATGTTGGCATGTGGTTGATTGGTTGACTAACTGGTTTTCTGATTTGGAGTTTTATACTGTGAGAGGAGGGACGATTCTAAATTTAAAAGTTTTGCAGAAAAATATTGTTATATATTCTCCATGTTATTAATAACTGTGGTGGTTTGAATATGCTTGGCCTAGGGACTGACATTAATTGGAGGTATGGCCTTATTGGATGAAATGTGTCACTGTTGGGGGATGGGCTTTCAGACCTTCCTCCAACCATTTGGGAGCCAGTCTTCTCCAAAAGGTCTTCAGTTGAAGAGGTAGAATTTTCAGTTCCTCCTGCACCATTCCTACCTGAATGCCATTCTCCCATCTCGATGATAATGGACTGAACTTCTGAACCTGAGTTACCTTTGTCATGGTGTCTGTTCACAGCAGTAAAAACCTAACTAAGACAATAACTAAGTCTTTTAGAAATAAAGGAGATCTTATTTTGTGCATCTGGTGAAAGTATCATGGTTTTATTTTGGATCCTTCAAACTTTGAGAATGGATTTTTTCACAGTTGGTCTTCGTAGAGTATCTAATGCCTGGTGTTACACGAGGCAGAAGATAGCAGCCCATGTGTTTAAGTAATCGACCAATGGTGAATAGAGAGAATGTTCTTGAAGAGCTGAGCACTCTGGCAAATGTAATGATTTTGATATTTAAGAAATATAGAGCCAGGTGGTGGTGGCACATGTCTTTAATTCCAGCACATGGGAGGCAGAAGCAGGCTCATTTCTGAGTTTGAGGCCAGCCTGGTCTACAAAGTGAGTTCCAGGACTGCCAGGGCTACACAGAAAAACCATGTCTCAGAAAAAGAAAGAAAGAAAGAAAGAAAGAAAGAAAGAAAGAAAGAAAGAAAGAAAGAAAGAGAGGGAGGGAGGGAGGGAGGGAGGGAGAAAGGAAGGGAGGGAGGAAGGAAGAGAGAAAGAAAGTAAGTAAGGAAGGAAGCAAGGAAGGAAGAGAGAAAGAAAGAAATGGAGGGAGGAAGGAAGAGAGAAAGAAAGAAAGAAAGAAAGAAAGAAAGAAAGAAAGAAAGAAAGAAAGAAAGAAAGGAAGAAGAAAAATATAGAATAACTTATAAAGATAACAACAATGACCAGTTACCACTACTGTGTTAATGTCATAGTATTGTACAGAAGGATAATTTAAAAGCCTTGGCCTTTAACAAACAGCAGAAAAGAAAATGAAGCTTGTAGATCAGAAGTGCTCTTTTGTAACTGAAATATAAACATTTTTCTTCTTCAGTGATGGAATAGAAAAACCCCAAAGACCAAACTGAAAAAATAACAATAATGGAAAATCAAAATAATGGAAAGATTTTCTGAGTCAAGTCCATTGTAGTAAGACTAGGGACCTATTAGGCAAAACCCATGACTTTCTGTTTCTGTTTCCCAGTGACCACAGAGTGAGCACCTTGCTCTGCCACACAGGTGTATCATAGGATATTTCTAACCCATCACAGGCTCACAAGCAGTTGGAGAAAACCCTCCCAAACTGTGGAGAAAAATTAGTCTTTCTCCCTTTGACTTGGTTGCCATAGGTACGTAATAACAGTAATGGCAAGCTAACATATCCAATTCTCTCAAAACAATTTGTCTATAAGATTATTACTTTTCTCATCAAATACCCCTGCCATCTTTGTCAAATGTCTGGTGGCCATAAATAGAATGATTGATTTATAGTCTCTGATAAAAAAAATATGAATCTTAAGCTCATACTGTAATGTCTGAAACAAATTTTAAAATACATTAAATTATTTTAGGGGAATTTTTTTCAACTTCTACAAATTACTAACAAAGATTTAAATGAAGATAGAAACAAATCTATAGATAAATTTGAAGAGTAGTAATGAATCTTATGATTCATAAACATGGGATGGTCCCTCCATTTAATTAATCTTCACAAGTTATTTTCATGTGTGGTTTGGACATTTTTAGTACAAAGAGATTACATATACTTTGCAAAATTTTTCCCTAAGCACTTATTTATTTTAGAAAAAAATACTTTTCTGACTTTGATTTCAGTTCTTTTATAACTGGAACACAAGAACAGAATTAATTTTTACATACTGATATGTGCTGCTATTTATTTTTACTTAATAATTTCATTTCTTCTTTGAGAATTTTATGCATGTATAAAGGCATTTTGGCTATATCTACCACCTAACTCCTTCAACTCCCCTGAAATGACATTAAATCTCCCCACTTCTCTGCAACTTCTCTTTTCGGGGTCTTTGAGTATTGTTTTACCTGTTTGAGTGTACAGATAGATCCATCTTCAGTTAAATTCATTCCTAAAATTTATTTCTTTATTTTTGTTATTATGAGGTTGCTTTGTTCATTCTTGCCTAATTTATTGTTTATTAGGGATGTGGTGCTGACATTTTTATCCGGAAGTTTCCTCTTTGTAATGAATACTTACCGTTTTCTATGTATAGGATCCCATTATTTGGACGGATAATTTGACTCTACCTTTCTAATCTAGATTCTTGCTTTATTTTGAATACAGTTGCTTTAGTTGGGACTTTCACTGAAGCATTGAGAAAAGTGAAGAAAGCTGGCATCTTTGCATTATCCTGAGACTTAATTCAAAAGCTTTTAGCTTTCCTACATTGATTAATTGATTAATTACAATGTTCTCTCTCTCCCTCTCTGCATGTATGTGTGCATGTGGGTTGATCAATTGCCTTTATTTTGTTGAAGTAGTTTGTTTTATTAAGAATTCTTACCATGAGTGAATGTTGGACATTGTCTAATATTTCTCTCATATCTATCAAAGTGAACTGTGGTTTTTATAGTTGGGTGTATTGACGTGTGATATCACATTGTATGATTAGAATACACTGAGTTAAGCTTGACTTTAAAGACACATTCATGGTGTCTATTATTTTTGATATACTGATTTGATTTGATACTGAATTTCTAAGGATCTTTACATGTATGTTCACCAATGATTTTGACCTTCTTTTTTGTGTGTGATATCTTCATCTCAGAGTGTCTGGTCCCATAAAATGAGTTTGGAAGTGTGTTTTCAGCTTTAAGTGTCAGTCAGTATTTTCTTTAATCGCTTTATTTGATGGAGATGCTGTCCTTTCCACTCATTACTAGGTCTTGTCTCTATTTTCTGACTATTATAAACAATGTTACTTTTAATATAATTACACATCTCAGATAGTTTTGATGTTCTGTTCTTTTATATATCTTCTTTTATAGTTATAGAATGCCATCTTAATTCTTGTGTTTTTTTATGGTTCTCTTTGGGTAAATCACTTTTCCCTACATCTCCTTTCTTCTGTGTAGTCTACACATTGTTACCTACCTCAGCAAAATAGCAACATAAATATTACTATGCAAACTCTTATATCTCTTAGAGAAGTTAAAAAATAAACATACATAAATTTATACAACTGTTTTATATTCTCAAAATATTTGTCACTTTCAGCAGCCATTATTTCTTCCTATAGATTATATTTACTGTTTGGTTTCACTCCAAACAGTATGCACTTTCTTCATAGTCATGTAGGTAAGATCTGTGAGCCACAGAGCCACTCAGAGTTTATGTACTGAGCTCTTTGTTTCACCTAAATTTCTAAGAATGATCCTCCTTAATAAACACACACACACACACACACACACACACACACACACACACACACACTGGGTTAAATTTTTTCTTTCAAAAATTTGAATATAATGTCCCACTGTCTTCTAATAATCATTGCTCCCAGTTGTAAATTATCTGTTGACATTAATGTAGTTTCTTTGTACTAGATGATTCATTTATCTTTTTTTCCCAATATTTATTAGATATTTTCTTCATTTACATTTCAAGTGTTATCCAGAAAGTTCCCTATACCCTCCCCCATCCCTGTCCTGCTCGCCTACCCACCCACTCCCACATCTTGGCCCTAGCGTTCTCCTGTACTGGGGCATATAAAGTCTGCATGACCAAGGGGCCTCTCTTCCCAATGATGGCCAACTAGGCTATCCTCTTCTATATATGCAGCTAGAGACATGAGCTCAGGGAGTACTAGTTAGTTCATGTTATTCTTTCCACCTAGAGGGTTGAAGACCCCTTCAGCTCCTTGGGTACTTTCTCTAGCTCCTTCCTTGGGAGTCCTGTGTTCCATCTAATAGCTGACTGTGAGCTTCCACCTCCATGTTTGCCAGGCATTGGTATAGTCTCCCATGAGACAGCTATATCAGGGCCCTTTCAGCACTATCTTGCTGGCATATGCAATAGTGTCTATGTTTGGTGGCTGATTGAGGGGTGCATCCCTGGCAGCCTCAGTCACTGGTTGTTCCATCCTTTTGATTCAGCTTCACACATCATCTCTGTAACTCCTTCGATGTGTGCTTTGTTCTTAATTCTAGGAAGGGGCGAAGTGTCCACATTTTGATTTTCCTTCTTCTTGAGTTTCATGTGTTTAGTAAATTGTATCTTGGGTAGTCTAGGTTTCTGGGCTTTACACTATTGTCTCCTCCTATTTTAAAAAGTTTCCACTGGACGTGGTGGCACACACCTTTAATCCCAGCAATCGGGAAGCAGAGGCAGGCAGATTTCTGAGTTCTAGGCCAGCCTGGTCTACAAAGTGAATTCCAGGACAGCCAGGGCTATACAGAGAAACTCTGTCTCAAAAAAACAAAACAACAAAAAAAAATTCCCTCATTCTACTGCAGAGTTTTTTAATTTGGTGATATTTAATGGTTCTCATCAAATTTGGGGAATTTTTCAGCACTAAATTTTCTAACACAATTATTTGTGTGCTTTTTCACTTATCTTTTTTTATAGTTTTATGATTTTTTTTTCATCTGAAGGTTTGATGCTGCTTGCTCACATCTATGGAGTTCTGTTCATTATCTTCTATGTCCTTTTGATTGTATCATGCCAATTAATTTATGTTCAAGTGTGCTGATTCATGTGTTCTTTACTTAAGGGATTATATCAACTGTTGGGTTGCTATCCCAACTTGTGTTTCCTGTGTCTGTTGCTGAAGGAAAGAGGAGGGCAAAATAATTCTACTCTCTCTTTCTCTATATACCTTTTGGGAACTTGATATTGTCACCCTTTGATTGCGTGAGAAGCTGGAAAATTTGTCTCTGTACAGAACCAGGGAAAGGTCATACGTGACATTTCAAAAATATGTAGCATCAATACTGTCCCGCAATAAGGTAATTGTGTCTCTACAAGGCTTGTAGGTTTTCTTTCCTCACCCAAAATATCATAACTTTCATCTTTAAGGTGAAACTACTAGGTCTACAAATAATCGATTGAATTTGTAAAGCAGTTTTAATACAGAAATATGGCTGCTCTGACAGGGCACCATAATATACAAAGATATAATCAGACCAGGATGCCCTGGATTACAGTATGCGTTGGCTGGAATACAGACATGCCCTTAGTATATAACTTTAATCCCTAACAATAAAGGTAAGGTTATTTTGTAGAAGAAAGCAGCTATGTTTGAAAGTTACATCTAATTGAGGGACAGACAAAGTGATGAATCAGAGAAAAGGTTTGCAAGAATGGGTCAGAGATATGATATGCTCAACTCACATGAGAATAGCAAAGAGAGACAACTTAAGAGTAGTCAGAGAGAAAAATGTTGTTGGGTAGTGGGTGGTGGGTGGTGGGTGGTGAGTGGTGCGTGATATGTGTCTATGGAAGTTTTACTGGGACAGTTCTACAAAGACAGTTACAGAAAGAAGAATCTAGACACAGGTGGAGACAGAACAAGCCAAATAAGAAGGAGACAGAAGATTAGAACACACTGCCAAAGTTAGTATGAGCCCAGGCAGACCAATTCAGTCAGAAGCCAAGAGAAGTGAGATTAAATCAATCAGCTTGGAAGATTAGATTTTATGGAGGCTAGAAGATTCCAGGCCTAAACTTAATGATAGCTAGAAGAGAGAAGTAAATGCTCTGGGCTCAGCCAAAGCTGTGTATTCAAAAGCTAGGTTATGGCTCTCGTTATGATGAAATAAATGAGACATTTACATGAATTAACAGATCACTGAAGTGGAAAAGTTAAAGAGACAAAGATCAAATTGGCAACTCTCACCAATTAGAAAACAAATTCACAAATGAAAGATACCCAAGAGATCACAGTGTAGGACAGGAAAGGCCACGTGTAGACAAGGTGTGTTGATGTGCTTTGTGTTACATATCTCTTTTAATACGTTATTTTCAGAGTCAGGTTTTCACTTTTAAAAAACCATCAGACATCACATAATAATCCTCAGGAAACATTCTTATGATAGATAGTGTAGGTTGCTTCCACTGGCTACTTGACACAAAAGCACTCTTAGCCCGCCCTTGAGAATTTGAGATGCCTCTGCTTGCTGGCCTTCCTTCAAATGTATTCTTGCTTTGAATATGTGACATTTGTAAGGTGTCAGAGTCTCAACACTGTTGGGGTATTTTAAACAGACCATCCTTATTGAACTGATTGATTTTTTTTTATTATTTTAATACATTTTACCTTTTTTGCTATCATTTTCTTTCTTCAATTTAAGTTTTTTTAATGTGTTAATTCTGGTGGTGCAGCTTTAGTGAGGTTATACAATGAATCAGAGAAAGACAACACATCATACTTAATCGTGAGCTGATATTTAATCTCTACTTTTATTTACTTCAGTTTGTATAATCAACTGCAAAAAGAAGCCATAGTGTCTGGAGTTCACTGCTTTCACGTGTGCAGTGACAGGTAAAGCTATCACTGTCTGAAGAATTAGGTGATAAAAACAGTACAATGAGGCCACAAAAATGTGTGACACAGATCTTTAATAATTTTCCTAAATAACCATTGATGAGCTGGAGGTAGTAGGATACCTTGTGCTTTCTATGCATAATGTTGCCCCACATAATGAAAGAATTTAAAAATTAGTAATTCTGTAGAGAGTAGTTTTATTAAAACACATAAAATAGTAGGAAAACTTTGTATGATTTAAATTTATTTCTAGCAGCACACTGCATGCTTTAGATACAAGATAAACAATTGTGAAAAAAGATCAATAGTTTAAGAAATAACTTCATAGCTTCAAAACAAATAAATCATATGGTTTTGATTGACTTTATTAGGAAGAGAGAAGTGGTCCGGCAGAGTGTTCTGGGACCTTGAACTAATTCAAAGTCAAGGCTTTTTCAATAAAATAAGGAATCTAACCTTGCACAGTTATCCCCTCCCCAAATTAATTAAGAAGTATCCCTTCCTTTGAAATAACATTAAAAAGATATTATGTAAAAGATACTAGAAATTTTGTCAAATAATTTGATATCTATTTCCCTTCATTTTCAACAGAGAGGGTATCCATTGTAGTCTGGCATAGTAGGTGTTGAAATGAGCTCATCTAAGTAATAATAGCTTTAGTTAGGAAGATGGCAAGCCTAAATACTTTGAGATTTAAAAAAAAATTAAAGAGCCTGAGAGACCAATTTAGTGTGGGGTTTTCCAGTTAGTATGTTGATTTTGTCAGTCACAGCTCTGTACACTTTCAGTTCGAATAGTTCAAATAACAGGGCATTGTCCACACCTTAAGTCTGTCAACCCTAGTGAAGGAACATTATAAATGTTAGAAAAGTCACTTTGATAAAGATAGATATTAACCACATCCTCCCTTTAAATCTGATTCTTCTGTATTAAGTACCAATGTTAAGACATGGAACTTTAAAATCAGCATCATTTAAGTCCTTTATACATAAGATGTTAGCTGGGCAAGTTGGTGCATGCCTTTAATCCCAGCATTCGAGAGGCAGAGGCAGGCAGATTTCTGAGTTCGAGACCAGTCTGGTCTACAAAGTGATTTCCAGGACAGCCAGGGCTATACAGAGAAACCCTGTCTCGAAAAACAAAACAAACAAACAGAAACCCCCAAAACAAAACAAAACAAAAAAACCAAATAAGATGTTCATGTGAAATGATAAACCAGATGAAGGTCAATATGTCCACTTTTGTAGTAGATTAACACAATAAAGATTATAAAAACTCAACATACAATGGGGGAAAAAAGGTAGAAAAAAGAAAGAAATGAGCTCATCTGTTCGGTATGGCTTGTCATTCACAGGGTAAACTGCATTTGTTCCAGTACGCAACAGTGTGCTAACATCTCACACGTGTCATTGTGTATTGTAATTTAATTTTGAAAAACTATATTTATGCTAAATTCACCATTTGGCAATGAAAACCTAAAGCTATGACATTTTGAGGGGAAAAGAAAACCAGCAAATGTCAGTAAAGTAGTTCAATTCATTGTACCACCCTGTGGTGACAGCAGCCGTCACTTGCAGTTTTCTCAAACTGCTAGTACTTGTCTGTTACTGAAAACAATATGAAAAGCTTTCTCATTAATTGCTGCTGGCAGTTCTGTTACTTTCAAAAGTTTTTCCCTTGAGAGGCAAATGCCAAAGTGTCTTCATATATGACAATTGCATCGTCTGGCTCTTTAAAAACAAAATATTCTTTTTTCATGTCTCCATTCATAGCACAGATTTATTTTTTTGAAATAGGTCCAAGAAGATGATAAGAATGTGTAGAAAGATTTTTCACTTATCTCTTGCCTGGGTGAAAGCTGCTATGATGGCTGAATAACAGGTTTCCATCCTATTCCATGTGATTCAAGTTGAAAGAATATGGTGAACATAGCAGCTACTACGGAATGCAAAGCGAAGCAGCCTCTCAAATCTTCATTGAAAGGAAGGTTATTAAGTACATCACACATTCACTTGCCAAACTGTTGTGAGCATTCAATAGATGAGCTGAAAGCTGAAACAAAACACCTTTTACAGCATGTATCTTTAGAGGAGTAGTGGTGGAAACCAGTTTACAGCTGTTTGCTCTTCTGAAATTATTAAAAATTTAGAAAACATTAAACTAAGAAGTTAACATTCATTGGTGGATGATCCTGCGCACCCCCGATCAAGTGCTACACACTTTCCAATGCAGTTGAGTCATGACGTGATTGTGGACCACTTTATAATAAATACCTGGACTCTTATTTCGTTCTCATCATGTCTCCTGTATCACATTGGAAATGAAAGTGGGTTCATTCATTCAACAAGAGTAAAGTATTTACTTTACTCTTCTGTGGCAGGCAGGGTGCCAGGTTGTAGAGATGGGGATATCAACACCACGTTTCACCCACTGCTTTTAGACAACGAGGAGCTTTGAAGCTCTAAATGTAAAACTGTCCATGCTCACTACACTGCAGGTGCCTTGATGAGCAAAACTATGCAAACAAAGATCAAATGTAATGGGATGGGAGAAAATACGGCCACAGCTGAAAAAAATAAATGGACCCATATATGTTCCAATTTGGCACATATACAACTAATAGTGGCCATTATCTTCAATCAATAACTTTTGGAGTAAACTGCCCAGCTAGGCAGTCTTCCCCCCCCACCCCACCCCCACACACCGCTCCAAGACTGTCATAAGCAGAAACTGTCCTTGATGCTGCCACCACTGATGCCTGAATCCTGCTGTTTCCACTCTGGGCAGTTGAGATGACAGAACATTCTTGGCAAGTGAAAGAAAAAGTTGCTCTGGTCTCCTCCATAACAAGTACAGGGAAAACCCCTATAATCCATCTTAATTTTGGCAGATTGCTTTGAAAGAAGGTGTTGGTGCAGTCAACAGAGAGCACCCTCAGCAATGTGGATGTGGAAGAAAACAAACAAACAAACAAACACCAAAAAAAAAAAAAAACCAATGATATGAAAAAGGATAAGGTGGCTATTCTTTGATTTCTTTTTCTTTCTCTCTCTCTTTTTTCCCTTCAATTTCCTTTTTCAGAGATTTGGAGTTCTTGTTCTACAGATCTTTCACTTGCTTGGTAAGGGTTACACCAAAATATTTTATACTTTGTAGCTATTGTGAAGGGTGTCGCTTCCCTAATTTCATTCTCAGCCTGTTTATCTTTAGTATAAAGGAAGGCTACTGATTTGTTTGAGTTAATTTAATATCCAGCCACTTTGCTGAAGTTGTTTATCAGCTGTAGGAGTTCTCTGGTTGGTTCTGTGGAAGCTTGTGCTTTAGTCAAAGAGAATGCTAGAGGGTTGAGGCAGGAGTGGATGGGAGGGAGGGTAGGTGGGTGGGTAGAAGAGCACCCTCTTAAAGGCAAAGGAAAGAGGGGATGTGCGGGGGGGTTGCAGAGGGGAGACCAAGAAGGGAACACCATTTGAAATATAAATTTAAAAACCTAATACATAAAATGACTATTCTTAGTTGTCAACTTGACTACATCTGGAATTAGCTAAAACCCAAATGACTAGCCATCTCTGAGGGATTATTATTTAATTGATGTTACATCATGTAATAAACAATTTGGGGAAAGAAAAAATAAATATTTATATAAACACATTCTTAAGATAATATGACAGAAACACTCTTGGCACTTCTAACTCTCATTTCTTCAACTGGTCATGTGGCCTTAGCTGGTATTTGTAACTATCTTCCTCTACCAACCATTGTGTATTTCCCTTGTCAATTTATCCAGAGACACTATGAGCAACAGACCAACATCACTATTTTACTTATGTTTTCAGAAATTGTCAAAAGTTTTATCCACAGAGTCACCAATTCTGTTTTCTCACAATTAGTAAATCAGGATAACCAAATGCATGTGTCTCCTTAAGTTTGTAAAACACTTTTTGTCCTAGGCATTCAGTGCTTTTTCAGCTTTCAGGAGAGGCTCCACTAATTTGAAAGGCTTTGGTAGCTGTAGGTGTTGACAAATTGAAAAAAATTATTCCAGGTACTTAAAATATTCATCCTTATACTTATGTTTCTCTGGATCCATATACTAAAAGTATGTCCTCTAAGGAGCAATGCCATGTATTCTAAACTTATAATGGTTTGCAGTTACAAGGAATAATTATATCATGTGAGTCATAATTGTGTCCTGGCTATAGTTTTCATTTGGAAATTAAACATGATATAAGGAGATATGATTGCCTGCCAAGTTGACAAGAGGTAAACGTACACTGGCTATGTGGTCAACTTAACTATATCTGGGATTAATTGAAGCCCAAATGGCAAGGGATAACTGTGAGGCTTTTGTTTTTCTTTTTCATTTAAATCATTTGAAATAGGAAGACCCACTTCTAATCTAGATAATTGAGATGAGAGACTAAACCTTTAATCCAGATCTTTTGAGCGAAGATCTGTCTTTAATGCTCTGTTTTTGGTAGCTTATACAAAGGACATGGAAGTAGGAAGTGCTCTCTCTCTCTCTCTCTCTCTCTCTCTCTCTCTCTCTCTCTCTCTCTCTCTCTCTTCCTCCTTGCTTCCAGACTTACTATGAGTCCATTACTTCAGTTGCATTTTGATCTACTTTTTCAGGATTACATCTTTTACTGAAGAACAGTTAAGCAAGAAATCCAGCCTCATGGACTGAACAGCTACTGGATTCTTGAACTGCCATACATTGGCAGCCGTTGTTGTTTTAGCTAGACCACAGCCTGCAAATCATTCTAACAAATCCTCTTTCTATATATAGAAAGATTTATTCTATAAGTTCTGCAGAGAATGTTGAGTAATACAGGGATGACTCAGTAGGTTTAAAAGACAAGATATTTCACTTGTGTAGCTTTCAACACACCTATGCTCAAACATAGTTCACTTACAATCATGGTGGCTCTCTCTGAATTGTGGATCTTTTTTAAGATTTTGTGGAAATTATTAAATAGGTATGACATGGCGATAGACATTAGCAGAAAGGATCTTTTCAATGAAAAGAGATCTAATATGATTCATTTTTTTTTTTTAGATCTGTAAGTGTAGGAGAATACCGTGCATTTTAGCGAACACTTTTTTATTTTCTTATAAAATCTCCATAATCAAATGTTTAATCTGTGACATACTATGGAGTACTTTCTTGTTTTTCCATGTAATAATAGAAAAATAAACTTTGTATACTTCACACTGGACTGTTAAGATGCTATTCAGTCACTTAAAGGAAGACTCTACCACATGGTAAACCTCAACCTTGTCTCTAAGCAGAAAGTACTTAAAATATAAACAGTTGCATTTTGCATCCATGAATTATGATTTCTGCAACATTTCTTTGAGCGGTTTTCACTGTTGTTGCATTGCAAAAGTGAGATCATATTCTCTGTGTGCACTTCATTATCCCATTTGATTGGGTTTTAATTCCAGCAACATACAGAGAAAGCTGATGTGCCTTTTGCAATTTGAAACAGTGATTGCATGCTGAGAATAATTAGCTTCACTAAGGCAGAACAAATGATTTCTTTGCAAAACATCAAGTCTGTGTTTCAACAGAGATAATCACAGAGCATCCCAGTTATCTGGGGTCTTCTCTTATGGTGTTTACTTTGCATTTAATTAACATTTTTTTTCTATTTTAATTCACTAAAATTATAGAAGATTAGAGATCTAAAATGTTACTTCTTGAAATCTATATATGTAGAAACATAATCTTGTGAAAGTATTCATTTGATTTGTCCATTTCAATTAAAATGTCTAGTTTATATAGATGTCTGATCAAACATATATTTTTAAGCATAATTCAGTTGTTTATTGCAGATAACAGAGATGTAGTGGGTTTCCCTTGCTCAATTTGCCCTAGATATTTGAATATCTAATTTGACTAATCTAAAACCTGTTTTTAAAAAAACAACAAGTAAGTAGATCGGCCTATGCTTGTTTTAATAAAGTACTGCGACCACAGTTATTAAATCAAGGAATTCCTTTTTATTGGAGAAAATTTACTGAGGAATAGAAATCACAGAGATGGTTGTAATTTCTTAGAGTTAAAAGCCCCCGCTCCTCTAAAACCAGTAAAACTAAGAAGTTAATTCAATTACCTATAATTTAGATGATATCCTTGGTTACTTAATGGTTATTGTAACACCTGAAGTGGAAGCATTAATCAGAGCTCAATGGGCAACATGAAGGTCAATAGTGCACACCACTCTGAAATTAAGCCCATACCCTCTATCCCAATGAGACTGCGGGAATCTTGTGTTGTCATTGTTGCTGCACCACACAAACCCATTCACAACCCCACCATGCCACACAGCAGTGGTTTCACAAATGCAGTGCTGGATAAAAGGCCTTTGACACCTCTCACTTTGATGTTACATAAAAATTAATCCTTGCAAATATCCCTAACATGATTAAGTAAGCATAAGCTGCTAAAGTCTTAAGTGTGGAGCCTTGCTATTATGCCTGCAGCTTCACTTCCAGACAGACAGACAGGAAACCATTTTCAAATTCAGTTTTATCTGTTAGCTGCAGCTGGAGTCCCAAATGTTAGCAAATATCTTTCATCATCTATCTGATTGTGAGGAATGCTTTTGGGTACTAGGTCTTGGTCTTCTTTCCCTCGGCCTTAGTTGAATAAGATCATCATTACTAGGAAGTTCGGGGCATTTTTAGAAACTGAAATTGTGACTTTAGAATCATTTTAGCCCAATTTAGAAATGTAAAGTGGCCTTATTATACAAAGGCCCTTAAGTCCACTGTAACATTGGCAAATACAAATCAGTAATGAACATAACCTGGAACCTAAGGCACATTTGTAAAAATCTGAATGTACAGATGCAACACTAGTCAGATAGTATAAGAACTATTTATTACTATATTCTCTATATACTCGAACCCTTACATTTTTCCAAATTAATTTTCTCAGGAAATGCCTTCAGTTGGGCTTATAGTATTACACGTTGGGATATTTAATGCACTAACTCATATATCACTGTGATTTAGATGCAGAAATGCAGAATTCATTTTCCCCTTGTGATAGATTGCTGGAGAAGTATTTTCCCCTGTGCCTGAGAGGCATTTAACTTTAACATATTTTATTTCATTATTAAATTTCACAAATGCTTCTGTTGGTTAGATAGGATTCAAATATACACATGTATTCTTTACTAAATGAATTCAAGGGGTGTTTAAAGTAAGAGGGGTTCACTGAGAGCATTCCTAATGTAGAAAGTATTAGTTTTTGTTGCAAATCAAGTTTGGTTGTCTTAGCAACGCGTTTCTTTTTAAACTTCAAAGAGAATCAGACCCTCTGAAGAAAATGTAATTGGACAACTATGGAAATTTACTCAGAATATCATGATATTAAAATAGCTCAATCAGTAGTTGCCAAGTGGTGGTACTGGTGACAAGTTATTGAGATTTTATAATAAAGGATGACAGCTACTGTGTAGAGGTGCTTAAATGTCAGCAAAACAAATTGTTTTCTTCATGTGCAATGATATAATTTTGATTTGATTGTACCTCAATGAAATGACTAAGTATGAGATACAATCTCTGTTTTATACTCAATAAAATAATATACATCACCAACTTTCTGTAGGCAGGGAGGGAATGAGAGAGAGAACCTTAGTTTGAAATGTACTTTGAATAAACCAGTGTATAAACTTATGAATTACATACACTATACTACACATCTCACTTTCACCATGTATAAAAACTATTCTTTTCAATAAAGAAATTCAGAAAAATCATATCAACCAAGAAAAATAGCCTAGTAGAAGACAGAAGAAAAGACATAGAGAGTTAGGAAGGTGCTAGCCTATTGTTATCAGTGACTTCTTTCCTTAAACCTAGTGAGTCTTGTATCAAACAGGCCCTCAAAAATATGGCCCTCTCTTATCCCTTGTTTCCTGCCTCCCACTAAGCCTTTACTTCTAATGAGAGACATCTACTTGGCTAATTGGAAATTTGTTAAGAATTTAGGCAATGCCTTGAGATAATTCATATTATATGTTTATGTCAGCAAATTGACTTTAAATTGATTATAATTACATTAGATGTATTCATTTATGAGGTAGAGTTGCAAAGTTTTTCATGTACATCAGTCCAATACTACAATATACCAATAGTAAATAATATGATCAGAATTAAAAGTAGAACTTTCCCAGATAGATATTTAGATAAAGTTTAAAATATAGTGTTGGCACATTGAATTATTGATAGAGCTACAGAATGGCATAATATTATAATTTAGGAGCCATGTCCAAAACATATGGGTGGTTGATTTATTCCAATTTATATTTTAGTTTATTTAGTATAAGTACATATGTGAATGTATGTACACGTCCATGTGCTTGTTCCCATACTTAAACATATGGAAGGTAGAGATTAATCAATGTTTTCATCTTTTATTGCCTTCTCCCTTGTTGATTTGAGACAAATTCTCCCACTGAAACTGTAATTTCGTCTTGGCTTGAGTAGATAACTTGAAAGCCCCATGCATCATGTGTCTGTCTCCACAGTGCTGCTGTTACAGGTGTATACCACCACACTTAGCTTTTTATGTTGGTGCTAGGGATACAAATTCAGATACACATGCCTGTTTAGCCAATACAATACTCACTGAACCATCTCCCCAACCTTAGGACAGACCCTAGCTGTTCCATAGAAATAATTGGTTATGAGAACAGCCCATATAATTTTGAAGAACCCTTGTCTTTTGTAAATAAAGGAAACATTTTTGAAAGAATGTGACAAGGGCACCAGGGGAATGTGTGAATGCAGGGTCTTGCAGATTGGGATTTAAGATGAGTCCTAAAGCAGACTAAAATTCATGTGATGACTTCCAATAAGATAAAAGGATATTTTAATTAGTGAGTCAAAAGGAAGAAAAAATGCTTTAAAATAGAAAGAACTCTAAGAAAAAGTAGTTGAAATAAGAACATGGTGGTACACATTGAACTTTAAACAAAATTGTTACTTGTAAACTTGAGAAACTTCCCAAAAACCAGTAAATTAAAGTTACATTGATACTTTATTAGATACTCTTTGTAATTCAAAACATTATGAATAGTTTTACCCAATACATACATCCTGAAAATAACTCTCAAAAATTTAAGGAAATTACAAAAACAATATTTGTGAAAAAAAAAGATAGATTGGGAACATAAGAATGAATGTATAGTGAAGGATCACTTTTGAATCTCTCTCACACACACACACACACACATACACACACACACGTGCACACACATGTGCACTCACACACACATACACACATACCTGTAGGGACCAGATAATTAATTCAAATCTCCTAATATAGGATTATAGGTGCTTATGGGCTGCCCAGTCTACTGGGAACCAAATTGGTGTCCTTTACAGGGGCAGTATGTGCTCTCACAGCTGGGTCATCTCTCACAGCATAACAGCTAGACATTCTTTTTTCATTTTTTAAATTAGGTATTCTCTTTACTTACATTTCCTGGTTTCCCCTCCGAAAACATCCTATCCTCTCCCCTTCCCCCTGCTCACCAACCTACCTACTCCTGCTTTCCTGTCCTCACATTCCCCTATACTGGGGCATCGAGCCTTCACAGGACCAAGGGCCTTTCTTCCCACTGATGACCCACAAGGCCATCCTCTGCTATATAGGCGGCTGTAGCCATGGGTCCTACCATGTGTTTCCTTTGGTTGGTGGTTTAGTCCCAGGGAGCTCTGGGGGTACTTGTTAATTCATATTGTAGTTCCTCCTATGGGGCTGCAAACCCCTTCAGCTCCTTGGGTACTTTCTCTAGCGCCTTCATTGGAGACCTTATGCTCAGTCCACTGGTTGGCTGAGAAGATACACCTCTGTATTTGTCAGGCACGAGTCGAGCCTCCCGGGAGACAGCTATATCAGGCTCCTGTCAGCAAGCACTTGTTAGCATCCACAATAGTGTCTAAGTTAGACATTTTAAAATTTAAGAAAAAAATGAAAATAAACTTGGTTGTAACTACATTTAAATGCACCCATGTAAGTATGATTCTGTACATGGACTCACAAATTTAATGAAGATAAGTATGGATCTTTCCAACCTCATTTTTGGGGGATTGCCTACAGGCCTTTTCTGGTTTATTGCTACTCAAGGGGAAAAGGTCCAGAAAACCCATCTGGTTACATCTGATGTTAATATGCAAACTTTATCTTATGTGTTTGCAAGAAAACTTGTGGCACAATATAATCTGCATCTCAATTGTAAGATATATTTGTGTTGTAATGAGATATCCTGTATTTTAACTCACACTGTATTTTATAATATTCATTTATGCCTTTAATTTATAAACAATATTTTTATATTTGAAACTATCTAATATGTATCTAAGTCAAAGATACATGTATCATAAAATTTATCATCTCCAACACGGAGGGTAAAATCTTAAATAGTGATTATTTGGGGAACACATACTTTGCAGAGAATCATACAAAAAATATTTTTAACAGTGAAGAAGATTGAGTTATTCATGCTTATATTTATTGATGAGTGTGATAGAAAATTAAGCTTCTGAATATATTCTGAAATTTTTAATTGATGATACTTCTTCACTGTGGAACATTATATTCAACTAAGAATTTTTATCAATTTATTCAATGACCTCTAAAAATGAACTAGTAAGGTCGATTTTCTGTCATATTTCAAAGAAAAACTTTCCTCGTTGACAAGTTGGCAATTACCTACATTAATGATTATTTATATCGCATACATTTGGGTATGAATACTTAAGTAGAAATAATATATTCCATTTTTGACTCCATGTCAATGTTCATATCCCCCCTTATAATACTTTGAAACTATTGGGTCGACATGGAAACAATTTAAAGGAAGCCAAGGTTTTAGGTACATAAGCTACTTACCCAACATCTACTCTAAATATGGTGTTAATTTTCCTGTTGAAATTTTATCATGTTCATTCTCTTCTTTCTTATCTAACATAAGGAATATGGAGAAAGGAGAAGGATATGAATTACATTGTGGTCAGGTGCAACAGGAAGAGGTACAGAGCAACAACAGGACATGAGTGTCTGGCCCTCAGGTTAAATGATGAAACTGAAGACTGTTAAATGATGAAAGTTGCACATGCAAAGAGCTTATAAACATTTCTACAGTGGGTAGTGGAAGACTCATTTAAAAATCAAATGTTATGTGCTTGGAGGCTGTCATATGATAAGATCGGGATTTGAATTCAAATTCTCACCCAAGTCAAAAGCTGTTGTACATGCATGTACCCAACCACTGAGGGGTGGACACAGGAACTCCTGACAACATGCCAGCCAGTCACCCTTAATGAAACAGCCAGTAGTTCAGTGAGAGGGCTTGTCTCAAAGGATAAGGTAAAGATAGACAGAGGAACGCACTCAGTGTCTTACTCTGGCCTCCTCATGTGAATACATGGGTGTATACACACACACACACACACACACACACACACACACACACCATATAAAGACAAACAAATAAATGAATAAAATATGAGAGTTGTCCATTCGGCACAGTCATGTTATCCTTTCTTCTCTAAGCTACATTTTGTTAACTTGACTTTAGAAACATCTCAGAATATTTTCCTGTTATTACTAAACATAGAATACCCACCTATGACCCATTGTCTATGCCTCTATAAAATCATAATTTTAAAAGAAATGTATCTGTTGCGCCCCCCCCATAAGTCATGTCTCTTACTTTCCTTTCGTCTTCAGGAAAACATCTCAACATCACTCACATTTCCATCAGTCTTCCAGTGCCTTCGGTGTACTGTCATCTCCTTTGGGAGTGCGTGCCACTTTTATCTCCCTTATTCACAAACTGAGCTTCCACTCCAGGCACTCTGGCTCCGAAAGTATATTGTTCAATGTCAAACCCCATTCACTTGGCTAATGACACTGATGAAGAATCTCCTTTCTGTAAGCAATCAGTTTTTACTAGTGGTTAAAAACTACAAGTTGATCATGAAGACAGATGCTGAGGTTAATAAGAATGTCAAGGTTAAAATAATGAGGTTGGGACCACTACAAATCAGAAATAAATGAGCTTGTGGTTGGCTAAAGTACAATCAAGGGCACTGGAGAAGAGGAAGAAGTGAGTTCTGAGCCAGCATGGACATATATTGCCCTTTCTTGTTCTAATACAGATAATGATAACACAGTAAATGATAGATGAGGTGGTTTCTACTAAGAAGTTTCTACCTATTTCTGAGAAGAGATTACACCAAACCACCCTTAGATAAGAAGTGAGGCATGAGATAATTGAGGTATACTAGGTATACCTCAATTGGTAGCAGTGATAGAGTCAGGGCTCTGCCATGGTAAGACCGCAAGGTGCTGGTGTCAATGGAAGAGAAAAGAGAGCACAGGCTAATTATCAGCAGGCAGAGCACTTGAGCTGTCAGTGAGGAGCAGGCTAGTAGGAAGTCAAGGTTTGCAGCTAAGAAAGCATAAATTCTAAAATGCCTTAAAATTGGGTTTCAGTCAGATATAATTGTGTTGGTAGTGTGTGCACAGCGCATAAACATCCTCTCTGGTTAGGACAAGCATGAAATTTTTGGACCCTCTATTGACTCAGTTTATAATGCTAACCCAAAGAACTAGCCATTCTCAATAGATGTTACTTCTTTGTCCAGTTTCTGCCAACATCCTATGAAAACCCTTAGGCAGAACAGTTCATTGTTGCCTTTCTCTCTTGCTAATGCCTCTTGGTCTTGGGAGTTTCTTTAGTTTTTTTCTACCTCTCTCTCACCTCTCTACCATTTTCCTTAACAAAGTTTGTTTTTGCTTTGTTTCTAACCCATGATTTTACAGTTCTTTCATTTTTATTAGTGTGAACAAGAAATCGAAATCCACTGTCTCAGGGTGGCTTTGGTCATCAGCTAATCTCTCCTACCCCAAGTTCCTGAGTCCAGCACTCTTAGGAAGGGATGTTTCATGTTATTCTCATATTGCCGTATTTTTTTTTTATGGCTAGACTTGTCTTTATTACTTTCTTTATCTGAAATTTCTCCTTTTTGCACTATATAATTCATTTCAAGAAATTCTATTCTTCTTAATATTTAGATAGTGTAGTCAGTCCTACTGTAACACCCATAAAAAATCATGCTCTGTCCAGGTTCTGTGTACATTTATTGCGCTTAATAATAGCTCATAGTGACACTGACCTCTTAGAGTTGGAGGTGTTTTCATTTTGCATGTCTCTCAGGAGAGTGTTTGCACATATTAACTGGGATGGAGCTTTGCTACAATGAGTTGTGAGATTTGCTACAATGAGTTGTGAGATTTGCTACAATGAGTTGTAAGATTTGCTACAATGAGTTGTAAGATTTGCTACAATGAGTTGTGAGATTTGCTACAATGAGTTGTGAGATTTGCTACAATGAGTTGTTTGCTACTTTAATCGTGGATGATTAATCATATCAGGCCAGAAGTTATGTGAGTTTCAAGAATAATCCAGTTTGTTATTGCATTTCTAATTTCTTTCCATTTGCGGTTTGCTCTGTTTTGTTGACACGTCTGTTGCCGTCTGAGGCTCCTAGAGTAGCAACACCCTGACTTCATTGTTTTCAAAGTGCATTTACTAAACTATTTCTACTGTGGGCCAAGGATCACATAAAAAAAAATCATCAGAATGTATTATAGCTTTTTAAATTAAATGAGATTATATTTTCTGTTTATTTCTAGGAGTGAATGTGAAAACTATTTAAATTTGTTAATAAACTAATTAAACTATATTTACAAGCACATATGAGATTCAAATCCATAATGTTGGGTAAAGACACAAAGAGATTCAGATAGAATTGTTCAATGAAAAATCTTATGAAACGTGAAATGACATGCTATATTTAAATTACAAGTACTTCCATACTACGTATTAAGGAAAATGAATAAAATATGAATGAAAATTATACAAAGAGACCTTTAGGTGTGGATTATATCTGTCAAAGCAGACATTTATACAGGAAACACTTCCTCATAGCTGTAAGAATTTTTCTATTTTAAAAGTTTTGAGACAATAAGTTGCACTAGATATGTAGATATGTAGTGACTGCCATTTTTTTTAATTTATTTTCAAAACTTTTTTATACGTAAAGAAATTGACCTATCTTTCTCTAGCGAAATTAATGTTATCTGGAACTTTAATTGACAACACAGAGAAAAACTTGTCTGACTCTTTAATGATGAATTGATTTACAAATAAAGCAATAAATATACGGATGTGGTGGCGCACGCCTTTAATCCCAGCACTCGGGAGGCAGAGGCAGGTGGATTTCTGAGTTCGAGGCCAGCCTGGTCTACAAAGTGAGTTCCAGGACAGCCAGAGCTACACAGAGAAACCCTGTCTCAAATATATATATATATATATTTGAGTATATATATATATATATATATATATATATATATATATATATACACTTTATAAGTGTTAACATCTCAAGAATAATCCAGTTTGTTATTGCATTTCTATCATCAAAGCTACAGTTCTTATTGATGTGATAAAACACTATGCGAAAGCAACTTGTTGAAAACACTTCGTCTTAAGGCTCAGTAAGTCTACCATGGAGGAACACAATGACTAGACTTCAGAACTGGAGCCTATAGGCAGGAACTGGAGCAGAAGACATGGAGGAGTTTACTTCTTGTGGCTAGCTCAGCCCCTTTATTTATACACTTCAGGACCATCTGGCCAGACATGGCACCTACGAGGAATACTTGTTTCCCACCCTCATTAATTAGTCTACATGTTTATTTATATCAGTGTGTGTCTTAGTTATTTTTGTATTACTGTGATAAGACACTATGACCAAGTCATCTTATAAAAGAAAGAATTAATGTGAGGCTCACGGTTTCTCGGAGTCCGTCCATGATCACCATGATAGGGAGGATGGCAGGCATGGCACTGGAGCAGTGGTTGAAAGCTTACATCTTGTTCCACAAACATGAGAAACTGAGAAGGACACTGAGGAGAATGGCAAGGACTTTTGAAACCTCCAAATCTACCTTCAGGACATACCTCTTCCAACAGAGCCCTAACTCCTAATTCTTCCTAAACAGTTCCACCAACCAGGGACTGAATATTCAAATTTAGCAGTCTACAGGGGACATTATCATTCAAAACACCACAGCCTGAGTAGAAATAATGTTATGTTATTTCACACTGTGAATTATAGCTCAAGGCAATCTGTTCTGCCACTCAAGGGTTCTGGTGTGACCATTCACCTGTGGACTGATTCACATGCTACTTTATAAATATACTTTATTTATATGTTATTTGATATTTTGTTTTATAAAATTTTAAGTATTTAGAAAAATGATAATTTATAATTCATATAATTCATAAATATAAATAATATAAATAATATAATTCATTAAATAGGCTCATCAGTTCGATGCAGTATAATAAGTTTTAATTTTTTGTTTTTAATTAAAACACAACATCAGTTCTTCCTTCCTATGAGTCCTGACTCAATCTCAAATTTATGAACTATTTTAATTTAATTATTGTTGTATGTATATACATACATGTATATACACAAATTTATAAACCTGATGAGTCCACTTCATGTTACTTGTATGTATATGTTCTTAGGGCTGAGCACTTGGTATTGGATAACTAATTAGGGAGCTCAACTCAGAGGAAGACTAATTTTCTCTCTCATTGCAGTTCTTGTTTGCAGATCTTTGTCTAGGGGAAGAAGAGACTTCCGGTGAGATTTTTCCTATCCATGATGAGATGCTGATTGCTGTTTTCACTGATCAGGTCTTGTTTAGGCAGTCATATTGTTAAGAGATTATCAGTGTAGCTTCTTCTTTGAAATATATAGAAGTCAAAATCTCACAAGAGGCTTCCTGGTACTCAGGCCCTTGCAATCTCTCTATTTCTTCCATGAAGCTCTCTGAGTCTTCCCTGAAGGGGTAATTTAGATGTCAGTTGCTCTTTGCAGTTTGACGCATTGCCAGTTCCTGTAATAGCGTCTGCTGAAAACAAAGTTTCTTCGATGAAGGGTGAGAACTAAACTTACCTGTGTGGATAAGGAAAATTATCTTTAAAGCCCTTAGGAATTATTCTGGTAGGCAAATGGCTCTAGTATGTTCTTCTCTAAGATCTATGATTTCACTGGCCACAAGTCCTTAGCTGGCAGGCATTATGTTCAAGTCCATAGCTGTTGGTGATGTCCAAGATACAACTGTCACTATTACACTCTAATGGGTATCACACATCAAGGTGATCATTGTTATGATCCATTGGCATCACAGCTGAATAAGACTATGAATTGCTTCGTTCCATTGGCAACCTTCATAGCACCATCTCACATTATGAGAGCTAGTCTTCAAATAGATGGTTTCCCGGTTATCTCCAGACTGATCCTGAGTCCTATGTGCAAAGAGCTTGGTGTCTTTAACATACCTTACGGACTTACCTTCACCTTCAACTCCTGGGATGTTCCAAGAGCAATAGCAATAGCTTGTACTGTTTTGAGATTGCTTTATTGTCTCTGACCTATAACTCAGAAAGTTTTCCCATAACTAGCATGGGGGTTCTGCTTGCTATTCCATCTCTAATGCTCTTATGGAGACTGTTATTAATTACCCTAAGTGGCATAACTTCAGTGTGTGTGTGTGTGTGTGTATGTGTGTGTGTGTGTGTGTGTGATTGTGTTTATTATCTGTAATAGTAGGTACAAATAAAATAGTTTGATTCCCCATGCCTTTTTTAAACATCCTAAGTGTTATTTATCTTTCCTCTCCCTCTCTCCTCTGCTTCTTTTCCCAACTAAAGCCCTTTCACGTTTCCTATGTCCTTATTCACTTCAAATGCATCTCCCCGTTCTCGTCCAGAGTTCCTCCTCCTTTTAGTATATTAATTTTTGACATTTTAACATAACAATTCAAATTAAATATATTTTTCTTGTTAAACTATTTTATAAATTGGATGCACATGAACACTTAAGCATTTAATTCCTAAAATTAATAAAATGACCTATTATTGCCATTTCACACCAATATATTTAGAGCAATTTTACTCTGCTATATAATTACAAAATTACAAAGTAATATTCAAATTCATTATTTGTGCAAAAAAGAAAAAAGACAGTTTTGTGAGGTTTTTTTTTGTTTTTGTTTTTGTTTTTGTTTTTGTTTTTGTTTTTTGAGACAGGGTTTCTCTGTATAGCCCTGGCTGACCTGGAACTCACTTTGTAGACCAGGCTGGCCTCGAACTCAGAAATCCGCCTGTCTCCGCCTCCCAAGTGCTGGGATTAAAGGTGTGCGCCACCACGCCCGGCGTTTTGTGAGTTTTTAATTTTTCATTTTCTGCCTCTGTCTAGACACACGTCTAATTCCCTTTTAGGCTCTGAAACAGTCTCCTATCTACTACACTTTTGGGGTTTCCTTCTTATCCTTACTTCCACCTGTTTGTGTATGAAAAAAGAATTTGAACTGCCACAGTCTAGATCAGTCCAGGAAGGACAGGTGAGGTCTTGTATTGTTTAATTTCATATTGATGTTAATGTTTCTCCTTTGTGACTTCCTTATACATTCGAAAAAGCTTGCAGATGTGACTCTGTAGTTGTTAGAATGTTTATCTAGCATGCACACAGCTCTGGCACCCCACAGACATGGGGTATGGTGGAACACTTCTGAAATCAAAGTACTAAGTCAGAGGGAGTGTCATAAGTTCAAGCTTATCTTTGGCCACATAGAGTGTCTGATGCCAGTCTGAGCTGTGTGAGACGCTGACACTGCCTTTACCCTCACCCCAACATAAATAGCAAATGTTCACAGGAATTGCAATATAATGGTTTACCTGCTCAATTTTCATCTGCATATACAGTCACAACTCATAAATCTTTGTATTTCCTTAAGGCCTTTCCTATATATATATATATATATATATATATATATATATATATATATATACATATATGGGGCTGAAGATACAAACAGTATAATTTGATGTCTGTGCTTGGGCTCTTGGTTATATTTTTTTCAAGACGTTTTTAGTTTCATCCCTCAATATTTTCCTAACATAAACAAAATTAATGGTAAAAACAGTATTTAATTCAAGGGCAATCAATAGACTGCAGGAAGATGTAGCATTTCATGAGCTTAAATAGAGGAGTAAAAGATACAGCATGTTTCTTTATTCTGGTTCGAATGTCATTTGTCTCAATTATTTCCATCTTGTGAGGTGGGGAAAGACATTTAACATTGTCAGCAAAGGCTGCTAAATACAGAGTAGTCACAACTCAAATTCTCATCATAATTTTTAGCCTATTATGCTAAGCATAAATAAATTACATTGACATTACCACTCTGAAATTAAAGCAAACAAATGAGAAAAAAACAAGTCACCTTTCAGTGATCTATGCTGACATGTAGTCCCAGACCCTTAGAACACATGACTTGAGAGTATGAATGTAAACAGACAGAAATGGTAGAAGAGGTGCACCTGCAACTCTCTAAAGAAAGTGTAACTAAGCTGTACCCATGTTGGAACAGGGTTTCCTTTCTAGATGATGGACATAAATTTAAACCACATAAACACTTCCTTTATCACTAAAAATATCCATGTTTTCCATATTTTTTATCAATATACTCTTCAATGATTTCTCATTTTTCCATGAATCAATATTTAAAATAAAGTTTAAAAAGTCCATCTTAGATTTAGAACATAAATCCCAGTCCTTGTATATCATTAACAGGAGTGTACACATCTGGAAAAGAGGGGACCAATGGGTTCTCAGGTGATAACGTTCAGTCAGGCTTAAGATGTACAAGAATACTAAAACATCCAACACCTCCCACGTATTTTCTCATCCTTTAAGTGTCCCAAGGGACTTCATTTTGCAGGCAGCACCAGTGGTCCCAGGGGTTGACAATACCGAATGCTGGTGCCTTTGGAAGTGACATAAAAGCCTTGCTATTTCCGTGATTATCTCATCCCTCACAGCCCTAACAGTGTCCCTGGGCCATAATTACACAGTCTCTTTTTTCTTAGTATGTGAAGCACCTTTGTAAAATGGCTATTATGCTTCTCTTCCTCTGCAGTTTACTTTAAATAAATGGCTGGAATGTAAGAGGAGATTATTAGTGCAAATTAACCTGACTCTCTCTTATCAGTTTGACACACTTATGGCTGTATGTATTACCATGTTGTGGTAATTGCTTATTATAGTTTGTTCAATATCCATCCATTACATAGACCTTGAACTTTGTATCTTCATCCCGCTAGATTTCTAGAAAGAGGAACATGGAATCCTTAGCCTGCTTATCTAAGGCTGACAACACTTAATAAGCTTTTAAATTTTTAATTTTTTTCTTAATGTATGAACCACACTGACATTGTCTAGTCTATAATTTAGTGTTCAACATAAAAACCATACACTTTTTAATCTTCTGGAGTATAAAGTTTCTTCCCCTTTACAAAAGATATTAGAATATATTTCAGCAACTTACTCTCACCACTGACTTTTATCTTATTGAAGGTTTTTATTGTTGTTGTCATAGTTGTTGTATTCATTTTGTGTGTTTGTTTAAGGAAATTGATCTCTCTCTAGAACTAATTTTCATCGCAGCTGAAGCCTCAGAACACATTTTTCCATGGGACTTGGTGGGAGCCCCTCGTTTCCCTGTCCAAGGTTGCCGCACAGAATTCATTTCCACTGTTGAAGGTTGTGGGTTAAAGAGTTTTTAGCTAGAGAAAGCAGCAGGCTCATGAAAATGGTACACAAACGAGGGCACACCTAGCTCTCAAATTATATCTCCCTACAAAGGCTCTTACCAACAATTAAAATGTAGTAAATAAAGCAATGAACATTTGAGAAGAAAGAGCATATCCTTGGGACAGGTTTCCAAATATTAATTATAGCACATGTTGTGTGCATTTGAAATGAATCTTTAGTTCATCTCCCAGTAAAACATCATCTCAGAAACTGTGACATAACTTACCCAAAGACTGGTTATCACATTGTTCTGCTTTTCTGTTCTTTGAACAGAAGCGTCAGTTTCCTGGTTTCCCTTGGGAAATTTTTTGATGGATATTTATGTAGAGACAATATTTTTCTTTATATCTAAGCAAGCAATTATGCATGGTTAATGGATAATGTTATGTCTGTTTTTTATGGTTTTACATATTACATCATAAATGAAAACCTTTCGATTTAATGGCCAGTAATCAAAAACAAATAGTTCACTGGCTTTTTTAAAATTTAAATTCAAAATTACAAAACTCTCTAAGATAAATTGCCTTGTAAAGTCTTGATTAAATTATGTAGGCACAGCTGTATATAGATGCTCAAGTCCAGTAAATATTTGCAATCCATTATATTTTCTGCTTTGGTGATTAACAGTCCATAAAGAGATTTTAAGCAAAGCTTTTGGTTTAATCTTTGCAGGCGCTCCATCCTAGGAGGCTACACTGGAGCAGTCTGTTATGGGTGGAAGTCAATGGAGCAGCCACAATTTCTAAACTACGACAGTGAATTTTTAAAAACCCGGAGGAATTGCAGGCCCATTTACTCCATCTGTGGTACACAGTGAGAGAAACAGGAGCCAGGGTGTACAAGACTTGAGTCACTGCATGTAATGACTCTGTCTGGCACAGAGGGACAGGACACAACATTAGCAAAATATGCCTTAGGGCTTTAGTATCTTACACAAAGTCACTGGCGCAGGCTACTCACAGACAGACCAACTGATTTGTCCAGAGAAACAATCTATTCTGATTTTCAATTGTCTAATGTATTTTATATCCCTTAACAAAAACATGTTAAAACATATTTTTTTTAACCTGGCTTTATTCATTTGCTTCAGCTAGGAGACTTGGTGAGGGGATCTCTGCAGGTGTCGTGTGAAGAGGTTCTGACTTCCTCACATGACACTTGGTTCGCATTGATTTCCTCCACCTGGATCAAGACTTCTAAAGAATTTGATATCAGGTAGTCTACTCCCAGTATAATATAGAATAAAAATATCCTGATGTAATACAATCCTGGATGCATCCAAGTATAATTACACTGAAACTTGGCTCAGGGTACATGTCATTTCTTTCAAGAAGACAGACTCTAGTGACAGGCTACCTGTATAGCTTAAGGACCTAGAGAAAGCTCTAGACAGGTGACAGTAATACAGCTTGTGTAAAGGTCATTTGGGCAATTAGTAATCTCTGGTCTTTGTTGTGGGAGCTTGAGAAGTCCCTGGCTACAAGGCTCATTTAGATTACTTTCACTTCCTTCGTTAAAGTCACACCAAGGTATTTTATATTATTTGTGACTATTGTGAAGGGTGTTGTTTCCCTAATTTCTTTCTCATGCTGTTAATCTTTTGTGTAGAGAAAAGCCACTGATTTGTTTGAGTTAATTTTATATCCAGCTTTCCACCTCTAGTGTTGGTTGTAGAAACTTGATATGGCTTGGCAGAACAGCTATGGCTGCTCTCCAGGATATCAGTCACTTCCAACTCCCAGCTTTCTGGAAGAATAGGTTTGACTTTTTCCCATTGTAAAGACAATCCTGCAAATAATGATATTTTGACTTCTTCTTTTCCAATTTGTATCCCCTTGATCTCCTTTTGTTGTCGAATTGTTCTGGCTAGGACTTCAAGTACTATATTGAATAGGTAGGGAGAAAATGGGCAGCCTTTTCTAGTCCCTGATTTTAGTGGGATTGCTTCCAGCTTCTGTCCATTTGCTTTGATGTTGGCTACTGGTTTTCTGTAGATTGCTTTTATTGTGTTTAGGTATTGGCCTTGAATTCCTGATCTTTCCATGACTTTTATCATGAAGGGGTGTTGGATTTTGTCAAATGCTTTCTCAACATGTAAGGAAATGATCATGTAATTTTTGTCTTTGAGTTTGTTTATACAGTGGATTACCTTGATGGATTTCCGTATATTAAACCATCCCTGCATCCCTGAGATGAAGCCTGCTTGGTCGTGATGGATGTACAACCACTCTGGAAATCAGTCTGGTGGTTCCTCAGAAAACTGGACATAGTACTACGGGCAGATTCAGCAATACCTCTCCTGGGCTTATACCCAGAAGATGTTCCAACTTGTAATAAGGACACATGCTCCACTATGTTCATAGCAGCCCTATTTATAATAGCCAGAAGCTGGAAAGAACCCAGAAGTCCCTCAATAGAGGAATGGATACAGAAAATGTGATACATTTACACAATGAAGAACTACTCAACTATTAAAAACAATGAATTTATGAAATTCTTAGGCAAAATGGATGTATCTGGAGGATATCATCCTGAGTGACCTAACTCAATCACAAAAGAACTCACTTGATATGCACTCACTGTTAAGTGGATATTTGACAAGAAACCTAGAATACCCAAGATACAATTTCTAAAACACAAGACAATCAAGAAGAAGGAAGTCCAACATGTGGATACTTCATTCCTCCCTAGAATATGGAATAAAAAACCCATGGAAGGAGTTGCAGAGACAAAGTTTGGAGCTAAGATGAAAGAATGGACCACCCAGAAACTGCCCCACCCGGGTATCCATCCCATCAGCCACTAAACGCAGACACTATTGCATATGCCAGCAAGATTTTGTTGAAAGGACCCTGATATAGCTGACTCTTGTGAGGCTATCACAGTGCCTGGCAAATACAGAAGTGGATGCTCACAGTCATCTATAGGATGAAACACAGGACCTCCAATGAAGGATCTAAAGAAAATACCCAAAGAGCTGAAGGGTTGGTTCTGCAACCCTATAGTTGGAACAAGAATATGAACTAATCAGTACCCACAGAGCTCGTGTCTGTAGCTGCATATGTAGCAGAAGATGGCTTAGTTGGCCATCATTGGGAAGAGAGGCCCCTTGGTCTTGCAAACTTTATATGCCCCAGTATAGATGAACGCCAGGGCTGAGAAGTCGGAGTGTGTGGGCAGGGGAGCAGGGCAGGGGGCAGAGGGGGGGATAGGAGACTTTTGGGATAGCATTTGAAATGTAAATGAAGAAAATATCAAAAAAAAGCAAATGTATTGAGATTGTCAAAAGCCAGAGAAATAATGGTCAATTAATATAGTGATTACTTCTTAAAGGACCCCCTCACCAAGGACAAGCATTTGAATGAGAATGTTGCTAATAAACTCTACTTTACTTAAAAAAAAATGATCAAGATAATCCTGGGTGTTTAGCACTCCTGGTTTCCCTGGGAATCTGCTATGCTACAAGCAACTTGGTTCCACTGTTTTCCAGATAAACTCTTAAGCAAAATAAAGTGACATTGCATAGGTATAGTACATGGAATCTGTAGAGCTGCATAATGGTAATGCTAAACATTTACAACCAGAAAACAACAGACAGGAAAAAAAATGGACAGCCACAGGAGCAGTGAGATGTTTCTTGGTTCTTTGGAGTCTTTTGACACTCTGATTGGTGTTGTGCTGAAAAGAAAAGAAAAGAAAAGAAAAGAAAAGAAAAGAAAAGAAAAGAAAAGAAAAGAAAAGAAAAGGAAGACAGAAAATGTTTGTGGTCCTAGGGATGCTGAAGTGAGAGGATGAGAAGGGTTCCTCAGCAGGCCCAGGCTGAGGCACCCCTTCCCCCTGAGGTACCAGCCATATGATGATATAGTTTAGAATAGAGTTTATTTAGGTCATGGGAAGAGGATTTGAGAAGAGAAGAGAAAGAGAGAAGGAGAGAAGAGACTGGCTAGGAACACATCTTGAGAGACTGGAGGGGGGAAGTGGAGAGAGAAAGAAAAAGGGGTCATAAAGAGAAGAGGCAGAAAGTGTAAGAGAGAAAGAGTCAAGCAACCCCTTTTATAGGATGTCAGACCTATCTGGCTTGTTGCCAGGTAATTCTTGGGTGGAGCCTTGAAGGATTGCTAACAATTTGCTTGTGTAGTTCAGTGGTTCTATGATAGACATCCAACTGAAGCCCATCTCTTGGGTGCAGATGGCACTTGGGTTTGGCTTACTCATCCATAACAAGGCATTTGACATACTAAGCAAACAAGCAAATCCGAGTTCCTTTATTAACACTACATTAGTGTTGTACTCACTAAAGCTTAACTAGAAGAATTTTGAATGTTTTTGGTTTGAGGCACATTTGGAGCTTAATTCACTATTAATTCTGCTTAACTATCTACTCAATTGAAAGAAGCCTGTAAAAAAGAAAAAAAATAGATAAATGACCAAAGAAAATTTAAATTCATTGTTATTGTATTGACTTGCCAGTTCACAGCCTTGCTCTGTTCTATTCATTGCCCCTGTCTGTGTTACCAACCTGTCTGTATGTGTATCTCCCTCTTGACATTTTCTATAACCATTTAAAGTTAAGTATTATAAATAGTCCCAGAAGCTAATCCTAATAATTCCTTTTGTTTATTGATTTATCTATTAAATCCTTCATACTCCATGAATCTGAGATGATTTGGGAGGTATGATAAGTAAATATAAGTGATAATTTTTTAATTGAAGAAACTAAATCAAATTACAATCAGGATAGGAAATTTTCTTTTAGTTTATGACAGGAAGACAGGAACAGTATTTGCAAGTATTTGGAGATCAGTACTAAGATTGTTTCAGTTAATATTAACAAAATCAGTTTTCTTGTTCTTATGAAATATAGTGCAACTTGCAGGGGAGGGAGCAGTAGGTACATGGTGGGCCCAGGCCAAGGTATCCCCCTGAGAAATCATACCATATAACAAATCTGGTATAAGGGAGATTTGGGGGGGGGAGGGAGAAGAGTCAGTGAAGATCTGGAGAAGGGATGGGGTAAACAGATAGGAGCAAAGCCATGAGGGCAGAGAAGGGGGAAAAGAGGGCAGAAAAAAGGAGAGAATAGGGAGAGAGA